>CM040189.1:65933005-66263189 GCA_022606455.1 Callitettix versicolor
TAGTCACTAATTTTACAGGTTATAGTTTTAAGTAAGAAAGTAGAGCACAGTAAGACCTGATGTATTAAGCAACATGAATATAATGAATGGCATTGCCCTATTAGCAGGTCATACAAGTATTAAATATAACTACAACGTCTATTTTAACGTAAGTTCATATTGACAAGAAGTAATAGGTTTACATTGTTTTGCAACAATTTTACTTAATAAGATAATCTTAAAATACAGTACTGAATTAAAGTTACTGTATTATAGTAATTAAATACCAGCCAATGGTATTACCTTAATTATTTTATTTACGGAATTCATGCTTTTTATGTTCAAATACGGATAGCTACTTCATAAAAACATCCTAACCTATTTTCCTTTTCTTGCACGCACAAACAAGAAAACTTATAATTGCCACATATCTCATAGATTACTTCGAACATTGTTTATAAAGAGGTGCTTAAACATCGCTCGATTTCTTTCTGTACATTGTTGTACATTATCGTTTCTTTTTTTCCATTAACTGCGAAAGGTCGAACAGGCCCAAGAGTAATATCTGGTTTTTATTGTGTAAAGTAAAAAAAAATGCGATTTTATAATATTTTAAATTACTGAATTTTTTAAAACTTTTAACAGATTTTTTGGTAACAACCCTGGTGAAAATACGTTATTACAAAAATCAATTATTGTGCTCTAAACTGAATCAAATTTGAAACAAAATTTCAAATTCCGTATACAAACAGTATTTGTTTATACGTTTTCTTTATATAAAACTCGTACTTGTATAAAGAACGTTTGTGATCGTAAAAAAATCAATATTGAGATGTTCATGAATATATCCGTTTTAAGGTGCCCTAAGTGGAAAAAAGTGATTAGTTGTGCATGCTCAAATCAAATTAGTCTATGAAAATGTCAAATGGTACTTCAATTTAACGTAGACAATTTGAAATAAAAGAAATAATACATTCACGGTAAGACAGTAAAACAAAAAAAATAAATAACAATATAATCAGGGTGTATTACGTCGATAACTACCTAATCGGTTTTTATATGGATCTACAAAGGTTGATCAAATTTTTATACAGACAGGCAAAAGTTGATCAAAACCGTTACATTCGATTTTTATAAAATTTGTTTTTGTTTTGTAAAATTTAAATCAATATTTTTTAATACTGATCAAATTGAAAAATTTGATAGAAATCATATTAGTGTACCAAATTTTAAATATAAAACGTTTTCGAAAAAACAAAATAAACCTAATAGCGATGCTAATTAATCTGTAATTTTCTCGATTTACTCCCAATTAACTGTAATTTTTATATATATATATATATCCTTTATATTCAATTAGAATTATGTCCCTTTTTCTACTACACCAATTTTATTTAAACATTTATAATGATATCAGTTTTGGCTCGGACGCTGTCAAGCTTATTCCTGTTTAGGCGTTAAAAACAGGTGTTAGCTAAAAAACATAAGTTTTGTAAATAAATAATAATCCTGAAAAGGTAATTTCATTATACTACATTGAAAACAGCTGTATTTTTAAGTGTGTTCATAGAAAAGTTGGTCCTTTCCCCCTTACCATAAATTTACGGCGCACCATCTGATTTTAAAATAACACATTTATCCATTACTACATGTGTGTTTAATAACCTCAAATAAAAGTAAAAATTGTAATTTCTACAGTTTTTGTGTTTTTTTTAAACATTCGTCTTGCATTTCGACTACGAATAACTTTTTTTTACAACATATTACGTAGATATTTTCAAACGAGCTCAAGAAATTCCTTCCAAAAAATTTACAAGTGAAAGATTAGGCGTAAACATACTTTAAATGAAATCACAGAAGCAATCGAGCCTACAGACGTTTGTAAAGTCCATTTAATTTCAGAACCTGTGAATTTTTTTTTAAGGTGAAAAGCACATTGAACAATTGAAAAGTACATTTGTGAAGAGGCTATTATCGCCTCCCTAAATGTAAGTGTGAGTGTAAAGTGTTAAAGTCGTAAGTGTAGTGTTGTAAGTGTAAGAGTGTGTTAGACTCGGGTACCGCGAGGGACGTCTAAATCCTCTCAATAGGTGCAGCTAGTATGCACCCCCTGCGGAGCAGAACCTGAGAAAAACAAGTCTGAATTCACCAAAACATCTCTCCGTTCCCCAAAATGCACTACTGAATAAAGGATTAAACATCAAAACACACTAAACATAAATTTAAAATTGTAAGAAAACATTCTTTAAATAAAATATTGTTACGCGTTGAATTAAAATTCTAAGAAAATTTACTTAAATATACTGATATTATAATTTAAGAATGAGCGCATGAAAACTCGAACTATCACGATTGAACGGAAAACTACGACTATACTTACTGGGCTATACTTATAACGTAACTACTTTAGCCCACCTCAGCAATGGTTTATCAAAGAAAATCGCTACAAAGTAGAAACTAAAACTTAAAGCGTACAACTTTAAACGATATTGTATGCAATGACGTCATCACTTTCTCTTTGTTGTTGTTATTCTTGGACGCACGTAAGCTGTATCATTCTCAAACCAAATGGAAATGGATAATAAATGGTGAAAAAAAACATTGCACAATCTTTCTCACGTTTAATGTGGTTACTTTAAAAATGGCTTACATTATTCTAGTAACCACCAAACAAAGGAGAAATTTAACGGTTTACCAACTTTCGGTTTCTTTAAAATGGCGTAAAATAGACCAATAACCTCCAAACAAGAGGGAAACTTAAGGTTCGCCAAATTTTGGTTACTTTAAAATGGCTTAGCCTACATTATACCAAAAACCACAAAACGAAAGAGAAATTTAAGAAAAGAGAAACAACTTTCCAAAAGGACGAGGTTATGGTTTTACTTTCTCACTTTACAGACGTTTTGGGTTACGGGGACCTGAAAACAAAGATTTTGTAAATGTGGAAGTTAAACCGCTGAATGTATTAACGCATTTTGAAACGAGCTGCAATCCTGATCTCTAGCTCACTTTTTCAAGTCCTTAAACCTTTTATTAGTGTGTGCGTGTGTGCGCGCGCGCGTGCGTGTGTGTGTGTGTGTGTGCGCGCGCGCGCGCGTGTGTGTGTGTTATAATTCTTAAGCTTGCAATTTTGTGTTCGATTTTATTCAAATTTGGTACAAAAACCGATTTTTGTAACAGCTTGTACAAGTTAGTTACCAAATAAAATCCATCTAACAGTTTCAAAATGGCGGTCATTCCAATTATTAAAACATGCAAACTATTTTATTATATATATATATATATATATATATATATATATATATATATTTTTTTTTTTGAAAATGTGATTTCACCAACTGGCATCATGGTTTACTTTCGTATTTTCAACGTACATAATTTGAAAGTTTAGACTAAAATGCACATTATGATGGTGGCATTAGATTTTCAAAAAAGTTGGAAATTCGCTTCCATCTGGTCAGCGAGACATCTGCGTGCCGCAATTACTGTATATACGTTTTTACTGGTAATGTTAATACAGTCCTCACCTTACAATCCTTGCTGTCCTTCGCGTCAGCGTGTGCTCTGGTTGCCATGGATACGTGAAGCTTGCCGCATCTAGACTGATCTCGTCGTCTTCGCGCCTGCGCTTACCGCATGACATCATCGGACCTTTAGAACGCAGGCGCAATCTTGTTGACGTCATACCTTCCCCCCACGGCGCACGCAAACAGGTTTGTCACTCGACACTCGCTACGCTCACACACTAACAGTTCCGTTCATAATAAACACTGATCACTTTCATCACTACCATGGTTTAATTGTTTAAATATCCTCACTTCCTCTATCTAACAACAATAATACTTCATTCACTTCCTCTAATACAATCTATAGTGAGATCGATGTTACCGTAATTTCTTATCTGTTTCGTTTAATCATTCTCTTCACATTTCTTATGTACTGTAGGCCTATTACGTAAAACAAACTAATGTGTAAAAACAACGCATAAACGTCCCACAAAAATTATTTTTTTAAAAAAAACCACTTCGAAAGCTATTAACAATAACTGACTTATTTTTTCAATTTCGGTTCTTCAAATTTTATTCACAAAGCTAGATTTTGTTCATGAAGAATTTCAAGCGTACACTATACCATTCGAAGTACATACATTTAGCCTACAGTTAGATAATAAATAAATAAATAAATACAGCAGTTTGTGGTTCAATTTACTACCGAACAGTAATTTTTTTTCAAATTTGCTACACTGATTAGTTACAAATCTTTGTACATGACAAATATCTGATGAACAGATTTTGAGAAATTATTCAGATTCTTTAGTTTTTTTACTTAATAGTTTTTGGGATAAAGCGACCTGAACGTTTTTATAATATTTATGAAATACATTAGAGTAAAATTTGATAAATATTGTAAGTACCGATTTGTAAAAAATCTTAATTTTTAACAGCTTTTTCGACTAAAAAAGAATTTTTTTCAAAACTATCCTTAATTTTGAGGATATATTCCTCATTAAAAAAACATGTTCTAGGCAAGTTTCGAAATTTGACCCAATAAAGCACAGTGTTAATGTAACACGTATAGAAGTCGTGGAACAAAAATGTTACATACAATTTCACATTTGTTTAGACGATTGCAAAATACTATCACGCTTTTACAGTATCTAGAAAGTAAACACGAAAATAAAGTTGCACTACGCGACACGTTGACAAAGCAATTCTCGAAAGACGGAAGAAATATTACGCGTCAACGCCTTATCTCTTATCAATACTTTATCTGCTCAAACTTCAACAAACACATCATTAGACCTGTGAGGTCATCACAGTAGGTTTCCGACTTCACAAAAACCATCAACAAACCAAATTACTGACACCAAAGTGTTGCATCTAAATTAAACAATAGGCCACAGAAAGAACTGCTGTAGGAGACAGCTTACCCTTTCAATTCAAGGGGTAATCTAACGGAACCTAATCTAATATATCTCTAATCAACAGTTTAATCACCAGTATAGGTTTCAATTTTCACAGAATCAACTAACTTTACAAATTAAAATTCTGGGTAGCCAAACACATCCTCTCTTTTGATAATGCTGATACACAGAAATTATCTAAGATATGCCACGTTTTATACGGCCAGAATAGGTAACTAGGACGCGAAGATATCAACAATGATGTCGAAACTAATCTTCTGCACGATCACACCGAGGACCGAGGACCGAGGACCCGAAAAGTCAAATCTGTGAGGCCGTGTGTACAGAATCCTTACATAAAATTTTCGGAATGACTTCCTTCAGAATAAAGAGGAAATTGGTTTTACTTCCGTTCGAGCAAAAGAGTAGAATTCCGATTGTAAGCACTTTTACTCTGCTTTAAAGAAGAAAGTGGATTTACTGGGTTATGCAGTTGGTCATAATGGTGCCGGAGGATAGTGAATAGCCGGAGGTGCTTGTAACCAACATCCAGTGACACTTTGATGTGAACAGAGGTGACTGTTGTCTCCTACTCAGAAAATGAAATGACACAGAAACATTTCATGACTTTTAGAATAGAGCTTAAGGTTTGTTCCAGCTAGACGCAAAGAAAAAGCCTTCCGGTATTCAGATGAGGACGAATCGACGGCTATAGGTAGGTCAAAAGATTTGAGGTGGATTTGAGGTGGTCTAATTTGCAAATAAAGGGGAGCGCAGAAAACCCAATATGGCTGACGTGTCTTGGGGGTGCAAAACATCCTATGCTTCTTTAAAAAAAAAGCAAACTAAAGTCACATGTGTTGCAGTGTGTCAGTCCTTCTAACTCAGTAATAAATAAAAGACAGCTACTTTAACATAATCCTTGCCCACTACTTTTAGCCCACTCTTGGAAACCATTTTCAAGTCATATATTTAAATTTGAACTGCCTCTGCGACCAGTCTCCCCACACGGACAGTGAGTAGGTAGAGGTTGACATCTATATACTTTTCTGACTTCATTATGAAAAATAGTTTCCCAATTTTAGAATATAATTGATTGCGTCTCCAATCGAGCTGTAGGCTAAGGAAATCACACCACAATTTATCACAAAGAATAATAGTGACATTTTTTCGAGAACATGATAAAAGCGAATTTCTAAAAAAAGTAACAACAGAACTATTTTATCATTTTCATCTTACACTTTTTTAGAAAATCTTAATTTTTCATAATCAGCGTTAAAAACTACATAACTTAGCATTTTAGACTTTCAAATTACATTAAAAATATTGAAATGAACCCTGACAGCCGTCGTCAGATTTCTAAACGTCTAGGCCTATACTTTATGCCATTTGGAGTATTGAAGAATAGCGATCGGCTTTAATGGAAAAGGTAAATCTTGCGGTAGTAATTGTAGTATCGAACCTACGACAATGAGGGTGCAAGTTCATATACGTAGCAACTGATTAGTAATTTTTAATTGAATACAAAAGTTTTAATGTTAAACTATGCAGACTTTATCGCTCAATAATTATGATGGTGAAATTCCATTTTCAAAAAATTGTCAGATAATCAAAAATTATTATGTGATTTGATATTGGGAAATTCCATTACGTCAGCGAGACAGCTGCGTGCTCCCATTATTTTTAATACGGAGACCTTGAAACGTAACTATCTCTTATCATAATAACCAAACTTCCAACACAGCGACAGTTCAAAATACGTTTTATACATCAGGTTCATTACACTTTTAATGATACCAGATTTGAGTCTTACCTTCATGTCTGCTACAAAAACTCATTTTCTAACGGGATTTGTTAATGGTAGCTTACGTCGACGACCTCTGGGCGCTGGAACGTGAGGACATGACCTATGACAATACGATACGAGAAATACAAATTGCTAAGTACGCGATTGTGTCTGTGGATGACGTGATGACAGAAGTATGCACGTTGCACTTTAAGGTTAAGGTCAAGACGTCAAGGACTGTCCACTGCACTGCGTTAAGGTACCATCAGTCTTTGTTTACGTTCTAACCAGAGGCTGTCTGTCATATAGAACAGCCTCATTGTTGCTCACAATAGTTGTCCATATTAGGAACGTTTCTCCACTTAGAGTAGTACACAATAGTTATCCACTTAAGAATATTTGCGTCGCTGGAACGTCAAGAGAAGAAAGGAAGAGGACATTCGTCTGTTTTTTTGTATAAATTTTACTCACTCATTTTAATCTGATTGCGTGGAGAAGTGCAACGTCATATGTGTTGACCTGTAGTTATTTTTTTTAAGGCGAAAAGCACATTGAGGCCTCCCTAAATGTAAGTATGTGTCAAGTGTTAAACTTGTAAGTGTAGTGTTGTAAGTGTAAGTGTGTTAGACTCGGGTACCGCGAGGGACGTCTAAATCCTCTCAATAGGTGCAACTAGTCTGCACCTCCTGCAACCACTATAGTAATCTTATTGCGCGGTGAAGTGCAACGTCTTTTGCATTGAGCTGTAGTTTCAACCACTATAGACTAAGTAGTAATCTAACTGTGCGGTAAAGTGCAACAACCGTTACTACTGGTTGGCCAGTAGTTTCAACCACGGTATATAGATACACGGTAGGGGCCACGCGCATGTCCCTCCCACCACTTGCCGGCTCAAATACGTCATCGGATCAAGCTCAGACGTAGTGTTCAGTAGAAAACAGTTTGTAATGTTAGTGTTAGTAACTGTATTATAGTAATTACAATAATAATGCCTTCTATTGAACATTAATAACGCTGTTAATTACTTTACTTACTGAATTCGCTCATTGTCAAAACGGAAACTTTTTATTTTATACAATATTACATAATATTAAAGTAAATTTATGTAACACTATCGTAACACACGTCAGATTTTATTTTCATTCCGTTATTGCTTAATATGACATCTTTTTCAGTTTCAGTAAAAACATTCGCATGAGATTTCAGAAGATCAAAACTAATATTAATAAAACCTGGTGATATTTCAATGTTTGATAACCGCCGCTTGATTGTTCTTTCACTGGGTAGGGGATATTTCAGATGGTTTCTTACAAAGTCAAAAGATTTCTTTGAAATGCAACGTAAGGTGACGGCTTTGGAAATATCCTCAGATGACCAGTTAGAGCATGCACCTTTCCCTATCACTTGAATTTGATTATCAGAAAAAATATTCTTAAACTTAGTAACATTGCTTTGTAAAGCCACATTTTTATTTTTAACCGAGGCCAGTTCTTGTAATGCAAGTTGAATTTGTTCCTTCAAAAGTAAATTTTCATTTCTTAAACATTTCATTTCTTCTACAGAGGCATTATTTACAACGATATTTGTATTAAAATTACTGACTAGAATTTTTAAATGTAATTTCTACATTTACATGTAAAAGTAAATGTAGGGTGGGTTTCATTTACAGAATTACACGTTACAATTGCATCAACTTCATTTCCATTTACAGGTGATTTTCCTGGTAGATTTCCATCGGACTCCTCAATAAGTTTTTTTAATGTTTCTTGGTTTTCACATTTTTTAATCCTTGCAGCTCGTTCAGAATCGATACATTTATTTTCAACGGTGGGAATGTTAAAACGTGGAATGGCACCGGATTTCAGCTGTTTTTTAGGTTTCGTATTTAGTAATTCGGATTTAAAATCCCTTTCGAAATCATCGTCATTAAAATAAAGTGAACAGACTTTATCATTATCAAAATTAAAATGATCTGCTCGTTTACACGCATGAACCCTCGCTTTTTTCAGGCCTTCGTCTTTTGGAATTCTGTGAAATGTAATTCCTTTCCCTTTACAATTCTTATCATTATTATAGCAATTGGCAATAGCACAACCAGTCATTGTTATGCATACACAATTATACAACAGCAAACAAAACAAATTATATATTTTTTAGGATTCAAAACATAGGCTACTTAAATCTTTTCTTACACTTATTAAACCTCGACCACAAAACACAATTATCACCTTTTTTTAAAACACCTTTTACTTACACAAAAAAGACATTTTACTTAAAACACAACAGTCACATAAATTCACCGAATCTCCAACTATATTTACAGAACATCGCATTGTTAAAAGGGAAATTACATAAAGTGGCAGTCACCGTAAATAGAATTCTATTTACGGTGGTAGCAGTGAAAAGTTTGATTCAGTGACGTCACGCGCGCGGTAGTCTACTGCGCACACCCACCGTGTATCTATATACCGTGCTTTCAACCACGGTATATAGATACACGGTAGGGGCCACGCGCATGTCTCCCCCACCACTTGCCGGCTGAAGTACGTCATCGAATCCCTGATCGAATGACGTAGTGTTCACTCAGACGTAGTGTTCAGTAGAAAACAGTTTGTAATGTTAGTGTTAGTTGTACTATAATGTTGTTAGTGTTACTATAATACAGTTGTATTATAGTAATTACAATAATAATTCCTTATATCTAACATTAATAACGCTGTTAATTACTTTACTTAGTGAATTCGCTCATTGTCAAAACGGAAACTTTTTATTTTATACAATATTACATAATATTAAAGTAAAATAAATTATAGGTCCATAGCTTGAAAAATTCCAGGTTATTTTTTGTTTGAAAGTTAAAAGCACATCACACTATGAATTACGTATCTGCGGATTTTCCGTGACAATTATGTGGTTGACTGTGAAAACGCGTATCTCAAATAAAAAATTAACAACAAATTAAATAGCAAATAGGCGTATGCCTATTATGCAAACAGTAAAATAAAACGTACGTATTTCTTAGAACTTACGTTTCAACACATATTAACAGAAAAAATATTCTTAAAATTAGTAACATTGCTTTGTAAAGCCACATTTTTATTTTTAACCGAGGCCAGTTCTTGTAATGCAAGTTGAATTTGTTCCTTCAAAAGTAAATTTTCATTTCTTAAACATTTCATTTCCTCTACAGAGGCATTATTTACAACGATATTTGTATTAAAATTACTGACTACGGAAGGGTGGGTTTCATTTATAGAATTACACGTTACAATTGCACCAACGTCATTTCCATTTACAGGTGATTTACCTGGTAGATTTCCATCGGACTCGTCAATAAGTTTTTTTAATGTTTATTGGCTTTCACGTTTTTTTTAATCCTTGCAGCTCGTTCAGAATTGATACATTTATTTTTAACGGTGGGAATGTTAAAACGTGGAATGACACCGGGTTTCAGCTGTTTTTTAGGTTTCGTATTTAGTAATTTGGATTTAAAATCCCTTTCGAAATCATCGTCATTAAAATGAAGTGAACAGACATTAACATTATCAAAATTAAAATGATCTGCTCGTTTACACGCATGAACCCACGCTTTTCTCAGGCCTTTGTCTTTTGGAATTCTGTGAAATGTAATTCCTTTCCCTTTACAATTCTTATCACTATTATAGCAACTGGTTTTAACGCAATTAGGCATTGTTATGCATACACAATTATACAACAGCAAAAAAAACAAATTATGTATTTTTTAGGATTCAAAACATAGGCTAATTAAATCTTTTTTTACACTCATTAAACCTCGACCACAAAACACAATTAATACTTTTATTTACACAAAAAAGACCTTTTACTTAAAACAAACACTCACATAAACACACCTAATCTCCAACTACATTTACAGAACACCGCATTGTTAAACGGGAAATTACAGAATGTAGCAGTGAGGATTCAGTGACGTCACGCGCGCGGTAGTCTACTGCGCACACCCACTGTGGCCCCTACCGTGTATCTATATACCGTGCTTTCAACCACTGGACTTATTAATATGATTTCTGCAGTGCAGTGCACCGTCTTTTGCATTAACCTGCAGTTTCAACCACTACAGATGACGTAGTAATCTGATTGCGCGGTAAAGTGCGACGTCCTTTGTGTTGGCCTGTAGTTTCAACCACTGGACTTATTAATATGATTTCGGCAGTGAAGTGCACCGTCTTTTGCATTGACCTGTAGTTTCAACCACTACAGATGACGTAATAATCTGATTGCGCGGTAAAGTGCGACGTCCTTTGTGTTGGCCTGTAGTTTCGACCACTGGACTTATTAATATGATTTCTGCAGTGAAGTGCAACGTCTTTTGCATTGACCTGTAGTTTCAACCACTACAGATGACGTAATAATCTGATTGCGCGGTAAAGTGCAACAACCTTTGTGTTGGCCTGTAGTTTCAACCACTGGACTTATTAATATGATTTCTGCAGTGAAGTGCAACGTCGTTTGCATTGACCTGCAGTTTCAACCACTACAGATGACGTAGTAATCTGATTGCGCGGTAAAGTGCAACAACCTTTGTGTTGGCCTGTAGTTTCAACCACTGGACTTATTAATATGATTTCTGCAGTGAAGTGCAACGTCGTTTGTATTGGCCTGTAGTTTCAACCACTACAGATGACGTAGTAATCTGATTACACGGTAAAATTTGGCCTGTAGTTTCAGCCACTATAAACTACGTAGTAATCTGATTGCACGGTAAAGTGCAACAACCTTTGTGTTGGCCTGTAGTTTTAACCACTGGAATTAAACAATTTAGTTACCCAGCAAAATATGTTCAACCGTTTAGAAATGATGGCCACTCTAAATCTTAAAAAGTATTACAATCTTTTTCTTTTATACTTTTTTTGAAAAATCTGTTTACGACCAAGGTTCACTTTCAATGTCCTTTAAAAATTAAAAATTCTAATGAATGGAAATTTTTACTCTGATTACGACGGTTAATCAGATTTTACAAAAAAGCGTTGTAAAAAATATAGCAGTCTAGTAATTACTTTTTGCAAATTTGATTCCATTAGTTAGCGGGACATCTGCTTGCCGCAGCTATTTATTCAGGGCAATGTAAAACTACCACTAAAAACTTCGTATCTAATACTTTGCCCGTAAGATATCTTGCTTAGTACAGTAATTGGTTCAATAAGAAATATTTTGTTCTTAAATGATAATCCTTAAAAACTACAATAAATTCGACAAAACTAACGGTTTAAAAGTAAAATGCAAAAATGAACCATAAAGGTCATCACTGAATTGATAAACAAAATAAATACGTATGACGTCATCCAAGGTAACGTAGAGGTCACGCGAGAGCACGAGCAATAGGTTAGTTCCACTCTGTGAAACAGAATGTCCTTTGAGAAACAACCTCAGAATGGAGGCAAGGTTAGGCCTGTGCATAATGATTGCTGTTAAGTAGAGGCAGGTCAGTTATTACGCTAAGCAATGTCTTACTGTGTTAGCAAAATGTACGTTTATTAATTGATCATTTAATCACCTCTCACACTTTTTATCTGTCCCGTATCGGAATTAAAGAGATAAGAGTGAATGTATCACTCAGACGTACATAACCTAACATTACTAAACACGTAGTAAATCTGTTGTAAGTGTATTCGATCAGCTGATCAGATCATAATTATATATCATAGATAAAGAATTAGCTAAAACAAAATAAATATCCACCGTGGTACGCTAAACTCATTGTCAAAAAAAGCTGCTGTTATTTTAAATGTGCTCAAATAAAAGTAAAACAAAGCATATGTTGCTATTTCGTTTAAAATCGTTTCCAGAGCTACAACAAAAAACCTGAAACATCTTCAATGAGAAAAATCTAAATAGCTCAATTTTGTACTACAACGGAAGTTAGTATAAACATGTGAAATAAAAGAAATTTGCAGTCCGAGACTGCATCCATAACTTACTGTGAATATTATGGAACAATACACCGTTTCTAGAGAAGCGCGGACAGTACCATGATTATCATTATTCCTTATAATTAGTTCCTTTTATACTCAAAATTCAGTAACAAATTGAATCAAAGAACTTAAAATATTTAAACAAACAAAATAAATCGTTCCATTCTTTTAAAAAAATATGCCGCTGTGATAGTACAGTCGACCTTGGTTATAAAGTCCTCGGTTAGAACGCCAACTCGGTTATAGCGCTATTTTCATAATGTTCCCAATATTCTACATTAAATGTACGTGTATTTTAGGCTCGGTTACAACGCTTTGTGAACTCGGATACAACGCTGCCACGCTGCTGTTATAGTCCAGCCACTTAGTAAACGTCCTGCGCGAGAATTTCTTGCACATGTAGAATTCCCCTTCAGCTAACCCTAACAGTCCAGTGACAGAGTCTGGCAATCTGAGTCTATAAACTGTTACTACTCAGTGATAGTGAAGGAAAAGGGAGGAGCTATGATGACAGAGTGGGGACACGACCTCTCACTTGCACATTTTGTCTGTCCTTCTGGTGCTCTTTTCAGTTTTCTAAGATGCTGACCTATAGTCACTCTCAAATACAATTCGTGTTCTATTTTTAGAATAAAGGTTGAGAATAGAAACGGTCCTTTTCTTAGAATTTTGTTGTTGCCTAAAGAAACAAAGTAAAATGTGTCGTTCCCGCAAAAGCGTTCTCTCTCACACACACACACACACACACGCGTGCGCGCGCGCACACACACACACACACACACACACACACACACACACACACACACACACACACACACACACACACACACACACACACACACACACACACACACACACACACACACACACACACACACACACACACACACACACACACACACACACGCCTTAGTGGGGGAACGTCAATCCCACGAACCCTCACAACATTGTACGCTCTGTGTTGCATGTATACATACTAGAATGTACAGTCCTTATTTTCTATTAGTTTAACTACAATATATTTCAAAATATGTAATATGTGTAATAAATTGTAATAAAATAGCAATTAATTATGTATACAGTACAAAGTATGCTTTTCTTTCACTACATGCAGTATTGCCGCCGTTTACAAACTCGTTTACTGTAAACTGGGTTACTACGGTCAATGAATACAGAATATATTCTGTACTCGTTGCTACGGTATCTCGTTTACAGCGCTCATAGGCTATACGTTTCGTCCCTTCTACCGCGTTATATCCGAGGTCGACTGACTGTATTATTGTAATCGTCAAATAAACGATTGCGCGTATTTCCAATGGCATTTGTGTTGTTTTTAATACAGCCGATGGCTTAACAAACAGATAATAGATAATTAACTGACTGCCTTAGAATACCAGACATAACTGAATGGCAATTTAAAATTTGCGTGATTAGAAAGTATTTGATACTATAGGTTTTAGTTTGATTGTTTTTAAACATTTAAATCTGTTGTTGGAAGCGATGAATATAACAGGTTGAAAATAAGGGGGTGAAATAGTTTTATTTTGTTTTTAGGTGTGTGTGTGTGTGTGTGTGTGTGTGTGTGTGTGTGTGTGTTTGTGTGTGTGTGAAGCTCTCTCACATTGGTAATTTTAGTTCCATTTGAGTCAAACACGGCAAAAAAAAATCGATTTCTGTAATATAGCTTGTACAAATTAGTTATACCCAGTAAAACCTGTTCAACCGTTTCTAAATAGCGATCATTTCAAATGTTGGGAATGCAGTGGTTTCACATATTCTTTTTTTTTTTTTAATCATATTTCAGTCATAATCAGCGTTCAGTTCTGAATAAATTGGAATTTATTAATATTTTTAAATATATTAAACAGAAGAACAAAACTAATATAAGGGCGGTCATTATTCGTGTTTTAAATGTAATTTTGAAGGAGTAAAATGCTAATTTACGCAGTTTTAAACGCTTATTATGATGATGGGCGTCTTCGAAAAGAGTAAGATAAACATTATTTGTTTTGACATTGGTACTATTTGGTAATTCGCTACCAACACGTTACCCAGAAAGCTAGAAACAGTGATTATATTCTTTTCTAACAACATCAAGTAAATACAAAATGCGATAATGCAAAAAACAGTTCCGATAGAATGGAAATAAGTGGTTTTTATTGGATTTTTGTGTACGTGTGGAACATCGTTTGTGACTAAACAAATTGTCCAATTTTGATGAAATTTACTATGTAGATTTATATCTCTAGACAATCTGTAATTTTTTTTAATTTCAGTTTTCAATTAGGTAAGAATTTTTTTAAATTAGCTACGGATTTTTTTTAAATCGACTGTAACAATATTGATCGAATTTGGCACAATTACCTTCAAGTATCAAAACTTTTGGTATTGGTCACTACCTCTGTAATGGTAAGAGAAAAGCAACGGAAACAACTACGGCTCGAACTAAGAACCTTTAGGTGTGCAGTTCAGAGACGCAGTAGACTAACCGGTGCTTTGGCCACACAGACTACCGAGCCCCCCCCCCCAATCGGAAAATATCCTATTAAAGCAATCGACGAGAAACGAAAAATCAATCAAAAACCGTTCATTATAAATAGCTCCCATTTTGCTTATACATGCAGATTTATACATAAGTTAATGTAGAAAATTTCAGTAGGCCTTTATTGCTTTCTTGATGTCAACATCGGTTTGCCCGTGGAAAGCAAGATAATACAGATAAATCTTAATTAATGGTTACATCCGCAAAAAGTATGGTGCGGGAGATAAAAATGCAAAAACCAACTTTCTTAAACTGAACCATTTCCCTGTATTTGGTTCGGAAGTCGCCGTCAAAAACGAAAACGTACCTAATTGCTGAACGATGTTGCTCATATGCCGGACATAAAAGCTGTAGAGACGCACGATTCAAATTATTTTCCCAAATTGGACTTTTAAAAAATTACGGGTACAACGAAAAAGTAACAAATCCGACTGCGCTGAAAGTTTATTCTTTCCAATTTACTACCCGACCGATAGTTTCTACTATTTCGACTTTGTTACGCTAGCTTATGTATGAATGACCATATTTTAGCAAAAGCTGATGAACCTTTTTTGATAAATTATGACAATCCTACGGTAGCTCTAGAACAATGTTTTTTATTGGGTACTTATAGAAAACATTTTAACAAAATTTGATTTAAAAACTTAGACTACAAAATATTTTATTTACAATTTTTTAAAAAACGTTTCCGAAATGTGGGAATCATATCATGTCCAATCTCACTGAAATCTCCAGTGATGCATACAATTCTAAACAGACGGGCACACGTCTGAATCAAAACTACATTTTTGGATTTATCGAAACCCGAACATGGAAACATCCATTGAAGATGGATTTTTTGACGATCACTATATTTTCTTTACACTTCGGATACGTTTGTAAGAAAATAAAAGAATAAATAGCAACACTAGTAAAAAAAAGTAGTCTTATTGAGTTGTAAATATTTGGCACGTAACCAATTTTCACTTTTTTAAAACGAATTTTCATTGGAAAATAACTTACTGGAGCTGTCATATGCTGTTCCAAATCCGGAACCATTAAGTACACAAAAACTGATTTAAGTAGCTTGGGCAAAAAATATTTCGTTACCCAGTAAAATATATTAAAATCTTAAAAGTTAAAACATTTGTATTCAACGAAAAGGCTGTAATGAATCAGGCATCGGTAGAACAATTTTTCTTTTATAAAACTTTTTTAGCGTGAAAAAGTATTTATTTTGGATTTTTCAATTTACATTTCTTTTACTTAAAAATGGATATACTGTTCTAACAAATCATGCCAGTTAGACTAATGAGGACGAGGGAACAGCGTTAACGGTAAGGGAAAGCTATGAACAGAGGCTAAAACTAAGAACTTTAAGATGTGCAGTTCAGAGACGCAGCAGACTAACCGGTGCTTTACCACATCGACCACCGGTGCTTTACCACACCACCCCACACACTCAAAAATTGAGAAAATGTTAATCTGAGGAAATTTACATGTTTTTTTTACGGCAGCTACATTTATTTGCTAGTTGATGCAGAAACTAACAAAAACTCAAAGTTTTTAAGTTTTGAGTTTGAACAAATTAGATTTTTTTGCTTTAGAACTAATAAACGGATATCAAAGTGAAAAGTCAATTTTTTTCTTCTACGAATCACAAAACGTGAGGATCTATGAAAATGGTTAACTCCAATATCGATTTTTTTAATGTTTACAATACTTTCTACAGAGGAGCGACGAAGCGCACAATCACGGTACGCAGCTCTCTCGATAACGTAATGGAAGCGAATTTACAACGATATTTTATTTTATTTTATTTTTTTTTTTTTTTAACGTCCGACTATTGTGCACACTTGGGCTAATACAGACGGTGGGATGATTTATAGCGTATGAAAATGCAAAGCCCTCGCCGGGAATCGAACCCGGGTCCTCGAGGTGAAAGCCTAGTACGCTATCCACTAGGCCACCGAGGCGGCTACAACGATATTTTAATCATTGGTTGTACTTTTTTGTAAAATCTGATTTCACCACCGTATTCAGCATTAAAATAAGCTGTTTTTTTTTACATTTCGATTTTCGAAAAAATTATCATTTTCACAAATATTCACACATAACATCATACTTCATTTGGTAAAAAGTAAGATATGATTTTTTTAAAAAAACACATTTTGTATGGCGCCATTTTAAAACAGTCAAACGTATTGATCTGGGTAACGAACTTGTGCAAGCTATTACCCAAATCGATATTTGGACAGTATTTGTATTGGACCAAAATCACCAACGCTGAAGTGCTAAAACACACACGACCTTGCTTCAGATTTTGATAAAATTTTCTTGGTGTAGGGCCTACGAGAAATCATATTACTGAAGTCAGAGTATCGATTTTGACGTAAAAGATATTTACTGATCTTCAGCAAATAAAACTATATAGCCTAGCCTATAAATGTTAAGACCCTCAGAGAGACACTAAATAAAAGTCAGGAAGTTCTCAAGTCTAGGTTTTACTGTAACTCATATCCAATTGAAATCGCTGAAAACGTACAAACGCTCGTTTAAGAGTAATATCTAAGTAATAGGCTATCAGGTTATCGTGGCTTTCGAATCACCCTGTAGAACCGACGCTGGCTGGAGCCATTGTTTTGGAGCACTGAACCAAACTGTGCTCTGACAACACGACTGTGGAATGTCGTTTGCCTGTCCTCTCTCTGACCCAACATCTATGGGCATATTCAAACATTACATGTTTTTTCTTATCTTTATTTATTTACTTATTCCTGAAACATATAAGTGATGAAGTCATTCCATACAAATGGTGCAACAACATTACACAAACTCTCTTACTTCCAATTATTTCCCTATGTTCGATTAAACACCCGCCCAGTTTCTCAAAATTACTTTATTATATTTTGACTAAACTTTGTCGAATATGTCCTAACTCGAATCAGTGTACCCAATTCTAAATGCTAGATATTTACTGTACTTCAGTAAATAGAAAAAGCCGTTAAAAATTCAAGAGTTTGTTTTGGGAACTTTCGGTTTAGAAGCCCTACCCCGAACCGTATATATTTAAAAACTGCCACACTAACTTGAGTTGTGCGTATTCGTATATGATGGAAACCTGATGAACTGATTTTGAAACATTATATCGATATTTAATAGTTCCAGAACAGGATTTTTGGGACTAAAGTCACCCATATGTTTTGCTTAAAAACTTATGTAAAAATTAAAAATGAAGGAAATGTTAATGGAGTTGACTATTTGGAAACAATTAAAAAGTATTTGAAATTAAGGCCTAAACTAGCTACCATTTTTGGTAGCGTTCTTTTTCTTGGGTATTCAAAAGGAGTTGTTGTTATAACCAACCGGTGGGTATAAACAACATGGAAAAGACACCTTTTGAAACTGCAAAGTTTTTGAAACTTTCCGGCCCCAACCTCAATAGGGGTCACTGTTTCAAATGTACGTCGGCAACATTATTGGTCGGTGGAACAAGTGGTGACACAATTAAAACGGCATGGCGACTAGAAGAACCCTACAGCTGCGGAAGTTGTTAAAAGGTTCTGTCTCAAAAAAACTCTACAGTTGAGGAAGTTGTTAGAAGATTCTACTCAAATTCTACAGTTGAGGAAGTCGTTAGAAGATTCTATCTCAAACAAACTCTACAGTTGCGAAAGCTGTTAGAATATTCTATCTCAAACTCTACAGCTGCAGACGTTGTTAGAAGATTCTATCTCAAACAAACTCTACAGTTGCGGAAGGCTATTTAGAAGATCCTAAATCAAACAAACTTTAGCTGCGGAAGACCATTTAGAAGATTCTATCTCAAGCAAACTCTACAGCTGCGGAAGGCTATTTAGAAGATTCTATCCAAACGAACTAGTAACAAAGGAAAAATTGTTTGCAAATTCCAAGGACGTGCGAATGTAACACAAATCTACCAGTCAGGAGATATGAAGAGGTTTCCACAACTGCTACATCTTCCGAGGTGCACTGCACGGATTGCACTATTAAACTGTCATATTAGGAAGGACAAGTAGGTTATTTGTAAAAAGATTGCGTGTAACTTTTGGTTTTAAAGTGTGTTCCTGCGAATGGACAAAACACTTTCTACATATAATCAACGTTTTCAAGCGTGTTGTTATAATAATTTGTGTTCATAAATAACTTTGTTGGGCGTGTTTTTGTCCCTAGATATTTTAAGAAGTTTGAATAACATACCTCACACTGTTTTTGAAACGTAAATTTGTACTGTTGAAATAGTACTTTCAAGTACAATTCGCATTCAAAGTGTCTATTTTCAACTTGAAAAATACTCAGCAAGCCTCGTGACTAAAACATTTTTCTTTTGTTTATAAAAGTGCTACTTTGCTCACTAGCTGTTAAAAATAGACTGAGAGGGTCTCATAACGTAAAGATCCACCAAAATGCCATAATCGATTTTCCACGATCACCATACTTTGTATAATGAGAAAGTAAAAACAGGTTTATTACACCATATCAGAACACAGATTAACAATGCAAACATTTATAGTACACAATGTACTTGGATTTATATTTCTTTGTTTTAAAGTTGGTTTTATTTTTGGTTGGCTCCGAGACATTAACTTGGCAAACAGCTGCCTCCTTCACGTGATATGCGACAGGATTGACGGGAATTTAAATCGAAGTCTAACGAGTGCGCTATTTACACGTTCAAAATTGTATATTTATAGAGAACAAGAGGAACATGTTGAACTTTGTTTCGTCGATTTGTAAGTTAAGCACGTTTTTCAAAACTTCACGTTCTTACTCACATTCTTCCATTTATCAAAAAAAGTATAATTTCTAAAAATTGGATAGCAGAATTAATTTTGGTATTATATGAAGAATCTATATGTACAGTTAGTGTTCCAAATTTGAAGTAAAAGAATGTATGTTTTGGGAGGAAATTTAAAAATACTACGGCAATAAGGTTTTTTTTCGAAACAAGAACTCGGACTATTTTTATTCCTTCAGTGTCTCTAAACCTAACAATTTTAGGTTTAATTTTCTCCTTCAAAAACTAACTTATCACGATGTGAATAAATGTATCTCTTAAGCACTCCCTAAAAATGTATAGATGAGTCATAATCGTTCCAAATTGATTCTAGCTCAGGAAATTCAATTTTTTATTGATGTTTGAATCACTCAAATATCCAAGGACATTTTCCTCATGTTTTTGTCACATGACGAAGCTTGATGTCATATCCAGTGTTAACAAATTTGAAAAAAATTTAAACGTTGAAGAAATGAAGGAAAACCAAAATGATTGCCGACAGGAATATTATTACTTTAATTTAATCACAAATATATATATATATATATATATATATATATATATATATATATATATATATATATATATATATTCAATATGACTACTCATTTCAATGTCTTTTTTTAATTTTCTTACAAAAGAATACGAAGTATAAAGAAAGTACATAAAGGAAGAAATCCATTTTTTGCAATGTACAATCCACGTGGTTTTTTAACATCAAAGTATAGTACTTACAAGGAATTTCTCCCCCCTCCCTGAACAAAATGTCAATGGAAAGTTTTATTTATTATTTTTTTTAACGTCCGACTATTGTGCACACTTGGGCTAATGCAGACGATGGGATGATTTATAGCGTATGAAAAGCCAAGCCCTGGCCGGGAATCGAACACGGGTTCGAAAGTTTTATAATGACGTTTTGAAGCGACTACGTGAGAGCATCAGACGCAAACGTTCGGAACAACGGAAGAACAAGCGCTGGGTTCTCCACCATGACAACGCGCCTGCGTAGACTACACATAGCTAGTTGTTCGGAATTTTTAGCTTCCAACAACAAGGTAGTGATTCCCCGCCAACCTTATTCGCCTGACCTGTGCGACTTTTTTCTGTTTCCCAAAATAAAGTTGAAATTGAAAGAAGCCGACGTTTTGACACAACTGAGGAGATCCAGGCAGAATCGCAGGACACTTACACTTGCAGACTTCCAGTATTGCATGGAAAAAAGCTGGGCCCGATATCCACGTCTAAAGGGACTATTTTGAAGGACATGGAGGAAACTAGGAGTCTTGATAACGGATTTTATTTTTATGGGAAAATTCTCCGAACTTTTGGGTAGCACCTCGTATGTTTGGTATTGGCATAAAAAAAACGTTTTGTTTCAGAATCTATTAAAAATAAAACAAATTGGATATTCTATTCTGAACCGTAAATTGCAACACGAACTTGGGTTCAATGAATGAATGACTTTCTAGGGTTACTATTACACAGCGACCTTTGAGATCTGTTGCGCCCCCTTTATATATTCCTGAAATGCTCAGTTACAGCGCCTTCTCCAGTATTAGTCTCTTTATAAAGTGTAGATAGATTTGGAGAGGATTCAAGGTGGGTAAATCCCCCCACTTCTAATAAGTAACTTCACAAACCATTATTGAAGTGCTCTGCTAATTGCCTTTACATTTCTTCCCCTTACTCTTGGCCCTTATCACGGAGGTTATGCCCAATTTGGCCAGCTTTTTGTTGTGCGGTGGGTTCCTACTCATTTTATTTACATTCATGGGAACAAGAGTAGAGTAACTAGGGAAATTACGTCCGCCTACACACAGCCCCGTATGCAAGGGTAAGGCTACACTGGGAGAGAGTTCCGTTTAATACATCATTAGGCCAGTGTCAGCACTTTAGTTAGCCAGGTTATGCAGAGAAGTGAATGTGTATAGGCCTATATGTATACCTTCAGTAGCTGCCTTCGCCGGCACTAACTTGTGTTATGAATTTTCGTAATTATCGAAATTGAAACAAAAGCTGAGAAACCGATTTTTAAGAAAATAGGCTGATTTTTCGTTTACTTGTCTACAGTTCCAAAACCGAAGCGTGCGATCAATATGCTTTGTTGCTTACTTATGGTTTACATTTAAGCGAAATTTGATCAAAATCGTTAGTCAAATTTGAAAATCTTCATTTATTTATTTTAAAGGTTTTCGAGCATATATTTTTGAAACTTTAGTTTTAAAACAGTATGAAAGCCGAAGAAAATAAATCAGACTCTAAATTTCGAACACTATCCTTTCCTATACTGTACGTAGCAAATACAGACTCTATCTTTAATAAAATTTGAATGCGATACTTCGACCTTTGAACACCCGGAAATTTATAGAAACTTGTTTAGTTTGTTTACATCTTATATCGATATTTGATTAGCATTAACAAGTCTGAAATGGCAAAGTTGAAGACCGAGCGCGTGACCTCAGCCTAGGTCCAGACACGGTTCAGTCAGGAACTCCAAGTAGGAAGTTGGGTTAATGCGGAAGTAAGGCTGTAGAGAATACAATCATTATGGCGATTTTAATGAAACTGAATGTTCATTCTTCTTGCACAAACTTTCTTGTCTTCAATTGTAATACTTAATAATTGCGAAACGCAACTATCTCGCTGACGAAATGGCAAAGAATTTCCAAAATTAGTTTTTGGATGTTCTTTTAGTGCATCACGTAAACGCACATTTTGTTACGCAAACTTAGTGTACATATTTTGTTTTTGTGTAGCTCAGACAAGTTCGTTACCTGGCAACACTGTTCATACATTTAAAATGGTGGCCAATCACTATAAACATAATTATATCTTTACTGTATATCTAATAGTACAAAATACAAATGATTAAAACAAATTGTGTTACTGAATTGCTCCTAATAAAAGCTTCATTTGAGGTGATATTTATGCAACACATTGTGAACATATGGGGGTCTACAGAATAAAAAAAATATTTAGGGGTCGAAGAAGAACAAAGGGTAAGAACCCTCGCATAGAGCCAAAAATGCAGGTCAAAGATCAGTAAAAAGACTGAATAGCTGGTTAATTTCTCAAACAGTTTAACTAAGAATTTTAGGAAGAGTCATGACAAGTCAGAATACTAAACTTGGAATACGAGTAATTTAAGGCTCAGTATTAAATCGGAAAACCGCAATAAACCCTGACCGCCGTCTGTCTTTTTTCATGTAGCCTACTTTTGAACTGTACATTTCTTTCATTTAAAATTTGATACACCGGTTTGAGTCATGATAATTTTTTCAAATATGACCAAAATCAGAGCAACATCTGGTGAACAGATTTTCGTCTGTAGCTTCTGAACAGTAGGACCGCGGTAATAGTTGAATATAAGAAAATATTTTGTAATATTTCTGCACTCTTTGTTTCACCTTACGAAAGTTTTTGATAATTTTTTTATTTCACCATCTTAATCTGCATTTTAATTTAATTTTTCAATTAACATGAACCATGACCGCCGTCGCGTTTATTTTCAATACAGTCTTGCGCGATTGTTTGCCCTTCGTCAGTACGTTAGCTGAACTGCTGTACAGTCGATGAATCTACTTATTATTAACTAAATTTGTGTGTCGCTTCTTCCTAAGTCAATCAACCAGCCCGCATCTTGCAAAGTCTTCCACCCGACAATGCTCAAATTCTCGAAGGTCGTTTAGCGAAAACGGCTTTAGACCGTCCATTTAGGATTGCCAATGGAGCCGAATATATTAAGAAACGACCATTAAAAGACTTGCTCGGACAATATCGGATACATCAACCGAGCGACACCTTGTGCACCCAGTGTTTTTGTATCTTTCGCTCTCACAGAGACTGACCAAAATATCCTTCACATGTATTTCAGACCAGTGGCGTGCGCAGGATTTTGAATTTGTGGGTGTCAACATCAAAAATGGCGCCTTTTTTGTTTCCTAGATAACCCCACACCCACAAAATGTTTTTGAAAATTGAGTTCTATCACCCAAAAACAACAGGTTTTTTCATTTATTTTTCCTCTCCTCACGGCGAGCTATTTTTTTCTTTTATCTTTTTCCTCTTTTTTTCTGGCATTTCGGCGCCCACGCTGTGCACGCCACGTTACGGCTTCCGACTTGACCGATCGCGGCTAGGCTAACAGGGACATACGACAGAACGAGCCCGCTACAAATAGCCTACTTTGTTCAGTAAGAGAGCATGTATAAACGAAAATACAAATATATTGATAGAAAAGTATTTCTAGTACCAATTTACACTATAGGCTACGTATTTATACTTGCATATCAAGCAATCAAATACGATGAAAACAGTTTTAATGATTTTTATTTATAGTAAAGTTTGGATCGTTTCAACCTTGAGGTCTGATTCTTGGAAGTTTTCCCTTTCCGTGGGCTTCATCTGACATTAATTAACACGCGAAGTTACGACTTTATCATAATTAGCGGTTAAAAGTTTTTATATTGCCTATGCCAAGCACGCGGCTTTGTACGTACAATCACGCCTAAAAATAAATCACTCGAGCAAAGAAGCTACAATAACAACAAATCTAATAACATATTATTTATGTTATGTTATTTATCAGGACCACCAAACGAGTCCTGATCATGATATCTAGAACATGTTTTGAGAGGTCATATATATAATAGACGCACATCGGTCAGATAGCAGGAACACAAACTTCGAATTAAGAATCAACAAAGCACTTCAGCACTAAAAAGAAACTGACGGCATCATTGGCTTTGAGAATAGCTGTTAGAATGTAGAAAGTTATAAGACCATTATTATAAGAGGCGTTATCGCCAATAAAAAAACAAAGCTAACTTAACAGTACAATCGAGTATCACAGCTTATCTGCCTAGAAGATGGCTCGCACAGCCAATCTATGCAGTGATAAAATCATTGTCAACATCACTGGACTTGTCTGGACAGCCGATCGACGAACATCTTCACTTCGACTTCAGATCTGGAGCGAAAACTATCTTTGAAGATGTCAAATGCGGTTTTAGGGAAACGTTCGAATAATATTCCTTCTACAAATACTTCTTACAAAAGGAAGTACACAGTTTTTCAATGATTTTTTTTTGTATTTTAAGGCGACAAGCACATTGAGACTATGTCGCCTCCCTAAATGTAAGTGCGAGTGTAAAGAAGTTAAAGTCGTAAGTGTAGTGTTGTAAGTGTGTGTGTTAGACTCCGGTACCACGAGAGACGTCTAAATCCCCTCAATAGGTGCATGCAGTTTTTCATTGTAATTTCATATTCATTCAATAATATATTCACATATGTTAGCAATGTTCTTAAC
Source organism: Callitettix versicolor (assembly GCA_022606455.1). NCBI lineage: Eukaryota > Metazoa > Arthropoda > Insecta > Hemiptera > Cercopidae > Callitettix > Callitettix versicolor. The sequence continues at coordinate 65,958,252 of CM040189.1, forward strand.
GACTTCACCGAATTCTCTTGACAAATTTTCTGAAAATGTAGTAGGCCCATGTAATTGCCTTGTTTGACACAAATACTCGAGACTATTTATTAGTAGTGGAGGATACATGGATAAACAAACGTAAGCTATTCTATTTTAAGAGCCAAAGCGTTTTTGATACAGCGTGTGCTTCGCTGAACTTTCTCAAGTTCTGTCAAGCAGTAGAGCATAGAAATTTGGCATAAACACAAGGGACTGCCTAATACTGAAGTTAAAACACAACGTAAAAAATAAAAATAAATTATAAAGCAAAAATCTACAAACTAGTAGTTTTGTAGCCTACATAAACAAAAATAAACCAATAGGAAAACAGCCGAGTGGAAAATCAATGAAATTCAATTTGTTTTAAAGACATGTCTGGCGTTAAGCAGAATGAAAAGAATTATGTTACCCGAACTGTTTTAGATTGTTTTAAACAAATTTCATATTTTTGCGTGATTTTAGGCATTCTATAAAAATATGTTTGGCATTTGAGCTAATTTGGTTTTACATTCTGATCAACATTCTTTCACCGAAGAAGCTAAAAGCGGATAAAAACAAAATAATCATATCTAAAACATCTTTTAGGTTATATATTTTTTTACTGGAAAGACTATTTTACATAACTGAATACAATTAAAACTTAAATTGCAACTGTAATTTGTAAAAAGTTTTGGATTCAAATGATAACAAAGTAAACATTATTTCTACCTACAATCAATATACTTCTACAGAAATTTAACCAAACAAAACGAAACCATATCCCCTATAAAGTGCGAAAGTAATTATTAGCGTAATTCCCTTGAAAAATGAGCGGCAATTACAGGACATGGGACCTTGAAATGAGCGATAATCTAGATTACTCCTTGAAGAAGTCGTTAAAAAATATATATACAAACGAATATTTATGAAAATGTATGTGTGTTAGCTCTTTCGCATTAGCGATTTTGAACATAACCTATTTCATTTAAACCTGGCACAAAATTCGATCTTTATATTAGCTTGGACAATTTCGTTAGTAAAATGACGGCGATGGTAACCTTATTGGTTTTTCGCCGCAAAAAAAAAAACAAAACTAAACAAAATCAGTTGAACTGTTTCAAAATGGTCGCTATTGTAAATCTTAAAGGCATAAATTATCTTTCACTTTTTTCAAAATATAATCGCTATTAGAATCAGTGTTAAAATCTGCATTAAGAGCGTTTAAATTTTTAAATTCTACCTGAAAATACAAAAAATAAATCTCACGGCGGTCAGGGTATATTTTCGTATTTTTAAAGTAATTTGAAAAAATTTAAAAGCTAATATATGCAGATTCTAACACTGATTATTGTGGTGAAACAGGATTTTCAAAAAAGTTATTGTCAAATAGTTAATCTGAAATTCGCTTCCATCATGTTAGCGAGACAGCTGCGTGTCACAATTATTTCATTTTTATTGGAAACTGTTTTTGGTTTAATTTTTCTAATCGTACATTATGAACCGCTCCCCTACTTTTTCTCAGAATTTTCGAAAATTGTGACGTGAACATTGTCGTGATAACTGTTCATATTTTGCTTACAGTTGATCAAATAGATTTCGTCATGTTCTATTAGTTTATAGGTTAGGCCTACTGAAAACAATGACAAAATTTTCGAGTTAGCCTAGTTAGGTACAGAATCATTGTTACAATAATTTTTCTAATTCATCGATTTCATTATGCACGAGAACGTAAACAAATAGAAAATTGTACTAGTTCTTACACTCTGTGACTCACCACAGTTTGTTATTCATTAATCACCCAATACCTATTTATATGTAAATAAACGTAGGCTAATTAACATAATAACAATAACCTTTTTAATGGTTTTATAATTGGTCTACATTATAGACAACAAATTTGTTAGATTTTAAAATGCGTGAAATGAAACAAATTTGCCTAAAATTAGGCTAATTTGTTTTTAAGGAACACTCGTGTTGTTTTAAAAACAATTTGTTGTTTTTGAAAAAAAACACTAAAAACACAATTGCAATACCCAAATTGTGGAACAGTAATTATGAGTAAACATTTGCCGTTAGGATTAAAACTAGGCTAAGTAGAGAAATTTACCATACGAAATGTGAAGAGAACTTGTTAAAACAGACTAGGCTTAGCACAAAATAATTCTGCAGACATAAGAAGGTTGCTTGGACAGAAATAGGCCAAGGCCATACCGGTAGTTTTAGTTCATTAACATTGCTTATTCGACTAAAACAATACTATGTACAGTAATCGTATCACTAAAACTTAAAATCATTCACTTTTAAAAAGAGTTTACGTAAAGAATATTGTACTCGTAACTAATACAAACACGTTACACTCAACATGCCCACCTGAACTGACGTGCTAGCAATGGAACAGCTGAGCTCGCCAGGAACAGTGTTGCCAACTTGATTGATAAAAATATCTCGTGTCTACTTCGTACTACAGACGCGGCTTTCAACTCAATAACAATAATTTCAGTAATTTCTGTTCTGGTAACTGCTCGTAAAGATCGTTTTTTCTTTCCTATTAATCTATATGAGAGGGGATTTATTCATTTTCATCTTTACTTAGTAAAAATTTGGTTTTATTATGTCTGTCTGTCTGCTGCACGTTTTGTACATAGACTAAACTAATTAATCGTTTTTTTCAATTTAAGCTTGTCCTTTTTCATATTATGACATATTATGAATCCCTTTTTTTGGTAGAGGGTATTGAATATCGAATTTTCTTGAAATCGACTGCAACGATTTTAGTCAAATTTTCATTTCATGTCAGTATACCAAATTTTAAATAAAAGAAATTTACGGTTCTGGAGTAGCCTTAATTACGAAAGAGTAAATGTGATCACTGACAGCTGTTGGGTTTGTTACGTTTTTCAGTTTACTCTCAAACCATTGATCTTACCATGATTACATTACATGAACACAATTTTAGAAAAATAATTTTAAAAATTAAGCTCATTCTCTAGTTTTTCTACAAATGCTGAACCGGATTCTGGGGCAATAGTGATATAACGTTTTTTTTTTGTGGTTACTTGAAAAGAATTATATTTAATCAAAATTTGAACAAAGTAGTTCCTCCCGATTTTGAAAAAAAATCGTGTTTGAATTTGTGACAGCACAAAACCTTTACACACAGAGAGATGGACAGACATCCCACGTCAAATTTATTTTTTCTCAGGGGACAATCGATTTTGCCCAATAATTTCATAGACTTATTTATGTTTATGTGTAGACTTACGTAGACTGTTTATGGGTTTTATAACCTCGTCACTTCTACACTAGTTAGACTAATGAAGACGAAGGGTTCGACGAAACGCAATCCAACGGCAGTAACTAGACTCGAACCTGCGTATAGGTCAGAGTTAGAGCGACTACCAAGACTACCGAAACTATGGCTCGTCCTTATTCCATAGCGGGGGGGATCTATGATAGCTAAAGAAAACAGATAAAATAGTAAAATAAGAATTCAAGCAAATAATAAATTCAAGCAATTAGTTTAATCAATTATGCATTCATTGTTTGATGCCTTTAATTTATCAGCATATAATTGGCTAACAATCTACAGATTAATGCAAGATACATCATGATCACATGACGTCTAATTAACTAACATAATTAACTAACAAACACTGGATTAAATTATCTTTACAGATATTCTAAATTAGACTACAGACAACACGGAAAGTAAGCTATGCAGTATATAATTTATTCACTCTGTGCAGTACAGTTATACTTTATTTAGTAAGAAAAGTTATAAAAATATTAAAACATTCTAAAATCCCGTATAAAAGTCGTACTTTCAATCATATTTTTTTTAATTTGATTAAATTTGATTTTACAAATTCAAACTTTTTTAAATTGTTAACCGTATTATGTAAATGGCAAAATAAACATTTTACTTTTTATAAGAAGTAAAAAAATCATCGTAAATAATCGTAAAAAAATCAATTTGATGGATCTTTTTCACGTCTCTTGAGTCATTAGCAAAATGGTTTTACTTGGATATCTGCCCCGCATCTAAAAAAACGAAATTTCTCAAAAATTCGCAACAATTTTTAACAAATCTTGCTCAACTGTAGTCATCACGTATCCAAATCAAACACATAAATCGCTGTCTCAAAAAAAAAAAAAAAAAAATACTCTTGTGGAACTCGGGGAGTTACCGACAGAAGTGAAGCTTTGTTAATGATATCTTTGCTGAATATATAATTAGTTTAAATATATGTTTACAAATATATTGTTTTGTTTAAATAAATAAATACGGAGCCTAGCTTATATAATTACTAGCATTACCCGTCGTGGCTTCGCCCACGAAATTTAAACTGTTTCATTAATGACATAATTTAGAAACATAAAAAAATATATTAATAAAAGCGTGATCATCTAAACTTATGATTATTTTACAGTGAATATGAAAAAATATTATAACCTGAATATGTTGTTTTATTGTCTTCAAAAGTGTTATATTCGGATTTAAGAAAATCTAATAACAACTATTTTTCTCCAATACAAACATTTATACATTTTTATATTTTTGTGTACTTTTAGAGGATTAATTCGGGGGGAATGCTGAATTACGTGTATCATAATTTGTGTTTTAAAATATTTTGTTTACTTTTAAGAAAAGCCGATAAAAATATTCTCTCCAATGGAAACACTCTTTTTTCTATTATTATACCTCTTTTTTACACTTTTTATTCCTTTAGGGAATGAATTCGAAAACATTTTGAAATGTCTGTTTCATTATTTGTGTTTCATAGCATATTTCTAAAATATACGGATCCAAAATAAATATTGCTTCAATTTGAAAATTGTATACCCCTTTTTTAAATTTTCTACACCTTTTCAATCTCTTTAGGGTATGAGTTTTGGGAAATGGTGATAAATATATTTCGTTACTTATACTTAAGAGTGACTATGTTACATTTTAAGAAGGTCAGACGAAAAATATATTTTTTCCAATAAAAATTGTTTTACCTCATTTTTACCTCTTTAGGGGTTGAATACTGGAAAATCGATTTTTAGTGCACCCCTACATGTGTGGGAACCCTGAAAATTTAAAATCTTTAGCTATTAAAGTTTCGGCTATAGGCTACGTTGATTATTACAGTTGGACTGGGTAAGTAGTTTAATGGCATTGAAATCAATTTTTTGCAAAATCCTTTCTTAATGCACATCGACATTGTTGAAAGATGGTAAAAATTTAAAGTCTCTAGTTATAATAGTATTGGCTGTACATTGATTATTAAAGTTGGGCTGTAGTTTAAAGGCGTTAAAATCAAATTTTTGTATAATCCGTTCTTAGTGCACATCAACATTGTTGAAAGAAGGTGAAAATTTAAAGTTATTTATATTTTATAACTTATAAACTTTACATTTATAAGTTTCTAGTTATAACAGTCTTGGCTGTACGTTGATTATTAAAGTTGGACCGGGTAAGTAGTTTAATGGCATTAAAACACAATTTTTGAAAAATCCTTTCTTAGTGCACCATGATATTGTTGTAAGAAGGTACTCTGAAAATTTCAAGTCTCTAGCTATAATAGTATTAGCTATACGATGATTATTAAATTTGGACTGGGTAAGTAGTTTAATGGCGTTAAAATCAATTTTTTGCAAAATCATTTCTTAGTGTACCTTGACATTCTTATAAGAAGATACCCTGAAAATTTCAAGTCTCTAGCTATAATAGTATTGGCTGTACGTTGATTAACAAGTTTGGACTGGGTAAGTAGTTTAATGGCGTCAAAATCAAATTTTTGCAAAATCATTTATCAGTGCATCTCGACAATGTTGTAAGAAGGTACCATGAAAATTTCAAGTCTCTAGCTATAATAGTATTTGCTGTACGTTGTTTAATAAATTTGGACTGGGTAACTAGTTTAATGGCGTTAATATCAAATTTTTGCAAAAATTCTTTCTTAGTAAACGCCTATATGGTAACATAAATGTAACCTGAAAATTTCAAGTCGCTAGCTAAAATAGTTTTGGCTCTGCGTTGATTATGAATCAGTCAGTCAGTCAGTCAGGACTTCTTTTATATATTTAGATTTACTGTAGTTATAGTAAAAGATCAGTTGTTTTATATTAATTCGTAAAAATCAGCTGATTTCACTGAACATCTGATAGGCTATAATAAGTTTCAGGTTATGTTGTTAAAAACTAACAATTTTAACAACAATTATTACAAACGTTTATATTAATTTCGAATGTATTATAAACGGTTACAACCTGCACGTGTTCTTTAACTAAGGAAAATACCGAAATGAAAGCAACACAACGTTTTCATATAATACGGGTGTATTGTTATCGAAAAGGAGGAAGAAATAGAAATAGACAAAAATAGAGAGACGAAATTCGTTTGCTTGTTCGTTCCATATTTCCGTTACATTCTTCCGTTCGCAGACTACTCACTCCTCTCGCCAAAGCTTAAAAGCTTCGCTTCAATAACATTAACATTCAAACTTAACATGAAAATATTAACTATTCAAGTATTCAAGTTATAAACTTTTTAATTACTTTGAAAATTATTAATGCTAATTTATACAGATTTTAACACTGATTACAATTAATTGTAAAATCATATTTAATTGAACAGCTGATAGGCTATAAGAAGTTTCAGTTATGTTTTTCAGCAATTCTTTAAAAATTCATAGCTCCTTGAAAATATGATTTTTTCCAGCGAAAAACCAATGAGGTTAACATCGCCGTTTCAAATATGAAACAAGCCTATGTTTCATATTTTAAACGGCGATAACCTCATTGGTTTTCGCTGGAAAAAATCATATTTTCAAGGAGCTACGAATTTTTAAAGAATTGCTGAAAAACATAACTGAAACTTCTTATAGCCTATCAGCTGTTCAATTAAACCAGCTGATCGTTACGAATTAATACAAAACAATTGATCTTTTACTATTACAGTTAGTTGAATATTAAGTTGAACACTAGTTAGTTGACTACCTAGTGGCCGGGTGACCACGAAATGCAGAGCGGAGCTGAGCTGAGACGAGCATGAGGAGCTCAGCGGAATAAAACTGAACGGCAACCAGAAGCGGAGTTCAGTCATTTTAAATAACGCGTTTGTATATTTTAAATCTAATTATTTAGACCTACTTTAACGGATTCTAGGAACTATTATGTTTAAAACCCGTAACCTAGGTAACGAGAAATAATAAGTTTGGAGGCGTGGTGAATGAGGTGGAGGAAGTCGAGTCAGTTTGAAAATTGAACCAAGGCAGAGATGCCGCTTGACTCCCTCAGGTCAGTTACGCTTTCAATGGCCTTACTTGTATTAAAACAATACATTAGGTTTTGAATGAGTAGTTCGCTCCGCTCTGCGCAACTCCGATCCGCTTTTGGTGGCCGGCCTTAGTTACAGTTATTTGAACACGTCTTAATATAAGACTTATACGAGTGTAAGAATAATATTTTTGTAAATTCGCTTATATCACGTCAGTGAGCTGCTTACCAAGATTATTTACATTTGGAAGCAGTACAACATCCATATAAAAACATCAAAAAGTACTGTAATAACAAGAGTTTACACAAATGTAGTAAGCTGTCAGCACAGTATGAAGTTACATAAAACTGAACGTGATTAAATATATCCTTGACTTTATCCCAGTTGTGACGTCCAACCACTGACATTGTTTGAATAGTTTTTACCTTACTATATCATGTACTGTGTAAAAATAATAACACAACTACGTGGATCTGGGAAAACAAATCAGTTTGTGCAACAGTATTACAAATAAGTGCGTCACGCAATTGTTGCGATGGTGTAAAAAGAGAGTTCCGTTTCCTTGTTTTTTGTATTTAGTAGCAGGAAATGGTGTAATTAATAAATGCCAATTTATAGAGCTTTTGATCTTGGTTACAATGGTGACGTACAATTACAAAAATAGTTAGCTACAAGAGCCTACATATGGCTAGGAATATGGCCAAGAAAGAGCAACAGATTTACTTACCGGTTAGGTCTGGAGTTGATCTTGCAGTCAGTCAGTGGTTTGTGACTTAGTCAAATTTTCAGTTTGGTAGAGTTTTGCACAGTTATATCGATCTTAGTTTTTACACATAGATTTATAATTTGACCATATCATACTTGAGATATCAGCTTAGAAGAGTTTGTTCCTGTTTTTAGTATTTTAACAAAGGTCTAGGCACCTAACGTCCAGTTTCTCTGTTTAGGCACTCAAAAACGAAATTTATAAACACTTTCAAAACGTTGTAGCATTGAATATAAACGTATTAGAACGGTAACCCTTATGAGAGATTTCTGAGCACTCGCTGTTGGTGGCATCTTGCGGCAGAGTGTTCAACTACAGTTAAATAGATAATAATACTGTCTACTCTTCTCAAACGTCTTTCCTCTGTTCTTGCAACTTGCAGCATTCGTAGCGGCAAATAATCCAATTGTTTGGAATTTAACTTCTGATAAAGAACAAGCGTTTTATAATGGTGGCTGTACGTCTAGCTCGTTTATATTCAATAGTTGTAGGTATATTGTCAGTTATTGATAAACAATGTCAAATAACCGAATAATAACATGAATATTCCATCATTAATTATCAACTTTAAAAACAGAACTTATGATGGTGATAAAAAGTCCTTTATGTAATTAGTTCAGTACGTAGTACTTGAGAAGACGTAAGTTATTTACGATAAGGCCCTTTCTGATTTGCCAAAGGGGAAAACCAGTGATATAAGCCGTCACTGGATCGTGTAATTGACTGACATCATAAGATTTCTACAATAATAACAGATTAGGTCATATGAACCTTATGCTCTTAGGTGATTTCTACTGCAGAAATATTAAAACAGCAACTAGAATTTATTGATAAAAAACATGTAGAACTCGGGGAGTCACCGATAGAATCGAAGCTTTTGTTAATATATATATATATATATATATATATATATATATATATATATATATATATATATATACATAATATTTTAATAATAATTAATAATTAGTTGTTGTCAAGTTTAAGGTGATGTACAACCAATTCTAACATGTAGGTTTTTAGCTAGGTTAGTTTTAATTTGAACATTTTATTTTCTAATTCGGACCCCTTTTTACTGCTAATTCGGACCCCCGGTTACACTTCTGAATTATTAAAAATTCATACAGTGGGTTGTGTTTCTTTAGATAAAAAAACATACTAAAGACTCACAAAGGAAATGCCAAGGACAAATGCCAGATGAATCCGATGCAACGTGCATGTTCTGCAACGAACAATGGTCGAATTCAGTGAAGGCAGAACAGTGGATTAAGTGTCTTACGTGTCAGTGTTGGGCACATGTTGATTGTACCATCACGGAAACAGATGATTACATTTGCGATTATTGCGAATAAACTACTTTCAAAGTTCGAAAGTCCATCTTTTCGATTAAAAACGTAGCTCATTTAGTCTAATTATTGTATGAAGTACATTTATAAATTAGATATAACACACAATAATTTATATATCATGATTTCATGTTAGTTAAAATAAAGTCAAATAAAATAAATTTGTTATGTTCATTACAATTTGCGTTGTTTTTAATACAAACCATTATATAATCGGTTTCTAGGGAGTCCAAAATATAAGGGAAAGGGAGGGGGACAGAATTTAGAGCACTTTTTCATAAGAGCCTATGTTGTACACTTTGGAAAGAGTAAACAAAATCATACAAACAATATATTTGTAATGGGTAAGACTAAGTGAAGTTACTACAAACAGGTGTACGTATGAGTTGTTTATATTGTAATTTGTAGTACACTAATTTAAAAGATATTAAGGAAAAAACTAATTGGGGTCCGAATTTACCGCTCTTACTATATATATATATATATATATATATATATATATATATATATAAAATGGTTTATCTATAATAATTAGATGTAATAATATATATCTTTTAATTAATTTAAATTTCGTTAGGACTTGAATCGTCACTATCATTACCTGAATTATCCATAAAAAGTTTTATATCATATCAATTTGTGGAAAATATGTTCTGAATTATATTATACTAATTTAGATTCCTGAACCATAATTAGTTTGAAGGTATGTTTACAAATTTCTTGATTTGTTTAAATAAAAATAAGTGTCTTAAATATTATTTACTGTAGTTATACTAATAAATCAGCTGTTTATTAATTCGTAACGATCAGCTTATTTCATTGAACAGTTGATAGGCTATAACAAGTTTCAGGTTATGTTGTTAAAATCTAGCAATATTAACATATTATAAACGTTTATATTAATTTCGAATCTATTATAGGCAAAAGGTTACAACGTGCACGTGTTCTTCAATTAGGAAAAAAATAAATGAAAGCAACACAACGTTTTCATATAATACGCGTGTACTGTTTTCTAAAAAGAGGAAGAAAAATAAAGAGACAGAAGTAGCTAAACGAAATTCTATTGTCGTTTCCGTTTCATATTACAGTTACATTAAAAATGTTCGAAACACTTTTTTTTCTATTCACTCCTCTCGCCAAAGCTACAGTTAAAAGCTTCGTTTCAAAACTATTACGTTGTATTTAAAAATAGTTTCCAGAACATTTTTTTTAAGGCGAAAAGCACATTGAGGCTATTATCGCCACCCTAAATGTAAGTGTGAGTGTAAAGTGTTAAAGTTGTAAGTGTAAGTGTGTGTTCTCGGGTACCGCGAGGGACGTCTAAATCCTCTCAATAGGTGCTGCTAGTCTGCACCTCCCTGCGGGGTTCCAGTACATGAACTGTAATAATAGGTATTGTAGTCAGGGCGTCAGTCAGATTCAGTTTTCTAACGTGAACGTCTCTGAACAGAGCTGGGATAATTTTTCGTTTACCTCATCTACAACTGTCGTAGATAACACCGCAGTCATACTATCTTAGCTTATATCCAACTGACCTGCAGTTACAGGTCTCCAAGTTTTACTTGGCCATCTTAAAATTGTGTTAGGCTACTTACAAAGAAACTTTAAAATATTTTAAGTACAAAGGCATGGCGAAGTACACTATTATAGACTATAGACGACCAAAAAACTTTACAAATTAATTTAGACAGCTGTGCGTTTCTAACATTAAAAAAAATCCTCAAAATGAGTTCAAAACAATGCATACAAGTCCAGACTACTGTTAACAATGTCATTTTACGTTGGTCGGTATAAATTAATACTAATTAGGTTAAGTTAGGTACACATTATTTTTAATCTACAATTTGCAAAAAGAAAGTTTAAAATTTGTAATTGTGTGCAACAAACAAGAGCGGGTGTGAGTGGGGGATCTCAAGCGACATGCCCCTTGCAAGAAGTCGCACAACCGAAAATATCTATATATATTTTCTAACTGATATTTTCATATTCTGAATCGAAAAGGGTCGAGTTGAAATAAAAGAAAAATGTGCATTGCAAAGAAATATCTAGAACCACACTCAACTTATACAAACTGATTCATAAACAGAAGAAGGTAGTTCGGCAAATAAAACCAGCTGACTAGAGAAGGTAATACAAAAAACCAACGAAAGTAGTTTAAGACATCCATAAAACTAGGGAAGGTAGTACACAAAAAAACCGAACGAACTAAATCTTGAGGTAGTTCGGGAAAACCTCGCAAATTGGAGAAGTTAGTTCGCAAGAAGCCACAGAACTGGAGCAGGAGGAAGTTCAAGAAAACTTCACTAAACATTTGCTCACAGGTAAAAGTGATAATATTTTTGCTAAACGTTTCCAAACTGATTATACCGACTGACAACTTTCGTTAGGCCTATTTACAGTTGGTCAAACTACATTTTGCTTTCGTTACATTCGCCTTAGACAAGGCTTAACTAAAACACCCTATCTGACAATTGGTTACAAACATTCCCAAGAATGCAGAATGTTTATTGATAAAAGACAGTGAATGAACTCTAAAAACACAATACTGAAGGTCAGGATTCTTGGTCCGATGACGGGTTAGATTTTTGCATTATCTATTTTCATATAAATTTGGTAAAAAAATTGTCATAATTTATTTAACGGAAAATATGTGAAACATGCGTTGTTTGTTGAATTATTTAATCTTGAATCAGCTGTTCAACAAAGGTCAAGCACAGTTCTCGTTTTAAAGTTCAATCAAATTAATCACGGTTGAAAGGCAAGATTTGTTAGCCTCGTTTAAACAACAAACTGCGATTTATTTTTGGATTTGTAATGGGAGCAAGGTTACCGCTGTTGCACCATTTAATATTTTATTCGTGTGTTGACGCGAAGGGTCGCGCGAAAATAAAATTTGATACTTTTCTCGCAAAAATTGCCAAATTTAGTGTCTTAGTATGCCTTTTATTACAAAAATAGATACAATATTTCCTTTGGTAACGTTCGCAATTTATATACCAACAAAATTAATTGCTTGTAATTGACGTTTTTTTTCCAAAATTAACTGTGACAAAAAAGGGATTATTACTTTTCCGCTGCTCTACACAGAGAAGGAAGTCACCTCTAAAATCGATATGTCAATTTTACATACCTATTACGATTACAGTGAATTTTAAATAATTTTTTCTACGTGCATGTTTGATAGAGAGTATATGCACGTAGTCCCACTGAAAAAAAAATATAAAAACATTTACGAGATCAGTAAGTCATACAAAAACATTACACATGTCTAACCACATTCAAATATTCTACAAAAATCTGGTTCTGAATCTACCAACAAATAAACACGAGAATCGGGCAAACTTAACATCAGTTGATCGGTTTTGCTCAAATTTTGGTAAACATATTTTATGAAGACCCATTTCTCAATAAAACGAAGTCACATATTACTGTTGTCTTTTCGACAGTAAATGTTCCGTAAATGTTATTTTATATTCAGGACAGTGAATTGAAAAATTCATTTTCAGATAGAATGTGATAAAATCACAAAAATGTGGGGAAAATCACAAAAATCGATTTTGATAAATTAGACAGTTTTCCATTTTCCCTACATTGATCCACACGTTTTGTTTGAATACTTATGAACTAATTGAACAAAATTTCATCAAAATCCTTAGAATCGATTTAATAAAAAAACTATTAAATTTTTTTTTTTAGATTTCCGAAAAAACTTGATTTTTTTATTAAAAATAGCCTTGAAACATGGACAAACCAAACTTGTATGCCGAGTTGATCTCTTCTTTAGCGACGAGCACAGACAAACAAGCGAAACAAACATTAAAAACATTAATTAAAAAACATTTTCACTACCACAGTACATTGTATAACTTAATACATCGTACAGAAAGAAAGTAAAATAATTAATCCGTTTTTATTCAAACGTATTAGCATACATTCTTCTTTATTCTTTTTGGAAATATTTACGTATGTACTGGTGCACTTACACTGTGATACATGAGCATTTGTATGAGATATAGGCCTAAGTCAAATTGACAAATCATGATACAGAATCTAAAACGGGATGATTGATTGTAAATGGCCTTGACACAAAGTTGGCAGGTAGTGGGGAGGTGGTTACTGGCGCTTCACTACTTGCACAATCTACCATTTAGTTGCAATTAATCGTTGGACGCGTGAATAACGCGGTTACGCGATGAAAGCGTACTATCAAAATGGCGAAAGTTTTGCGCAAACTCGACGTGATTTCCGACGTCATTTTAACATACCGAGTAACCAGCCTATTCCGTCAGATAATGTAATTTGAACATGGATAAACAACCTCGAGCAAACGGGATCAACATCCAAAAAAAGAGGCAGAAGTGTAAAAACTGTTCGAACATCTCAACACATCGCAGTTGTTCAACAGGCTATGTCAGAAGTCCTCGCCGATCAGCCAAACAACATGCCCTTCGCACTGGAATAAGTGACACATCTGGGGGATACCTGTTGTTGTTTTATGGGGATACCTAAAACAAAAGTGTTTCAAGCAGATCTACCCACAACCATTGAAGCCCTCAAATAAAGAATTGTAGACAAGATTGCGGCAATACCTGTCAACATGCTGCGAGTGGTCATGCGAAACTTTCAAACCAGGCTCCAGGAATGTCTTAACTGCAATTGCGGACATTTGGTAGACGTAGTGTTCAGAAAATAATATTTTTTCGTATTGTACCCATAATGGCTATTCTTGTCCTTTCAATTATTTACTAAGACAATATTTTTAAAAAAAGTGTTCAACAACCAATTACTAATCATCCCGTTTCACTACGGACCCCATACATCAACTCACACAAATGCTCATACAAACAGTATGAGCTCCAAGATTACCTCACACATTTCGTATGAGCAAAAATTGCAAAAACTTTGATTTGATTGAGTTTATTTTCAAGTATTTTTAGATTATAACAGCTTTTGTTATTTAATTAGCTGTATATCCAGGTGACAGGTTTTGATTTATTGGATAATTCAGTTGTGTTTAATGCACTAGTTTGTTTTAAATGATTTTGTTTTGAACAATTTAATCTTTTATTGTACAGTTTTTACATCCAGAGCCACTTTCTAAAGTGATTTCATTAACCAACAAGGTATAGGCCATTACACTTTGAGTTTTTCTTTTTCTTAAAAACTCTCCTTGCCACCACCTACGAGTTCTTTCTTTAGATTTTATTTACATCAGTGCACATGTCGATAAATATAAAAACTTCTCATTAATAGGCTTTACTGCACAAATTTAGAATATTTGTACTAAAGATACTGCCACTATCCAAGAGAAATTACTATTTGAAAAATGGAATGGTTTGTATAAGTGTAAATGCTGGTGTATTTTTGCGAACTATTTCACATGTATGTGGACTTGTATTATCTTACAAATTCTTTATGATCATACTTGTATCTCATACAATCAAAATATAAACACACCACAAGTTAAAGTATAAGCAATGTTTTGCTCATACAAATTGTGTAACGAAACCTTTGAGCTCATACGGTTTGTATGAGGTGATGTACAGTGATTTTCAATAGTTAACATGTACCTCACACAACTCCTCATCCTAATGTAAACGCACCTTAACAATGAAAATTGGGAAATAAAACCTGACCACCGTAAAATCCATATTTTTTAAAGTAAACTGCATTATTGTAAACAGCGTTAAAATCTGCTTTAATTAATATTTTCGATGAAATATTAAAACTTAAAATACTTGTATACAGACTTTAAAGCCTCCTTATTTTAGTGAAAACAGTTACAAAAAAAATGGATAGTAATAATAGTTTCTTTAAAGATTTCAACTATGACTGTACTATACTGCCAAGTACGTACCGTGAGTGTGCGTGTGCGTGTGTAAACAGAAAGAATTATCACCCAGATAATAAAATACAAAGAAAAACTTTCACTATGGTTTACTCCAAGTAGGTGATAATAATCATGCATGAATCACTCATTCCTTTCAAACAGCTGTTCAATTACATTTTTCTACAATATGACAACATCGTGTTCACATTTTTTTTAATGACACCATCTGTTTTGATATTTTTTATATTTCATAAATTAATATTACAGCTCTGTTAATAACGTCACTAAAAAAACATTAATGAAACACAAGACTATTAAATGTACCATAAAATATGATACATCTGTTTTCCCCATAAATGAGCTTTACCAGTGAATGGGCGTCGAACCTACAGTCAAAAAAAGTTGCAAAAACATTAAACAAAACGTGTTTACATTCCAGTTAAAATAATTCCTCAAAAATCCGGTTTGGAAAGTAAAAATAAACAATGAAATTTCTTAAAATCGTTTAATCAGATTTTGATAAATTTTCAATTATGTATGGAAATTCGTAATTCAACTCAGTGCACCAAATTTTAAATAAATTATGGCTTTTTAGAGTGCATAGAAAACCAGCAAATATTTCATTTTTTAAGTTTTACTCCAAAACCGTAATTATCTTTTATAAAAAAAATTGGTACACTGATTTGCGTTATTTAACTTTATATACGACTAAAGCTAATTTTTCGGTTTTTTGTATAGTTTCCTAAATGAATTTTTGTTGAATTAATTCAGTGTGAGAAAGTTTGTGTTACGTTTTTGCACCATGCATTTATTTTTTACTGATCACATCGGCTAAGATCTTGAGCTAAGTCGCTAAGCCATCAGCTACGATCGTGAGCAACAATCTAGAACTCCAAGACTTCAAATAGAAGCTTAATATAGTACAAGGAAATCAACAAAAACCTTTTGTTGAAGGTTTTGTTAAACATGTTTTTAAGGTAAGAAACAACAATATCAACCAGCAACAATGGGAACCAGACTGAAGACCAAGTTAGACTTCTCGAAGAACCAATTATTTAGCGATCTGAACGTCTAGACTTCGTCTTGGGCAAAGTGCCCAATTGTACCTTCTATTTGATAACTGTTGTTATATCATTGCTTAGGCAATCCGATTACAAAGAAATTGAGAGCGGCGACGACGTAAGAATGCGAAATGACTTCACAATTATACATCACTTTGCAAGCGCATTAGAAGACTACCGTATTGTGCAAAGCGAAATCCATTAAATGATTGGAAATAATGAGCTAATAGCATGTCTAATTTGTTGTGAGAACTTATTTAATAACAGTGAGATCATATCTTAATGATCAGGAATGAAATTATGTTTCTAACGAAAATAATATAAGCTATGAATTATGATGTTATTTCAAAGATGATGTCATTTAATTTTGTTGGGAATAACCCATAAACACCTTTGTCAGTAGCCTATTTACATTTAAGTACTTGTAAATTGTTAGTACATAGAATAAACGATAGTTTTTTAAAAACTACTATTTTACAAGATGGAAGACGATGATTAAAAACATGAGACCTATCTTGGAAACAATATTTCCAAAGGCTAATGATATACTTAAAACTATTTCCCAGTCTATTTTGTCTTAGAATTATAAACAAATTTTCATTTATAAAGAAAACAATACATGACATCCAAATGACTTTACAACTTTTTTTACTATATTCTAACCAAAAGTCGAGCGATCATCAAATGAGGAGTGGAATGAAGATGAGCGGCAATCAGAAACGAAGTTCAATCTAATCAGTTTAAAGGACGCTTTGTATCTTTTAAATCTAAATATTTATGCCTACTATAACTTTCTAGGATTCTAGATACTTATTGTGTTTAAAAACCGTAACTTAGGCAACGGCAACCTACGTAACGAGAGGTAATAAGATTGGAGGCGTGGTCAGCGTGGTGATGGTAAGCGGAATCAGCTTCAAAACCGAACGTAGAAAAGTCGAAGCTACGCGAAATGGAGCTGTATGCTGGCGGACACCAGCGACGCCACTTGACTTCGCCCAACATCGTTATGCTTTCATTGGCCGCACTTACATTAAAAACAATATGTTCGGTTTTGAATGCGTATTCAGTCCACTCCGCTCAGTCTCAGTTCAACACACACACACACACACACACACACACACACACACACACACACACACACACACACACACACACACACATATATATATATATATATATATATATATATATATATATATATATATATATATATATATATATATATATATATATATATATATATATATATATATATATATTACCCGTTGCACCCGTTGGCTTTGCCTGTAATTATAATGTAGGCAATAAAATTTATAGTCGATTTTCAAAATCAGAATAGGTCATTCCATTTTAATATATTTCTATTTACAATATTATACGATTTATGGTTTTCGGCCAAGAAATATACATTTTTGCTACTCGATACTCTAAAACAGGGTCCTGTCATATTTTAATAAAATACAGTATTATTAAAAAGTCACTATTATACAATTAAACTGGAATAGTATTGTGTTTATCTCAGATACCTAAAGCGTGTTCATACCAAATTTAAATGGTCCAGTAGTTAAAGTGTGATTGAATAACAAACAAATAAACAAAAACAAACTTTCAGAAATATAATATGATTACCTGTTACCCGTCACGGCTTTGCCCGCAATCGTAATATACATTAAAGATCACGCATCACCGTGTTAGGCACAACAACCGTGTCAGTTAGGTTCTGGAGTACTCTTTTTTCAAAAATATATAAAGGTTTTTTTTAATGCATCACCGCGTTAGGCCTAACAACCATGTTAGTTAACTTATGGAGTATTCTTAAAAAAAACAAAGATTTTTCACGCATCACCAAGTTAGACTTAACAACCGTGTCAGTTAAGGTTTGAAGTACTCTTTAAAAAAAAAATAACGGTTTTTTCACACATCGCCATGATAGGCCCAACAACCATGTCAGGTAGTATTCTTTAAAAAAATATAAAGGTTTTTCACGCATCACCGTGTTAGGCCTAACAACCGTGTCAGTTAGGATATGTAGAATTCTTTAAAAAAATATAAAGGTTTTTTCACACTTCATCGTGATAGGCTAAACAACCGTGTCAGGATATGTAGTATTTTTTAAAAAAATATAAAGGTTTTTTCACGCATCACTGTGTTAGATCTAGCAACCGTGTTAGTTAAGTTACTCTTTAAAAAAAATATAACGGTTTTTTTCATGCATCACCTTATTAGGTCCAACAACCTTGTCAGTTAGGTTATAAGTACTATTTAAAAAAAAAATAAATAAAGGTTTTTTTAATGGATCACCGTGTTAGGCATAACAACCATGTTAGTTAGCTTATGGAGTATTCTTTTAAAAAAATATAAAATATTTTTCACGCATTACCATGGTAGACCTAACAACCGTGTCAGTTAAGGTTTTCAGTACTATTTTAAAAAAATAAAGGTTTTTTTCACACATTACCGTGATAAGCCCAACAACCGTGTCAGTTAGGATATGTAGTATTCTTTAAAAAAAATATAAAGGTTTTTCACGCATCACAGTGTTAGGCCTAACAGCCGTGTCAATTAGGTTATATAGTATTCTTTAAAAAGTAAAGGTTTTTTTCACACATCACCGTGATAGGCCTAACAATCGTATCAGTTAGGATATGTAGTATTCTTTAAAAAAATATAAAGGTTTTTCACGCATCACCGTGTTAGGCCCAACAACCATGTCAGTTAGGATATGTAGTATTCTTTAAAAAAATATAAAGGTTTTTCACGCATCACCGTATTAGGCCTAACAACTGTGTCAATTAGGTTATGTAGTATTATTTAAAAAAATAAAGGTTTTTTCACACATCACCGTGATAGGCTCAACATCCGTATCAGTTATGTTATGCAGTATTCTTTAAAACAATATACAGGTTTTTTCACGCATCACCGTGTTAGGCCTAACAACCATGTCAGTTAGAATATGTAGTATTCTTTAAAAAAATATACAGGTATAATGGATTTTTACACAGTCACCGTGATAGGCTCAACATCCGTATCAGTTAACAACCGTGTTAGTTATATGTAGTATTCTTTAAAAAATATAAAGGTTTTTTCACGCATCACCATGTTAGGCCTAACAACCATGTCAGTTAGGATTATGTAGTATTCTTTAAAAAAATATAAAGATTTTTCACGCATCACTGTGTTAGGCCTAACAACCGTGTCAATTAGGTTATGTTGTATTCTAAAAAAAAATAAAGGTTTTTTTCACACATCACCATGATAGGCTCCAACAACCGTGTCAGTTGGGATATGTAGTAGTCTTTAAAAAAATATAAAGGTTTTTTCACGTATCATCGTGATAGGCCCAACAACCGTGTCAGGATATAGGCTATAGTAGGCTATTTTTTAAAAAAATATAAAGGTTTTTTCACGCATCACCTTGTTAGGCCTAACAACCGTGTCAGTTTGGTTATGCAGTATTCTTTTAAAAAATTGGTTTCTTATCACCCAAAACCCGTGTTAGACGTATTTTTATTGTTTTACCGATTTACAACACGTTACTGATTTTCGCCGGGCAGCAATTTTGAGGTTATGTTGGTCACTTTTATTTTCGATTTTATCGTACTTCTCGTGCTTTCATATTTTGGATTCTTGCTTTTGGGCACATAATAAAGCATTTTAGTAACAAAAATATCGAAAAATAAGGATATGCTACACTGTATATTTAACATTTTTTCATATAATGTAATTACACAAATATATATACTACCTTACAATTGGCACTCTGTGTAGGAATTTTTTTACATTTAATATTGAAAATTCAACACAAAGTAACAAATTAAAGTCAGTTTTGAAAAAAATTCAACTAAAATATTGAAAATGTTACATTAAAAGCAATAATTTTGCAATAAATAAAACAGATTAAGATTCTTAAAATAGGATTGAATCTATGTTTATCTCAGGTACCTAAATCTCAGGTCCAGTAAATAACTACAGTTAACACATGCCACAAAACTAAAAACTGATAATTATTTTGGGCTGGGTAAGTAGTATAATGACGTTTTGTAAAACGGGAATAGGCCTATATGTATCTCAGATACTTAAACCATATTCGTACCACTCAATTGGTCAAGTGGTTAAAGCGTGATTGAATAACAAACAAACAAACACACAAACTTTCAGAAATATAATATGAATTAGAATTATATATATATTTACACTTATTATATATTATTATATATATATTTATAATTATATATAATTATATAATTTATATATATATATATGCATTTATACATTTTTCTTTACACTGACCATGACTATGTAATTGTTAACGACAATTTTTTTAACAAATTTATTCTAGATACCAAAATAGTGTCACATTTTATAGTTGCAAATTTAGGTATTATCCCTTTAGGGGAAATTAGCTATTGAAAGTCGAAATAAAACAAACGTCAATAGGCAGCTTTACTCATGGTGGCGGTCAAATATAACCAAGGTTTAATAAAGTAATCAGTTTTTGTAGTGTTAATGAAATAATATGCAATTTGTAATGGTCATGAGTCATTAAAATAAACTGATTTTTTTACGGAAAGTAAAATCGTGATATTTTTAATAGTCAGTGAGATCATACAATTATTTTAAGAGTCTGATAAACATGAATAGCAAAAAGATATTTAATAAATCTATATGATGAGCCTGAAATCATTCGTAATTTGTAATGAGTAAGGAACCGGAAATGATGATGCGAGTAAGATATTACATAATAAAATCCAAGAGAAAAAACTATAGTTGAATTTAAACCAGTAGAGTTGCCCCAAAACAAGTAACGCTCGTTCCAAAACTATACCATTGAATATAAACGTAATACAATGAAAACCCTTATGAAATATGTGAGCGCTCGTTGCTGGCGGCATCTTGCGGCAAAGTGTTCAACTGCAGTTAGATAGATAATAGTACTGTTTATTTTCTCAAAACGTCTCCACCCCTATCTTTACAACTTGCAGCGTTCGTAGCGGTAGATAGTCCAATTACTTGAACTTGAGCCGCTAATATGGAGCACACTTTTTATAATGGTAATTCTAGTGCGTTTTTATTCAGTGACTGTACTCTTCTGTTATAAATTCAACTACAGTATTCAATTTTAGATTTTAAAATAATCGTTTCAGTAAATGTAAATAGTAAAATGATATTTTATGAACTGCAATAACTGTGGGAAAATATAGAAACTCTATATTTTGTTAATAATAAAATGTAGTTTTAATGCTAAACACGAGGTTTTCCTAAATGATTAGGGCACGCAGCTGTTTCGATCAAATTTTAAAATCTGTATAAATTACTATTTTAAATTTTCAAATTACAATGAAAATATGAAAATGAATTCTGATGTTCGTCAAAATCTTACGAGAGCTTTGTAAGCGCTCACTGCTGGGGCATCTTGCGGCAGAATGTTCAACAACAATTAAATAGATAAAAGTGTTGCCTCATTTCTCCACAAACGTCTCCACCCCTGTCTTTGCAGCTTACAGCGTTCGTAGCGGCAGACAGTCCAACTGTTTGGAACCGCTAATATCGAGCACGCTTTTTATAATGGTGGTTGTACTTTCAGTCCGTTTATATTCAATGGCGTTAGCTAAATATTCGTATTTTAAATAAAATTTAAAATGCTTGTTTATGCAGACTTTAATAACGATTATGGAAGTAAAATCAGATGTTTTATAAAAGCATAAATTAAAAAATTTAAATAAAAATAAAAAATAATTGCTGCAAGCTGGTGTCTAGCTGACATGATAGAGGCGAATTGCCAAAAGTAATTTTTTCATGTTAAACATTTTTTTTTAAAGCATTATTTCAGCATCATAATCAGCAATACAATTTTCAAACTAATGCTTTAAACTTTTAAATTATATTGAACACTGACCGCCGTCAAATTAAGTATCTTAAAATCAACGGATTTTACAATTCAAAGCACTAATTTATGCAATTTTTAACGCTAATTACAATGACGAAATTAGATTATTAGATATTCAAAATAATTTAAGCGAAAAAAGTTGCGAATCTTTCAAGATTTGAAATGACCGCCATTTTGAAACTGTTGAACAAATTTTGCTGGTTAATGAACCTGTTCAAGCTATTACAAAAATCGATTTTTGTGCCCAGTTGGAATCAAATCGGACTAAAATTGCGAACGTTAGCGTTCTAACACACACACACACACACACACACACACACACACACACACACACACACACACACACACACACACACACACACACACAAGTTTAACGACCATACAATAATCGATTTTAATTTTTAAAAAGTAATCTAGATGCTCCGTGTTTGAGCTTTACCATGATGGCCGCTCCAACAGCTCGTTTTCTAATGGTAATTCGCTAATAAAATTTAATCGACATAAATCCATGAGTGAAAAGCATGTAGAATCGGGATTGAAAGGACAGCGTTAAGGTGAGAAGTCAAGGTACACAACATGTTTTCTTTAGCTTCAGTGACGTCACTGAACCCGGATATGTTGTCCTGGGAAGAGGTACAATCAAAACACTGCAATGAAGTCACTGTCAACAATGACATATAGGTCGTAGCCAATTGTAAAGAGCAGTCATATGTAGCCCATTATTGTACAGACATTTTATCACTTCAACTCAGATATTCCCCTGGTAGTTAGAGGAAGTCTATAAGTAAACTATATCTACATTCTCGATATTGCTGAAATCGGTCAATTGTTACAGGATCTAGTGAAATGTATGACTCGCGTGCGCACGCAAACGGACAAACATTGGAGTCATACCTTTTGAACCTCTGATTTTTTGGAGAAATATCAGTAAGTTCTGTTTGGTTGCTTGAAAATGTTTCAGTTAAAACTCTTTTAAATAACAGAATGTGAAAACGTTGTACATTAGTTATGCAATGTCATAGCGTATTGTTATGTACGTATTATGAAAACAATAATACTTTCAGAAAGTAAC
Source organism: Callitettix versicolor (assembly GCA_022606455.1). Taxonomy (NCBI): domain Eukaryota; kingdom Metazoa; phylum Arthropoda; class Insecta; order Hemiptera; family Cercopidae; genus Callitettix; species Callitettix versicolor. The sequence continues at coordinate 65,981,478 of CM040189.1, forward strand.
TGACAGAGCGAAGTTGATGTCTGTTTCAACTCGACCGTTCGCCATTTGTTTGTGTCTGTTTGTTATGCAATTTAGGCCAAACGCACAGACTGATCGTTTTGAAATTTCGTTTCAAGATGGCCGCCTCTGATTTACAATAACGGGTGTACGCAGTTTTAGCCAAACGGATTAACCGATTGATTTGAAATTTGTTACGAAGGTACCTTGTACAAAGCCCGAAACATTTTTCCCGTTCACTGCCGTTTCAAAATAACGGGCTCTGATTATTGTAGTTGCTGGCTATTTCCTGTAGTACTGGCTGAACGGCAAAACATCATAATTTTGACCACTTCTTGAAGAAAGAGCGCACATTTGCAATAAAGTTGACCTAGTAACATTTTTCGTAAATATTACGGGTACCGGTTAAACTGGAGGAAAACGTTACGAGAGTTGTCGTGGATCGCTGTACATTAATTTAGAATATAATGCGAGGTCTACTGTTCTTTGAACTCTAGTACTGTACAAACAGCATGTTTTTCTGTCAGCTACACCAGCTGATCAGCTACTGTATATACACTATGCAGTTTTTTTAGGAGAAATAGAAAAAATGTAAATTGTGTTTGGTTTCTTATTTGTGTTTCATTTCTTCTTTAATTTTTTTTAATGAATATGAAGAAGTAATTAGGATTATGACCTATTCTTCCCGTCAGTGGTCCATCCACTCAGCTCGTAAAGGCTACCGCGGTTTCGAAACTCTATTGTTTCATCTTCAGGCCGTGATACAAAATGTTAAATCCCTCTGTCGAGGTCGTCACAAAGTCAAACAAAACATTAAAAACATACGTCACAAACACTGAACACAATAACACGATTAAAATACGTACGATGAAATTTGGTTTGGCCAAACGATAAGTGCGACTCGTATGTCTTTACATTCCGGACTCTAATGTAACGACATACGAGTCGCACGTATCGTTTGGCCAAACCAAATATCATCGTACGTATTTTAATCGTGTAAATGTGTTCAGTGTTTGTGACGTATGTTTCTAATGTTTTGTTTGGGGACGACCTCGACAGAGGGATTTAACATTTTGCATCACGGCCTGAAAATGAAACAATAGAGTTTCGAAACCGCGGTAGCCTTTACGAGCTGAGTAGATAGACCACTGACGGGAAGAATAGGTCATAACCCTAATTACTTAAATATGTGGTCCGGTGGCTATGTTGCAATAATGAGGAAGTTTGTTAATGCATAACGTACCTTTACTCTCATAGAATATTGTTATTTTTGTATCTGTGTCACCCAAGTTTGTTTCAGTAAATTATATTCTGCAAACTCTATGTCCTTCCGTTTTCTTCATACTTAAAAATAATTAGAGGGACGTTCATGGCTCATTCCTTAGGATAACGGGCGATTCGCTAGAACTTGGATCTGAACACAGGTTCGAATATAATTATCGTGTTTTAGTCTATGTAATGTCTTCATTAGTGTAACTGGTATAAATATTATGAAGTTAAGTTTTACATTTCCTCGTTGAAATATTTTTTGGGAGGGACGCCTAGAAAATACAAAACGTAGCGACGGCCCTGATTCTAAGACACCCTGAAAGGTAAAAAGGCCTACAGCTATTAGGCTGGGCAGGCCCAAATGCGGAAAATGAATGGAAACCGGAAGAAGAGTTCAGTCAGTTTAAAAAACGCGTTTAAATATTTTAAATCTAAATATTTAGACTTACTTTCACGGATTCTAGGAAGTATTATGTTTAAAAACCGTCACCTAAATAACGAGAAATAATAAGTTTGGAGGCGTGGTCAGCTCGGTGGGGGAAACGGAGTGAGCTTTAAAACAGAACCTAGATACAGTCGAAGCGAAGCGGAGCCTAACGACGCTGGTTGACTCTGCTCAGCACCATTACACTTTCAATAGCCGTACTTACATTAAACATACGTTAGGTTTTGAATGTGTACTCTGACACAAGGCCTTAAGAATTTTTTTAGGAGCTACAGAAATATAAGAATTTTGAATGCGTGTTTATAAGGGTTTAATTTCCTCTTAGAAATAATTTAATTTATTTTGATAAGGTTTTGCAATGTTTCATTTGCCTATCCTATCGCAGCATACTAATGAAACACTAATAATGTTCTAGTAGTTAAATCCTTGTGCGATACTTTTTGGGAGGAGCTCGTAAGTTATGTCTCACAACTTCTAGGTTTTTGTTTTGTTTTTTTTTTTTTTTTTTTTTTTTTTTTTTAACGTCCGACTATTGTGCACGCTTGGGCTAATGCAGACGTAGTTGCTTGGGGATGATTTATAGCGTATGAAAATGCCAAGCCCTGGCCGGGAATCGAACCCGGGTCCTCGGGGTGAAAGCCCAGTACGCTATCAACTAGGCCACCGGGGCGGCTCAACACAACTTCTAGAGATGGCCATAGTTCTAGGGATAGCCATACCCTGTACATAGGGTAGAAATGTCTACAGATACAGCTGATCCGCAGCGCTGAATTCAAACAAAACCCGCGCTAGGATCAGTTCCCACAGGATGACGTGATGTTGACAGTTGGTGATTAAAAACAGGTTGAGTGACATCAGCGTGCCTAGATGGATGGTGAAGTCACTCTTGTCAAAGATTTAGGACGTTGCCGGTTCCAATTCCTTTGTTTCGCTTAATCAATTTGTTTCCGTTCTTAAAACACTTGCCAAAACTTTCATTTTTGTTTCATCATTAACTTACAATTTAGTTTTGATTTTATAGTTAAACAGCTGTTTTGTTGTAGTGATGAAAGTTTTAATATCCAGAAAAAAGTAAACCAAAATAATAACTTCATCTAAACGAATATTTTATTTAGCGAAATGTTTGTATTTAAAAAAAATATATAGTATATTTTAATATATATATATAGAGGAGGGGGTGCAAATGTGGAAACCCATTTTGTTTTTGTTGAATAAAAAATTTTTTAACTGTTTTTTAGCTTTAGAAAAATGCTTAAAGTTACTTTATAATGTTTTAAATATAAATATAATACTAATTAATACAAAAACTATGTATGTAAAGAATAAAAAAAACGTTTTGTCTTTGTAATACTTTTTTTGAAAACTTCATAAAGTGCGGGTAATGTGGAAACGCCTTAAAATTATTGTTACACTAAATTTACTTGCAGAAATCACATACGTGTCACTTTCACATCCAGCACATAAAGAGTGACTCCACTCTTCACACATTACACATTTAATCCACAATTCTCCCCGAATGTCTTTAGAAAATGCGTCTCCGCAAAAAATACAAAGGGCATCTTCTTGGGTAGGTTTTTTTCACCAATTGGAAGATCCAAATTTGACTCTCCTGAAGATGCATATTACAGTTACCAGGGACCCTCTCTGCTGAAGTAATGGCACATACTTGACATTTACCCATTAGTTCAACTGCATGTGGTATCTTGCTCTGAATTACAGTGAGCATGGAAACGTTTCCACAATACCAACACATGTACGTTTCCACGTTACCCGCACATTGGCCATCTCGAATTTAAGCAAATTATGTCGCGAAATTATTAGTTTAGGTCAGATTGAAAACTGCCAAGACCTTCTTTGTACATCCTTTTATAACCTACCTAATCTAAAGTAACATATTTATAAGATAGTTAGACGAATTTAATGCCTAAAGCTTACCTCTAAAAAGTATTGAAAAATCCAGGAAAATAATTTGACTCACTGTGACACTATCCACTGCTTGATTGACTGCTGACTGCTTACAAAGACAAATAAGAACTACTACAAATGTTTACCCCTAATCCTGCTGGAGTGCAGCACTTTATTGGCCAGATACAATACGTTTCCACATTACCCACACGTTTCCACATTTGCACCCCTTCCTCTATATATATATATATATATATATATATATATATATATATATATATATATATATATATATATATATATATGTGTGTGTGTGTGTAATATTAGCACACACACACACACAACACACACACACACACACACACACACACACACACACACACACACACACACACACACGACATGATTATCCGATTCCTAGTCAACTGAGGTTCCGAAATTACCAAGCAGTGTCATTAAAAAAAAGAGTACATTAGGCCTACATCAGAATTAGGAACGGGTACAAAACTTGTGCTATTTTTAGAATGTGTGATTCTATTTCGTTGGTTGAAATGTGGTTAGGGGTTAAGAAATGAGCAATAATTTTTCACTAACCATAATGTACGAATTTTATGTGAAATAATGTTCTGGTACTTTCCTACCGATTCTAAGAATGTAACGATGGTTTCTTGTCCTTGTTTAGCACATTTGGCAATTTAGGGTAAAATGTCTCGGTCTCAATTACCTCGGATAATCGCGAGTCTGCTGTCTAACCAAACAACATACCGCGTACTTACTAAAGCGTAGTAAATTTAATCAAAATCGTTAGACCTGAATTTGATAAATTTTGATTTTTAACTGATTTAACTAGCTGTACCAGGCCACGCGTTGCTGTGGGTCAGTCCGGTTGAATTTAACAATGCATTCGGAAACACTGAAATCAAAACGCTATTTGGTATAGCGTGTGTTGCTTTTTCGTTCAACAGATGGCGCTGTTATAAAAAAACTTTTTCTCCTTTATAGATGTGACTATATAATAGAAGTATATAAACACATGCGCGTATTCGAATGCAACGTTGTGTCAAAATTTCAAAGCAATTGGTGAAGAATTTCCGGAGATTTAAGATTTTGAATAAACGAACTTATACAATTTTATTTATATAGATACACACACACACACACACACACACACACACACACACACACACACACACACACACACACACACACACACACACACACACACACACACACACACACACACACACACACACACACACACACACACACACACACACACACACACACACACACACACACACACACACACACACACACACACATACACATTATTCAATCATGATTTAACAAAATTGTGAACTTTGGTATTATACTCAGAGATAACCACTTATTACCCAGCCCAAAATAATTATCAGTTTTATAGTTTTGTGTGCACACACACACACACACACACACACACACACACACACACACACACACACACACACACACACACACACACACACACACACGGTTGTTACACACACACACTACATATCCCAACTGACACGGTTGTTGGGCCTATATATATATGTGAGGAATACTACACATCCTAACTGATAACGGTGATGCGTGAAAAACCTGCATGCACGTATTCCAATGCAACATTGTGTAAAAATTTCAAAGCAATCGGTCAACAATTTTCAGAGATTTAAAATTTTGAAAAAACGAATATTTACAATTTCATTCATACAAATATAGACAAACAGATAAAAACATGCACGTATTCGAATGCAACGTTGTGTCGTAATTTCAAAACAATCGGTGAAGAATTTTCGGAAATTTAAGATTTCGAACAAACGAACTTACATTTTTATTTAGGCTATATAGATAAGGAGCATAATTTTTTAGTCTCGAGATATAGCAAATCAGACCTATATATTCAAATTTCAGAAAAAAGTCAGTGTATTCGATTAATCTTCAGGGTAGTGCGCACACGCGTATCTCACAGATAGCTGAGCAAAAACTGATTTTTTTTATTAAAGGGACTTTATAACGTCAGGATCCACAACATCTGAAGGTCGATTTTGTTGACGGTTGCCAAACTTTCTTTGCATCGCATAAAATTAAACCAAATGAAAGTGTTGCTCCACTGGACTACTTGTTGATACGCTTACAATAATGCCGTTTAATTACACAACTACAGCGCATAGGCAGGTACTCAGGAGAAGGCCGGCAAAGATATGTCCTTAACACCTGTTTGCAAGATGACATCACTGATCATGTTAGCATCAAGGGCGCCTTTACTACAACATACTCGTTTGTCTTTCCGCAAGCCTGCTTTATAATTCAGCTTTGTTTTCAACGAATTTCCATTGGAAAAGAGGCTATTAGAACAGCAGTAGTGGTTAGACTCAAATACGGGATTTAGAAATAAGGGCGCGCGCGCGCGGGTGTAAAGTTTTATCTTTTAAAATATTTGCAGTTAATTTCCCCACGAAGTTTGTTTAGAGTTCAAGGGAAAGTATTGGGTAGCTGACCCACCAACCACCCCGTTAGCGATCTTTAGCAAGTGACCTAAAATGTCTCCATTGAACTCGTTGACCTCCAAACACCCCTCCACTTAAAAAAATTTTTTTTTTTTTAATTTGATTAAGCTTTTTTTTAATTACGAATATTGCCTATATTGCAATCATTTCATTTATTCCTGAGCAACAATGGCTACACAAAGCTATTAGGTTACATTAACTAACGCGCGCGCGCGCGTGTGTGTGTGTGTGTGTGTGTGTGTGTGTGTGTGTGTGTGTGTGTGTGTGTGTGTGTTTTTAATACCCTCACGTTCGCAATTTCGGTCCGACATGTTCAAACTTGTTACACAAATCGTTTTGAAATTGCTTGGAAAAATTCGTTAACCAGTAATTTTTTTCACCGTTTCAAAACTGCGGTAATTTCAACTATTTAAAAATTATTAACTTTTTGATTAGAATTTTTTTAAATCTGATTTCACCACCGTAATCAGCATTAAAAACTGCATAAATTAGCATTTTTAATTTTCAAAATTTGTTAAAATTAAGAAATCTCTTGACGACAGTCTGGGTTCATTTTCGTATTTTCAATATAGGGCCTAACTTGAGTTTGTAGTGCTAATATAAATACACTACGCTTATTTCAATGCTGGTTATGACGGTTGTAATCCGAATTTTAAAAAAGCTATGATAAAGAAAAATACTCTTGAAAATTCACTTCTATCACGTCAGCGAGACAGTTGCGTGCTGTTATTATTTTTTATAATTTCGAAAACATTCCATTGCTTTTACTACTTAATACATTTTTTAAAATAGAACTTTTCAAAACGGAACTAACGATTTTGATCGACTTTTTGAAGTGAATACTTCTTATGGCGGGGTATGGATGTATGTTTTGCACGGGAAAAAAATTCAGTTTACCGTCACTCATTACGCTCTTATATATATTTTTGTTTCAAAATGTATTTTTTGAAATGAAAACTTGTATGTTCGCGCCATTATATTACTTACCCAGTCCAACTTAATTATTTAGTTTTGTGTCAAGTGTTAACTGTGTAACAAACAGTGACGTTTTATACGTTATTACACATTGGTAGGTGTGAATAATAAATATTTATGTGCCATTATACTACTTACCCAGTGCAACTGAATTATTTAGTACTCAGTTTTGTGATATGTGTTAACTGTAGTCTACAACAGTGACGTTTTAATAATATTTTATACTTCTTAATACAATATTTTAAATTTGAAAGTTTATGTGTGTGTTTTTCTTTGTTATTCAATCACACATTAACTACTGGACCGATTGAAGTGAAATTTAAAATGAACATGGTTTAGGTACCTGAGATGGACATAGATGTATTCCCGTTTTAAAAATCCGAATCCCTGTTATTATTTATTATAAAATTATTGTTTATAAAATTACATTTGTAATGATTTTAATTGAAACAATCTTATAATTTCAAACAACCTGCCTTTCCAAATTAAAATATTGCAGTTTCCATTGAAGTTGGCATTTACAATGACAATTAATAAGTCACAGGGTCAGATATTAAGAGTAGCAGGAATACATTTGGGACTCCGTGCTTCTCTCATAGTTATGGCCTATTCTAGTGTCGAGTAGCAAAAATATATGTGTTGGCAAAAAACCATAAAATCATATAATATTGTATTTAGAAATACATTAAACTGAAATGAACGTACTCATGATTTTGAAAATCGACTATAAATTTTCTTTTGTGGTGTAAAATATATAGCCATAACCCGTGATAAGAAGTAGTCACTTCTGTCGGCAGTCATGCTACTGCCACCTTTTTTTACTGAAATTAATAACACAAACAAATCTTAAGGGCTTGACTCAAAACGATTTAGATGAAAAAAGTCTTAATTTCTTAAAATAAGTTCATCAGGTTTTGCTTAATTTTTTATCAAATATAAATTTGAACTACATAACTCAAGCCATTATAGAAAATTGTGAATAAAAGAAATTTACAGTTAAAGAGAAAATCTGGGAAAATAAAAAAAAACCCTGACCTTCGCCGATTTACTCTGAAACCAGAACTTTTTTATTTCAATTTTATTACTCTGATCAAAGTTGTGAATATTTATATAGGCTACGACCGAAATTCATCTGATTTTGAGAAACTAAACTGATTTTCCTGTTTTTTGACAGAGGGGGGAATGAATACAAAAACGTTGCCGTAGTGTTTTTGCAGCATTTACTAGTATTTTGGTTTTTCTTTGCTGCTTTTCAATGTCGTTAGTATTTGAAAATTCTCTCTCTCTCTCTCTCTCACACACACACACACACACACACACACACACACACACACACACACACACACACACACACACACACAGACGTCAGCGAAACAGCTGCGTGCCGCAATTATTTGTTGTACACACATTGTTGCCTGCTCTGTTAGTTTTGCTGCACAACATCGCGGAAAATTTACAGCTGACACAGTAATGAGATTAAAACCGGCAGCGCAGAGTTACGAGCTTGTTAAAGAAATGTAAACAGTTTTATGGATTTAAAAATGGCGCTGAAGTCATGTAATTGCGCGTGTTGTTTACTCTTAAATTGGCTCATGCCGGAAAATGACGCAGGCGCGAGAAATTATTTATTGTGCTGTCCTTTGCCGATTGTTGCAGCTTTCAACAATGGCAACTGATACCCGATGTGTGAGAACCGAACTCGGACTGCAGTGACGTCATTATGACATCAACTTCGTGACCCGAATGCAGATCCCGAACTATTTCATGAATAATGACAGTGGAAATGTCAATCGATTAGAATCACTCGAAAATTAAACGTTATGTGCGTTTAAGTCATTAGATTAACTCATAAGGGAAATCGAGTCACGAATCGTAAGAGATTAACAAATCGCGTAATTTAAACAAACGGAATGGCCAAAGTGCACAAACTTTCCGGCGTATATGGTACACGGTTATAAACCACGTCATTGAATATAAACATATTAGAATGATAACCCTTATGAAAGATATGTGAGCGCTCGCTGCTGGAGTAATCTTGCGGCAGAGTGTTCAACTACAGTAATGGATAATAATACTGTCTATTTTGTTAAACGTCTTTGATAAGGAGCAGGCTTTTTATAATGGTGGCTGTATGACCATGTGGAATAAGTATTTATCTCCCCGAAAAGATTAGCTAGAAAACTACCGGCAGAAATTTTTTAAAATGATAATAAAGAACCCGATTTCATAACACTAATTTGACAGGCTTATCTCGAATTTTAATTATCGCAGTATGCAGTAATTTCGCTGTCTTGACAGAAGCGAATTCTTCCGAAGTAATATCATAAAAGCTGATTTCACCATCAGTTTTTGGCTCTTTTTATCCGTTCTGCATGCAGGAGTGTTTTTTGCATAAAAACTCCAAAAATTGGTAGTTTTATAATTGTATAATTGAAAAAACCCGCAAAAAGTTATTAAATGTTTAACATTTATGCATATACAGCCTAAACTACTCAACAAACTTAATAAACGATGACTCATTTTATTCGACATGATTACAGTATTAGCATTTTGTATAAAAGTAAAAAAATATGTTAAAAAATATACCGTCAGAAAAAATTGACTAAAACTGAACATACTGACGTTTCTACAACCTAAAATATAAAGCAATTTTCATCAATGATAATTCATTTTACTCATCGTGATTTCAGGATTAGCCTTTTGTATTAAAATTATGTTTACGATAATAAAATTAAAACGAACTGCCAAAACATATACAAATTTCGGTATTTTGTACCCTAATTAATTAAACAGTCAATCTATGAACCATGACTTGTTATATACATTACGAATAATTAAAAGAATATCTTTTAAAGTTCTATACAATCATAAAAACTCAGCTTACAGGAATTTTATTTATTTATTATAAATAAATGTAAGCACTAAATTAATTTCTTTGCAAATACATTTTATTACCTTCAGCAATTATTAGATAATTTAATTTATCATGATCATCTGCCACAATATTTGATAGCGGTGATACGCCTACAAAAATAATCCCAATCTGAAGAAAAACATGTCTACAGCACTAAGTCTACAGTTAAAAATCAGTAAAATCAACTTTGAACTCTGCTAATGGGTAAGTGTTTTTTTTTTTTTTAAGGGGAAAGCACATTGAGGCTCTTATCGCAAGTGTGATTGTAAAGTGTTAAAGTCGTAACTGTAGTGTTGTAAGTGTAAGTGTGTGTTAGACTCGGATACCGCGAGGACGTCTAAATCCTCTCAAGAGGTGCAGCTAGTCTTCAATCCCCTGCGGTGTGGGTAAGTGTCATTTGCTTACCCAGTTTACTAAACAATATCAATCTTCGCACTTGGTGGCGGCGTACCTTCCATGTTATCCCTCATTACAAACTATGGCAATGATGTTCTTCCATGTTGTTCCTGCGCAGTGTATTGGACGCACTTATTTGGACTCAAACAACATATCATTTAAGGAGGCCATTTAAACTGCAAAGACCAATCCGTCCCTTAGTAATTTAAATAAAATAAATTTTACACACACACACACACTGGATAGCGTACTAGGCTTTCACCTCGAGGACCCGGGTTCGATTCCCGGCGAGGGCTTAGAATTTTCATACGCTATAAATCATCCCATCGTCTGCATTAGCCCAAATGTGCACAATAGTCGGACGTTAAACAAAAATAAATAAATAAAAAATAATATATATATATATATATATAAGTTTTAAACTGAGAGATTGTTTTATCCACAGCCATTTTAATAATTCAAATACCTATTTATCACATCTATCCGCCACTGGAATCAGATAGCTCTTTTGACGGAGTAAGGCACGCCGCGGCCAAGTGTGGAGATTGATACTGTTCAGTAATCTGCGTAAGCCGGAGTCTAGTTCTTGGCGTAATCCGAAGGTGATTCAACAACCTTGTTTAACTGTAGACCTGGCTGAGAACGTTTTACCACTTAATGGTTTTGGTTTAGATCACTGGACAAGGGTCAAGTGAGAGGCGAAAATTGAGATACCAGGCGGAAAAGATATCCAAGTTGAAAATAGTCAGAACTACGGCAGGTGTATAGGAGTGATCTAAACACCATATATGACAAGCCGTCTTGATGGGCGATACAAAGCGGCACAAAGAATTTTTTAATTTTATTCACGAATTTACTAGTACATTGGCAAACGAACTATTTAATTGTTGAAATAATTGCACCCTAAGACCCAGATTTGGAATCTTGAAATCGACGACACTGAGAAATTTATATGATTTTTTGTGAGGGTCTTTAAAATTAATTATATGTACTTCTATATGAGTGGTGTGTGTGTGTGTATGTTGGCAGTAGTTTGAATAAGTTCGTTACTAAACAACTTTAAACACTTTAAAGATATCACCAATTCAAATATTTTAAAAACACAAATTTTTATCTTTTATGTTTTTGATTATCTGATTTTACCAGAATAGTTGGCGTTAAAATTTGCATACATTAATGTTTTAAATTTTTAATTCCCTTTTATGTAAGAAAATTAACCTAATTTTGTCAGTGTTCATCAATTACATACGTCAAAGTTCATTCTTGTGTTTTTAATCAATGCTAATTAATTATAACGATACTATAAAATTTTCAAAAATTGTAAAATAAAATCTTTATTGTGATATAGTTATTTTTCTATAAATTCTTCAATCAATGAGATATGGTTTTGGAATCGGTTGTAAAAAAGGAGATCTAAATTTATAAACTAATTTCTTACGTATCTTATATCGTACTAAACACCTCCCTCAAACATTAGAATAAACTGAAGAAACTGAAACAGTTTTAGATGTACTGCATTTAACCATTGATGTAACATTGTTGGAATGGAACACAATACAGCCGTGGCTGGAGTGTGTAGGTTAAGTCTGTGCTGGATGTACGTAGTGAAAAAACATTGTCGAAATGACACATAATTATACGTCAGTTTACTTCCAATAGATAAATCAGCAATCAGCAGTAATTTATTAAACATATAAAATATATTTTACATCACAATGCTTAACGAGCAATAATTTCGTCCATAAACGTTGAAAATTTAAAATTTATGTTTATTTTTTACAGGTGTTTGGTTTATGTAAATAAATAACGCTGAACTAGCCTAGTCACCGCGACCTGAATCACCGGTAACATTTGAATAAATTAACAAGTTTATTACCGTTGTATACATTACCAGTAATAAAATATAAGTAGTTGGATTATATTAGTTTATGTAGTGTTTCATTGTCCTAGGAAACATTATTATAAATGTCACTTGCAAACTTGCACACAAAGATGTTCACTAGAAAACTACTTCACTGATAGTATAAATTACTACTAATATTAGCCCAATAACTGTTACTAATAGCAGTATCAACAAGAAAACTACTAACGTTGGTTGTTAGGGAATTTTCGTTGAACAATGAGCTATTGTAGCTACCATCATGGTAAGACACAAACCCGGAACCTAGAAATGAGTCTCGATCATGAGACAGATGATGTTTCAAGTGAGGCCTAGTTTTTGTCTCGCATTTGCAATTTTGGTCCGAAATTGAATTTAGTATGAACAAGTTCATTATGCAAGAAAATGCTCGTTTAATATCACGTTAAAAATTCTGGTTCAAGAGTTGTAAGTATAAAAAGTAAAATGAACCCAGACGACGATCAGGGTTTTTTTTGTTTTATCCATAACAGTGACATTTTTTGGTTTTAAATATGCCACACCGCATATGCCTATATACCAAAACAGATTTTTCAGGAGATCTGTAGTAGGCCCAATATTTTGGAATAAAGTCGAATTGTTAAAGTTGATATTGGCAGGTCAGATTTTCGTTTAATTTTAAAGAATTTTGAACCAAAAAAGGGCTAAAAATTATATTTTTCGAAAAATACAAATACTCTCGTTAAATTAACAATGTTTTATCGAAATTTGTACCCAACGAATCAAATCGCAATATTTTCTATAATATACTTTTCTTGTTTTTCTTTCCCTCCTTCTATGGTAATGGCGTCGGGAATATTGTAGGCCTAGTAAGAGCAAAACTTAAACTTCAAGAATTATTTTAGAAGCTTAATTATTCAAAACAATCGGCTTTCAAATTTTGCTGTTTTCGTGTGTTATTACTAAAACATTTTTTTCCAAAGCGACTCTCGTAGTTAGAAGTTTAAAACATTAACTTGTATTTTAAAAAATTGAGCAAAATATTTCAAACCGATTATTACAAATTGTGTCTCTAATCGTAGATTTTCGTTATTGTCTGTCTTTGAAAAAGTTTTGCTTATAGTAAAAAAAAATCAGCTGATTTTCGTCTACAGGATAGCGTGTGTTCCAAGTTTTAAGAGAACTACTTCACTCTGGCACACCATTTATTCCTAGCCTACTTCCGTAAAGTTACGTAGGCCTACATATAAAAATAGGGAGTAAACATAACTGACGTAATCGAGGCTACGTTATGGCTGTTTATTAAACCATTTATGCTAATAAATTATTGAACCATATCCAGCAATATGCAATTAATCATTGTAAGTGGACAGTAAGGTCGGTTGCGACAATATGCATTAACTTTCTCTTTCGCAAAGTTTGGCGTTGTGTACTGCATTACATTGTTTTGTACAGTAATAAATAAATTTAATTATAGACATGATTTGTAACACTTGTAACTGTACACGAAGTGAAACAAAATGCTTGGTATGTGTATTTGCATGAGAGGTAATTTACAAATATTGTTGACATGAACCAGACAAAACTGTGCTGGAACAACAAAAAAAGGGTCCGGAAGCAACAATAATGTAATGTATAATACATTATACAAATTTGTCACGTATTAGTGTTTCTCATAAAAAAAAAATGAAAAAGAAAAGAAAAGAAATACGGTTTGGAAGCTACTGATACAAAAATCGGAAAGTCCGCCTAACTCTTAAAAATCGAGTTATTAATTTTATTAAAAATTTGTTCGTATATGAAGTGTCCCAAAAATAATTCAAGTTGATGAACAAAAATTTGCAGCTTGAGTAAATGGAAATTTATGTTACATTTGGTATACTCATTTGAGTTATTATTATTCTTTGGATAACACTTCACAACGACCATATAAGTTAAATAGATTTTTTTTAAATTCTCCTATATATATATATATATATATATATATATATATATATATATATATATATATATATATATATATATATATATATATATATATATATATATTGGTAAATTACAACATGACAAATGTTATCGAATCGGTCAATTAGTTTAGTCCGTATGACGCGCGTGCGCGTAACATCGCAGACAGACTCCTTTGTAAATACATGCGCGCGTAGACAGACATCAACATAAAATACGACTTGGGACTTGAAAAACGGATGACCCATCAAAATTTAAAATCGCTTTTTTCTTTGTCTTTATACTTTCTTTATACTTCGCGTTATGATAAAGTAAATAAATGATAAAGGCTACAAACACTTAAAACAGTTTATTTATTTACTTAAAACAGTTTTACATATAACACACACTCCAAACAAAATGTAAATTAAACCAAATTGCGAACTTAAATTTGATATATTTTCATGAGTTATGAACCATCATATATATTGACCATCTACTATGACCAAAATTTAAACACAATCAGAAGAACCCAGTGATACGTTTTATTTTGGCACTTAACCACTACATAAATCCTATCTTAATATTTTAAATGAATTTCTTTAAATTACGTAATGATCCTGAGATAAACAAATTAAACTACTGTGTATGCCAAATTTCAAAGACAAATCTGTCTAGTTTCCAGGTGGTGGATAGACAGCTCCAAGCACATAGATAGGCCTACTATATCTACTGAACATTTTTTTTCTCTGTAAGAAGAATAAAAAAATTAGTTTGATGAATGGAGGCATCCGTTCCGATTTCCAAAAAATGGTACTTCATACACATATCTGTTCTGTGAGTCTGTGCACATCACTGAATGTTAAAGTTAACTGACCGTTTTTAATAAAATTTGAAATGCAATTCGGGTTCATTCTAGAGACCAATTTTGAATTTTCAAAAAATGGGTTTAAAACCATTTTGCACCGGATTCTTTCAAAATTGGATCTAACAATTTGTTTTAAAAAATCTAAAATATTTAATAATTTTTAGAAATCAGGCCGATTTTTAGATTTTTTTTCATCCGTAACTTTCCATTCCTATCGGGAAAGTAAAAAACTTTGTGTACACAAACTGCGTTTACAAAGTGCACAAACAAAGAGGATGTTTGAGATCGGAGAGAGTGTTGTGGGGAGAGAGGGGGAAGAGGGAAGAGGAAAGGGGGAAGACGTAAGGTATAGAAATAACCGGCGCAGCTGGCACAACGAGCTGAACACATTGAGCTATGATGTCATGAACAGGTGCGCAACAAATCGTTCACCTTTCCAGTAATTAACCAAACTACAGTTAGATCACAGTATTAAAGGTGCATTCGTGTTCTCATAAAATCACGGCTTACGGAATATGTTATGTCAACATAATATAACCTACGAACAGCTGTTACACTTTTAAACTTAATATTTTTATGCAATTCGGGTTCATTCTAGAGACCAATTTTGAATTTTCAAAAATGGGTTTAAAACCATTTTGCACCGGATTCTTTCAAAATTGGATCTAACAATTTGTTTTAAAAAATCTAAAATATTTAATAATTTTTAGAAATCAGGCCGATTTTTAGATTTTTTTTCATCCGTAACTTTCCATTCCTATCGGGAAAGTAAAAAACTTTGTGTACACAAACTGCGTTTACAAAGTGCACAAACAAAGAGGATGTTTGAGATCGGAGAGAGTGTTGTGGGGAGAGAGGGGGAAGAGGGAAGAGGAAAGGGGGAAGACGTAAGGTATAGAAATAACCGGCGCAGCTGGCACAACGAGCTGAACACATTGAGCTATGATGTCATGAACAGGTGCGCAACAAATCGTTCACCTTTCCAGTAATTAACCAAACTACAGTTAGATCACAGTATTAAAGGTGCATTCGTGTTCTCATAAAATCACGGCTTACGGAATATGTTATGTCAACATAATATAACCTACGAACAGCTGTTACACTTTTAAACAATAATAACTTTAAAGAGAAAATTGTTTTAAGTGTAAAATGGGCTATTGAAGCGATATGATCCGGTAACGAATAAGCACTGATATAATTACTACTAAAACAAGTTCTAAAGACTCCTTAATATTTTGTTTAGGCTTACGTTTTATAGCGTATTAATATCGTAATAAGTGTATTAAATCTTTTAAACGAAATCTGAAAAATAAAAAGGCTAATTTATGCAAATTTTACCGCCGATTTCCATTATATAATTAGATTTTAAAAATTTATAAGCTTGTTTCTGAAAGTCCGCCATTTTGTTTAAGTTATTACTAAAATCAGCATATCGAAATGTTCATTTACGTAATGCTAGTTTTTCCGAAATTCGCTTCCATCAGTATAATGCAAAATAAATTATTGGAACGGCCATCAGGCCAAACTCTGGACCTAAATATTGGTTTTCGGGGGGGACCATTTTTGTAATTTAAAAAAAGGGATTTTTTCTATTAAGAATACAGTTAAAAATCATATTTTCTCAAAATAACGATTTTTATCAAATTTTGTGGAAAAGAAGTCAATCAATATCCAAATAAAACGTTTGGATCGTTACATCACCACAAAAACCAGTTCAAAAGCAAACGAAATTAACCTAAAATTCGCTTGATTTCTCAATATTTATTTGTCAAATTTTGTTGAAATTTTGGTCATATTGAATGTTTCTGAATCTACTCAGCGTAATAAATTTGAAAAAAAATGTACGGTTCGTGAGAAAATCGCAGAAAACCAAAAACAGATCCTCACCACCGACTATTTGCTTTTGAACCGTAAAAATATCTTTAATTTACTTGAAATACTGTATTATTGTAGATTACTTGAAATTGACTTTAGTAGGCCTATAACTTTAGTTATGATTTTTCTTTTATGACAAGAATTTGATGAATCGATCTTGAGAAATTAGGCTGATTTTCGGATATACGTAACTTTTAAACAACATTTTTGAGAAAATAACCGAATGTGAAAAAATGCTGCGCAATCTATCAAGAGTAGGATCAACTTCCGAGAGAAACCCGTGCAATTTCGCACCACACTTTACATAAATAAAACATTTAATGGCGCCTTCAAACGTGTTTGCTCGTTTCTCATTCACAATCCCGTGTCTGTGTTTTACCCTTTACTCAAACAATGAACTTTGAAACCAAGCTCACCTAAACTTCACTCTCATTCATAAATTCGCTAACCAATTAATCACGTTTAGTTCGGCTTGTCAATGGATCAGGAGACGAGTGGATTATTTAATTGGAACCTTTTCATCCTCTAATTGGCAAAGAATCGGTCTCTCTGAACTACAATTGAACCCCACTTAAATCCAATTGAGTGGAACTGTACTGTACACTTTGTGTTGACCTCGTGTCCGCCTGATTCACTTAGCCGGCCATAAAGTTCTATGTTATGCCTAATGCCAAGGCATATACCGTCAATTATTCTTACACTCACACTTCCATTTATTAGCGTCAAATGACGCTTTGTCTCTGCAAAAGTCAAGGCACAACGACGCAGTACCAACCTGGTTTGTCTTTTCCAAAATTTACATTTTCAAACCGTAAATTATTTGATACACTGACCTGAGTTACGATTCTTCCAAAATTTGAGCGGATACGATGAAGAGTTTCTACGATATTTAGATCAGTTTTACGGTTTTCGATTGCGAGAGTTTGTTTAAATGTCTTTGCACTATTTATACAAACATGTATAACGTTATAAATATCTTATATATTTACAAAATTTGTTTGTTAGAAATAAACGACGCGAAAAATACACAAACTTTGTCACTTTCAATTATTTCACACGAAAATATAATTCAGTAGCTACAGAAATCTGTAAAATCTGCCGATCTTAAAATCGGTTCATCAGATTTTGCTGAAATTTTAGTCGCATATGTAGAACCACAACTGAAGTCGGAAGGCCTATAATAAATATGAAATAAAAGAAATTTATAGTTCGTGAGTAAACCGGGAAAAACAAATCAGACGGAGGCAGGGTTTATATGTTTTTCCATATTACTTTAAGGTATTTTTTTCTTAAGGTTTTACTTTTTTAAGGTTTTTATTTTTCTTAAGTCCATATTTTCTTAAGGTTTTACAAAAAAAACATGCAAGGCAAAAAACAAGTAATGCATTTTTAAAAACTTTGAATGACGGCCATTTTGAAAGGGATTTTATTGAAAAACGAAATCGTGTAAGCTATTCTCTTGATAGCAGCTTGCTGCAACTACTAGGCCTAAAAATAGATAAATAAATAAAAATGAAGAAATATGCTGACAAAATATTTCTTATTTAGTAAACAGGCACGTCGTGGAAAGACCTTTCAAAAAATATCTACCAATCAGATTGGTCGCATTTCATGTGATTATAATAACGCATTTTCTTATGTAAA
This sequence comes from Callitettix versicolor, assembly GCA_022606455.1. Taxonomy (NCBI): domain Eukaryota; kingdom Metazoa; phylum Arthropoda; class Insecta; order Hemiptera; family Cercopidae; genus Callitettix; species Callitettix versicolor. Next base: position 66,000,096 of record CM040189.1, read on the forward strand.
TTCGCAAAAACAAAAACGAAACATTTTTTTTAACGTAGGAAGTTGGGCTATAAAGATTTACTGCTTGAATTCCATTAACATTTTTCAATGACCTTTACAAGGCCTCGGTTTGAATATTTAAAAATTGTTACGCAACAGAAGTGACAATGAATCGCATACATTACTACAAATATGTGTTTTTAATATAAATCTAATTAGGCCTAAATAGTATTTGAGAATAGCCTGATCATTGTGTAAGTAGCCATTAAGAATCAAGACTCATAAATAACTTAAATAAATATTTACCATAGTAAGAAATGACTTTTATAATAGTAATGTTCCAAACAGAAATAGACTTTCTATAATTAGATTTCTGTAAATGTGGTTCATTGGCTAGGCTTTACTATACCAGTATTTTTACATTTTCAATAGGTTTACATGAAGTGTTTAGTATATATGATCGTGAAAAGAATCGATCTTTGAGTTTTGATGGATATATCTTTTTTTCAGATTTCTTAGTCCAAAAATGTCAATTTTATTTGGACGCCTGTCCATAATAAATTAATTAAACGATTCTGATGAAATTAAACATATCTGGTTTATCTATATCTAGGTACCAATTATTTAATGTTCCTAAAAAACATCTTTAGAAGACTTTTTTGTTTCAAATTGGATATTTTTAAAATCTACTCTGATGATTTGCAGTAATGTTGTACATAAGCGCCTGAACATACATTTAAAATCTGTTTTGGAAGCGAAAAAAGAGAAAATTGGCCTAAAATTGGTTCATCAGATTTTACTAAACTTTTTACCTATATGAATATCCATAGGTGAACTCAGCGTACAAAATCGAAATAAAAGAAAATTACAGTTTGTGAATAAATTAAAAAACACTAATTCATAAGTTAAGTCAGCATATATGTCGTCAGCGTACAAAATCAAAATTTAAAGAAATCACACTTTGTGAGTAAATTTAAAGAAAAAACTAACAGGTTTGTTGTTTTCAATTTTCTTACAAACCCTAATTTTTGAATTCATTAGTATACTGGCTTGTTATGTATGACTAAAATCTGAACGAATTCTGAACAAACCGTTCGGTTTCTTGCCGGTAGTTCCAGGGGCTGGATTTTTTTTCTTTTTTTGGGTGGGAGAATTACGTAATGCGATAAAGTTTGCGCCATTTTTTGTTTCATTTACTTAAAGCCAGCAGCGAGTGACGAACAACAATGAGTGACTAGATTATAAGAAGAAGATATCAAGATCACGATCGCAAAATGTACAAACAGTGACATCACGGCTGTTATCGACTATGACTTGGATGTCTGCATTAGGAATACCAATCATCTGTCTGTCACTGGCCCTCCTTGTCACGACTAAATACAAATATGTCTCACGACAGGCCGAATAAATCTCGCTACTCCGGGAGGCAGAGTTAGCTCGACATCTCATTAATAGATTGCATTTTGTTATCAAATGATATGTAACTATAATAGGGGAGAAAGATACCGAAATTTGATTAGAAGAGGTTAGAGGTAGGTATAAAGTCGATAACGTAATAAAAAAATTGTTTTACAAAAAAATATTTATATGAAATAGGCTAGTTAAAATACATTTTAAGTGTTTCCAATTAAAACTGATTTCATAATAGATGTAAATGTTTAAAAATTAGAACTGTATTTTTTTAAACTGTTTTCTAGTACTTTTCAGTGATAGCCATAAAATTATAACCTTTTTGTAATTACATAATATTAGGAGGCATTGATTACTTTTGATTAAAAGGAGGAAGAGATGATCTAAAATACTGTCTTTCAAACGTAATACTGTAGGGCCTATCTCGAGAATGGTGATAGTTAATCAGTCTTGAGAATTTAATGAATGTACTTAACTGTTTTAGGTTCTTTGAGTAAAAAAGTGTTTTCTTACTTAGATATATGTCCTTCTTTAAATACAGATGGAGGCTAAAAAACTTGTAATTATGGTTAATTTGACATGAAAGTGTAATTTGCATATATCTAGAACACATTGGGTACTTACGTTTTTCAAAATTTAATTTTTCAAGTCGTTTGTTTTGTCAAAAAACCTAAAATCAAGATAAAACTTGATTCTCTCAAAATCGACTGTAACAATTTAAAATTTTGTTTAAATGTAGTGGTTAAAAACCCAAACAAAAACTTATGTGTTGATTAGTTTGTTGATTGCATATCTCTGCCTTCACTAGCTTCAAACATTTCAAAATTGTTGACGCGTTTCGGAATATTTTCATTAACAAAACTTTTTACTGAACTGCTCCCCCTAAATCTAGGTTTGTTCTTTTATACTATCTTAACCCCTCCCCTCCCTACTCCTACCGCTTAGTCTGGTTTCTGTTTATTAAAGTGCTCGCTTCTGATTGGTGCTTCCAACGCTTTTTCTTTACGGTCGACTTAATCCTTATAATAGGTACAAATGTTCAGGCTTTGAAAAATAAAGTCTGCTTGTGAATTTACTTGATCGTTTATTATCTTCTCCCTTAATTTTAGGTTATATATTTTAAAATTTTCAAAAATATTTAACCTCTTTCTTTTATCTTTATAATGTAATATTTTCATTGATTTTTTTCACTTCTTCTGGTGCACATCCTTCTCTCATGAAATGTGTAGCGACTCAACTTTGAGTCGATATTTAATAATTAAATTATATACCAGATATAATTAACACAATAAGATCATTTAAATATGAAAAGAACGACTGATTAGAGAAGGACATACACAAGAAGAAATGAAAACATTATACTATGAGGATAAAGGAAAGCCGATAAATATTTTAAAACAATTAGTAATAAATAAGTTAAAATTAAAGGAGGAAGAGATAACAAATCAAGTAAATTCACAAGCAAACGTTATTTTTCAAAGCCTGGTACATGTCCGCATCAATCTAAGATCTGTCCAGTCTACATGGATGGCTCAAACAGTATGGTGAATCACTATATCGACCTATCACACTAATTTCTAATTTGTCTAAAGTTTTTTTAAAAAAATATTCTTGCTAGGTTGTTTAGTTTAACGAAGAAATATGATTAATCTACTGAGTGCTGGACAATTGGCTTCCTCAAGAGGAAAGGAACAGGTGATGCTATAGCCCTACTGAGCAAATTTATTCATAAAAATTTAAATCTCATCACCCCGATTATTGTAGTTTTTTTCGACTACTCCAAAGCATTTAGTACTATCAGGCATGATCTTCTCATAACTAAATTTCTGAATATGGGAACAAGAGGTGCCTAACCTTGATAGAAAGTTATTTACACGATAGAACACAAGTTGTAAAGGTTAATGGGGTTAAATTTTACCTGTAAAAACAAAATGTTGATGTGTCCCAAGCTCTATATTAGGACCATTATAGTTTATTTTATATATCAATGACTTGTTAGGACCTGCAGGATGATTTGATAGCCTATGCTGATGACACAGCTGTACTTATGGAAGCAAAATAATTGTCTGAACTTGCAAGGGCAATATCCACTAAATTAGGCACTATTTATTCCTGTTTGTTTCATTCTATTCTTCTATTGTTTATTGATTTACACAATAAATCAATGTGTGTTATACATTCTATTGTAACACACACTTACACTCACAACACTACACTTGCGACTTTAACACTTTACACTCACACTTAAATTTAGGGAGGCGATTTATCCATAATCACAAAACTTTGTATTTCCTGCGTTTAGTGAGAAAGTAACGCATTGAAATTGAAATTAAGAAATGTTAATGACGTCTCCTGTCTCTTGTACACGCATATTTTCGTCTTAAAATAACAAAAGAAAATGTTTTATATATAATTTATAACTGTTGAATTAAAATGAAAAATCATTTAATTTTATATTCTAAATAGGTCTATCATTCGTATATGTATGAATTAAATTAGGTATAGGCCTAAATATTAAACGGAGGACCAACCTATGTACTGGCATTATGCCTTCTATAGGTCCTTTACGTATAATTATTACTGTATGTAAGGGAATTTTGGTAATAAATAAATAAGGATTAAATCGACCGTAAAAGCGTTGGAAGGTCCAATAAGAAGTGAGCACATCAATAAATATAAACCGGACTAGGCGGCAGAAGTAGGGAGGGGAGGGGTTAAGATAGTATAAAAGAAAGAAGTTAGATATGAGGGAGCAGTTGAGTAAAAAGTGTTGGTAATGGAAGTATTCCGAAACGCATCAACAAATATAAAACGTTCGAAGCTACGAAAGACAGAGATATGTACTCAACAAAATAACAACATTCCTAGCGGAAAAAAGATGATTGCATTAAGAATTTATGTCCCCCTCCAAAAGCAATTCAAAACCGTAAATAAAAAGAACTATTATATTTTAAATAGTTTGCTCAAATGTTGACTGTTTATGACGATTCATAACTCAAATCAGTAGGCCTACACCAAATATTAAAATAAAGAAACTAGGACACTAAATCGCGGTAAGAATTTAATTTAGTACTTTCGCACTTACTCCTTAAATTTAAGTGTTTCTAGACTGTTTTTGGACCTTATTTCTATGGTAACATGAAAATGAATCAGATACATTTTGTTTCGGTATTAATGGGCTACAATTAAATAAAGAATTTTTTTAAAATTGTTTAGCCCATTTTTAGAAAGTACGTTTTTTGGTTACTTTATTGGATTATTTTACTAAAATTACAAATTATAAAAATGATCGCCAGATATGAACAGCCTAATTATATAAGATAAGATACGATTTCTAGCTCTACTAAAACACACACACACACACACACACACACACACACACACACACACACACACACACACACACACACACACACACACACACACACACATCTACGTAAAAACAACTTTTACGACTTGATTGTCGACCTGAAAACATAGAGGATCAATCAATCTCAAAATCGATTTATCCATAATCACAAAACTTTGTATTTCCTGCGTTTAGTGAGAAAGTAACGCATTGAAATTGAAATTAAGAAATGTTAATGACGTCTCCTGTCTCTTGTACACGCATCCTGTATATGCCTTCCCATTACCTAACCTTGCCTGCAGCGCCATTGGGAAAGTGAAAAGAATAAAAATTTACAAATTGCTAGAACGAATCGATGCTAGTTGCAGAATGGGATATGATGTCATGGGACTTAAGCAATTTGCACGGGTAACGGCGCATGCCTGGGCGGAGCTGCCCTCTTGTCCGTAAAAGGACGACATTCTCCCGACCAGATCTGAGTGACGTCACGCTCTGAGTAGGTGAAGGGAATCAAAAACCCCAAGGCGAAAGAATCTTTTTGATATACACTACGGGCCCTTGACTTTATCTTTTCGTGTGAGCGTCTGTCTGTCACAGTCGGTAACATTAACGTATTTTCAATGGAATTTGTAAAATTCAAAATGATTATGTATGCACACTTTAACACTGATTACAAAGACAAAAATTATCATTTGGACTGGCAACAATTTTGAAACGGTAGGACAGTTATTATTGCTTAGTGTGCAAGCACGCGCGCGTACACACACACACACACACACACACACACACACACACACACACACACACACACACACATATATATATATATATATATATATATATATATATATATATATATATATATATATATATATATATATATATATATATATATATATATATATATATATATATATATATATATATATATATATATATATATATATATATATATATATATATATCACTAATAAGCTAAACTTTAAACAGGCCTGATTAGGACTTCGTTGTTACCCAAACACCAAAAAAAACAAACTCTTTACTCTTACAGATAGGCTAAGGTTATAATTTATTTAGATTTATAAGAACAGTAGACTTCACCTCAGAAGATTGTTACTTCATTAACTAATACACAGAGCGCTCCAAGACAGCACTCGTAACGTTTTCCGCCAATTTAACAGGTAACAGTGCTATTTACAAAAAATGTTACTGGACCAACTTTATTGGAACTTTAAACTCTTTCTCCATAAATCTGTAAAAAATTTATGAGAACTTTTGCCGTTCAGCCAGTATTACAGGAAATAACCAGCAACTACACTCTCAACGTTGAATCAGAGCCCGCCATATTGAAACGGAAGTGAATGGGGAAAATCTTACATATACGTCTTTCAGGCTTTATACGAGGTACTTTCGTATCAAATTTCAAAACAGTCGGCCAATGCGTTTGATTAAAATTGCGTACACTCGTTATTGTAAACCAGACTGCCATTTTGAAATAAAAGTAAAAAATATTACACGTATGACGTTTTGAAGGTATACAAGGTACCTTCGTATCAAATTTCAAAATGATCGGTCACTGCGTTTGGTTAAATTTGTGTAATGGCGTTACTGTAAATCAGAGGCCACCATCTTGAAAAAGGAAGAATCTTACACACAAGCCGTTCGGGCTTTACACAAAGTACCTCCGTACCGTGCGTTTAGCTAAAACTACTTAACAAACCAAATGCTGAACGGTCAAGTTGAAAAAGATAACTCGCGTCGCTCGCTCAAAAACAGCTGTTATTTTCACTGCATTCTATTTTTTGTTACAGCCACGAATTTGTCTAATGTTTTCTGTTTCAAAACACAGGTTAAGACATTTCGAAGCCCTACAATTTGATGGACGGACCGACGAGTGTAGTCGCGTTGTAAACTTCAAGAAGCCAGTAAGCCTTTCAATCACAAAACATAGAATTATCGTTGCTAATAATTTAATGAATGACGTAGCGTCAAGTAAATTGCAGCTGCCAAGAAAAGAACGGCCAGTTAGAACAAAACAAAAAGATCTGGAAAAAGCGTATCTTTTGACCAAATACATGGAATGTTTTGTACTTTATTTTGTTCTATGTTAAAAAGTAAAGATAGTTTTAACTTATTTTTGAAAGTAATAGTGGAATGGCGGTGGTAAACTAGGGTTAAACGCCGCAGGAACTTCCATGTCTACACTAAATCATAACATAGCAGCTTTTGAAGTCATCGGCAGATTTGGCACATTTGTTTCTAAATGGCAACATGATGTCAGCTTATTTAATTAGAGCCTGAACTTAACCTATAAAACTAGTGGGGCCACATTGGCCTGCGTCTATCCGAGTGGCTAAATTTCTGTCGTGCTTAAAATTCCTTTAAAAACAAAGCAAATGATGTATCATAGTCTTTTAATGGTATTAGACCCTCGCTAAATTCCTTAATTGAGACACTTTTGTACATGCAGGAGACTTAACATTTGAAAGTATAAAACATTATGTTAAAAAGCAAAACATAACGCAAACCTTCTCACATTCCGATACATTACCATAAAGTCATGTTCAGAAGCTATTGACGATAAAAGCGACCTAATTTCTCAAAATATGTATATCAGAGTTTGCTCAAACTTTGGTAATGTAGAATGAAACATAACACAAGCCAGTGAAACAAAATAAAAAATCTTTCTTATATTACGTTAAGCATTCAGATCGGTTTTGTGGCAAAAATAAGGACCTACGCTATTTAAACTACATATTTGGGGTACCTACAGGTTTGTCGGAACACCAGGGTACTCTCATGCCTCATACTTTTCCATTTTAAGGCTTTACAATAAAATAAAACCGATAAAATATTTGTAAAAAAAATTCCAGAAGCGGTATAAAGTGACCACGTGAGAATGCAGCACGGTGCAGGCATATATGCCAAATAATTAATTGTGTGTGTACCAAAACAACTGATTGCTACAAAAACATTGTTTAAAGTAATATTTAAATTATTACTGTATCGAAGACTAAAATAATTATTGACGAATAAGTTTTGAAAGTATAATCGGTAAGACAATCTAGGTCTAGGTGTTATATAATATGCAGGGGATGCACACTAGCTGCACCTATTGAGAGGATTTAGACGTCCCTCGCGGTACTCGAGTCTAACACTTACACATACAATGCTACACTTACGACTTCAACACTTTACACTCACACTTACAGGGAGGCGATAATAGCTTCAATGTGCTTTTCGCTTTAAATTAAAAAAATTTAATATGTAAATGCTATTAAATAAAAGAATTTTCTTTTAGTAAACAATAAATACTGTAGCCTAATTTAGGTATGTATTGCAAAAGTCGGTTATAAAAGTTTCATTTGTAAATATTTCAATAAGAGTACACTGTAAGAATTAAGTCATCAATTTTATAGGTTACAGTTTTAAATACGAAAATTGAACAAAATAATGCCAATTGTATTAAATTACCTAAATGTGATGAATGACATTGCTTTTTTAATAGGTGATACAAATATTAAATATGATCATATCGGCTATTTTAGCAGAAGTTCACACTGATAAGAAATAGCAGCACATATGGTTTCGCAACAATTGTACTTAGGAAGATATGTTTAGTAACCTTAAAATATAAGTATTGAACTGAAGATTAATGTAGTGATTGTAGTAATTAAATAGGCGTACCAGCCAATGATATAACCTGAATAATTTTATTTGCAGAAATAATGCTTTTTACTTTTAATTATGGATAGCGACTTTATAAAAATAAACTTCCTAACCTCATTTCCTTTTCGTTCGTATATCAACAAGGGAAATTATGATTGCCATATATTTCATACGTCATATATATATTTCAACTATATTTCATAGTTTATAAAGAGATGCTATATAACACTTTTAAACTTCTTGTTATACATTATTCGTTTGTTTTCCCCATTAACTGCGAAAGGTGACACTGGCCCCACTATTAAAGCAAAATTTACGGTCGAGAGTTCCTTTGTTGAAATCGAGAAAAAACCGGAATCTGTCAGGGCTTATTTTCCTATTTTTTCGATTTTCTCCCCCATATATATAAACTTAACTTACACAACAGCTTTAATTTACCAATTACTTAATTCTCCAGCGATATGAACAGACAAATAAACTCACTTTTGGACTGAAGGGTAACGGATAGATTTACCAAAATCTCAGGACCAATTTTTGAAGTGAATACTTCTTATGGCGGGATATGGATGTATGTTTTGCACGGAGAAAAAATTAAGTTTGCCGTCACTAATCACGCTCTTATATACGTAGCATATACTTACATACTACTTCTCATGGCGGGGTATGGATGGTTTTGCAAGGGAAAAAATTCAGTTTGCCATCACGTATCACGCTCTTATATATATTTTTATTTATATATACCTGAGATTGACATAGATGTATTCCCGTTTTAAAAATCCGAATCCCTGTTATTATGTTTGTAAACTTACATTTGCATTTTTTTTTTTTTTTGTGTTTAACGTCCGACTATTGTGCACACTTGGGCTAATGCAGACGAACTTACATTTGTAATGATTTTAATTGAAACAATCTTATAATTCCAAACAACCTGCCTTTCCAAATTAAAATATTGCAGTTTCCATTGAAGTTGGCATTTACAATGACAATTAATAAGTCACAGGGTCAGATATTAAGAGTAGCAGGAATACATTTGGGACTCCGTGCTTCTCCCATGGTCAGTTATAGCCTATTCTAGTGTCGAGTAGCAAAAATATATGTGTTGGCAAATAACCATAAAATCATATAATATTGTATTTAGAAATATATTAAACTGAAATGAACGTACTCATGATTTTGAAAATCGACTATAAATTTTATTTTGTGGTGTAAAATATATAGTCATAACTCGTGATAAGAAGTAGTCACTTCTGTCGGCAGTCATGCCACTGTCACCTTTATTTTTTCTACGATCACCACTTTCTTTATATTCCGTTCAGTAAGAAAGTAAATAAAACAAATTCAAATAAATATTGTAGTCATGGCAACTAGATCCGTCATCCCAGGCATATTCAGATATCTAAACGACAACCATTACGTCACAGACAAACGTCTACGTTTCTAAAAAGTTATCATTTTTACACAGTTTTGATTTGATCTTTTATTGAAATCAACATTAACTGGAAAATCTACAAAATCCACTAAAGAGAATTAGCGTATTTTCTCAACATCAGATTTTCTCAACGTTAGATTTTGAAAAAAATATACTAAGTTTCTTAATTCAAATAATTAAAGCAAATTTAAAATTTAAAAAAGTGCCATTTCAGAGTAACTCGGATAAACTAACACTATGGCCGCTGTAGAGTTTTAAACTATTCAACCGATAGTAATGAAATTTGACATGTGCAGTCCTCGAGAGATAAGCCCTTAGCAATACTGCCCTGCACTAACGCTGTATCAAGTTACGTTGGTAGGCATTAACTCCCATGTGATGATTTGATAGACTGGCGTGAGCTTATCAATAAGTTCCAACGGTTATCAACAGTCAGACATATATCTGTAGACGTTACAGTAATTTCCTTCTTATTTTGAGTCAAGCGTGCAAAATTTTATCACGATCGGAATAAAACAGTAGACTTGTATGAAATACAAATATACAAACACACGTTGCGTTTTACATATATTAATTATATCAATAATACGTACAAATAATAATAGGTAAAATAATGTACGTTATAAATAAAATGTAAGAAAATGAAATAAAAAAGCTTAAAATGAAATAATATTACTTAAAATTTATTATTAGTAGTGAGTTTTAAAAAGGCCAACCGTAGCGCCTTCAACTATGAAGATAGGCCATAGCACTCCGTGTGTCTTGTGAGCAGAAAGTCTGGTTTGCTCATGTAATACGTATATAAAGTATACTCTCCATAATCCGGCACATCAAGTAATCCGTTGGTGTTTTATGTTCTTAGAAAAAAAATAAAGACAAATTAGAATCGTACGTCAGCCACCTCGAGTGTGTGTCGTGTGTCAAAAGTAAACAACAGACAAATTCGGCGGAGATCGAAAGAGTGCTTCTACAAGAGAGACGCAGGCATACATCAATTTCTGGAGAAGTAATGCGTGAAAAAACAAAAGATTTTTTGTAAAAAAATTACGATTTTAAAAACAGTGATTGGTGGCTCGAAAAATTTGAGAAACTGTACGGAATCCGGTTTTTGTCTATTTGTATTGAAAAACTATCGTGCGATATTAAATGTTGTTGCTTCGTTCATACAGAAGTTTAAAAAACTGTAAATAACTTAGGTTTAGATCCGAATCAAGTTTACAATGCGGACGAACGCGGTTTATTTTGGTGAATGCTTCCACAAAAAACTTTCATTCATACGTACTGTATACTGTAATGTGCACAGACAAGTTCTAATATTTTTTGTCGATAATTTAAAGAGTTTTTCAGTTTTTTTCATGTTTTTTTCCAATAATAATTTCATTTTAAACTCATTTATTAAAAAAATATTTGTTTTGTAATTATTTCTTCTCAGTTTACGACTAATTTACTGTAATTCTTCTTCCATTTCAATAATATGTTGTTTACGGTAATCCGGCAATAGCGATGTCCGGTATTTCCTCAAGCCTACACACACACACACACACACACACACACACACACACACACACACACACACACACACACACACACACACACACACACACACACACACACACACACACACACACACACACACACACACACACACACACACACACACACACACACATATATATATATATATATATATATATATATATATATATATAATATATATATATATATATATATAAGTATACACATATATAAGTATAAAAGTATAAGTATAAGTACACGTATAAAAGTATTATAAATAGGTTTTATATATAATATATATATATATATATAAATATAAATAAATAAATATATATATGTATGTATATGTTTATAGCACTCTACCGTTCACAATTTTGGTTTAAACTGATTAAAACTTGGCACAAAAATTGACCTCGGTAATAACTTGGGACACAATTGTTACCAAAAAAATTCGATCAACCGTTTAAAAATAATAATGGCATTAGAAAATCATAACTTTTCATCTCCCGATAACTACAATACATTCAAATTACAGTATTTCATATTATACTTTCTTTTTAATCTAATTTCACCGTCGTAACCAGCGTTAAAATTTGTACAAACTACAAAATTTTATTGTTAATTGAAATTTACGACGATCAGGGTTGATTTAAAAAAAGCTTGTAGTAAAATATGAATATGTTCGTTCATTATTTTATTGGCTGATAGTCTTTTTGTAAATCCATCACTTCAGCGAGACAGCTGTGTGCCGTGATTACTTAATGTTCTATAGGTAACCACTTAGAGTCAGTCTACGGAATAGTTGAATATAAACGTACTAGAATAACACGTATGAGATATATATGAGAGCTCGCTGCTGGTGGCATCTTGCGGCAGAATGTTCAACTACAGTTAAATATTTTCTCAAATATCTCCACCCCTGTACTTGCACCTTGCAGCGTTCGTAGCGGCAGATAATTACTTGGACTTTAGCCTCTGATATCTAGCACGCTTTTTATAATGGTGGCTGTACGTCTGGTCCGTTTACATTAAATGACGGAATCTTTCGTGTTTTTTTCTACATTACATCGGAAGAGCAGAGTTATCAAGTCAAACAGGTTTTTAAATGTTGAGTGAATAAGAATCATGTTAATATTAAATATTGTACTAAAAACAAATAATTATTGAAGCAATGACAGTTGGAGAGATCAGTTTTTAATTGGCTTAACAATATTTTCAGTCTATTTTGTATCCTCCATAGATCCAATGTTACTTACCGAGTGTTTGGGCCGCAATGCATCTTCTTGGTCTGCAGCGAGGGTAGTTGCACCACTAGAACACATCGGGTGGTTGCTGCAAAAACACATTTCTTTTACTAAAAAGCAATCAACATTAAAATATCTGTTGAGAAATCGGAACAAATTTATAAAATCTGATAACACTTAATCTACATTTATCACTTAAATTTACACTTAAATGTAAACACTTAAATCTACATTTAACACTTTCGTGCTTCACAAAACGGTGACTAATTTTACTTTTTTTTGTAATAAATGGTATAAAATATATTCAAACATTTTGTGACATTTGTGCAATTATTCTTCCTTAAAAATCGGTTCCTCCGAATTTGATCAAATATTGATCATACATGAAGATTTATATCAAAAAAATAGTGGTCGCCGAATAAACCGGGGACAAACCTAAAGGTGGTAGGGTATTATTTTGTATGTAATTTCAACTGTATCATAATTTTTTTTTAATTTCAAATTTTCAACACTGATTTCAGTTATAAATCTTCAAACGTTATAAAAAATTATGCAAAATTTTGAAATATTAAGCGAATTCCCAGGTTTTTTTATAGTCTATATAGCTTCTGTAGCTTTTTGAGAAACTAAGTTGTGTCCAATTTCGGTTTCTTGTCGATAACTTCTGAACCGGATTTTGTGGGGCGGGAAAATGCAAAATCTGATTTTAAAAGGGGTTTAAGGAAAAAAGGATTCAACAATTTTTTTATTAAAAAATGGCCTTGTGACGAGAAAACAGTCTCCAGCCATGTGTACTGTGTACAGACAACAATACTGTTTATATAGTATTAAATTACTTCACACGTAGGGCCTATAGTAAGAAAGTAAGACCAATTTCACTGAATATACGAAAATGAACACTGACCGTAACCGCGATATTTTCGTATTTTCAGTCTAATTTTAAACATTAATTAAACAATATTCCAACGAGGGTGAAGTCAGGATTCCAAGTGTTATGATTCTGAATAGCTGTCATTTTGACAATAATCAACAGAATTTGTTCTTTTATACAGTTAGCGCGGTTTAGCGTAACTATTGTTTTAGAAGTCTTCGCAAAAAATAAAATAAAATGTTATTTAATCGCCTTGTATCTATACTTTCTGTGTTTAGATAGTCTACTTGAAGAAGTTTATTACCCAGATAGATAGGCCTACCTTGTGGGTTGTGGGTTGTTCGTGTACAGTTCTGAAGGCCCACTACAACGCCTACTTCTGACTTAGCTTAGGTAGGCGACAGCTAACTGTTCTCACTTCTACACTAAAGTTGAAGGTTAAATAATTTATATTAAAAAAAATTACTGGACCAACTTCATTATTATGCAAGTCAAAATTATGCAAGGTTTTGCTGTTCGGCCAGTATTACAGGAAATAACCAGCAACGTTATTTCACACTCTCGACGCTAAATCAGAACCCGCCATTTTGAAACGGACGTAAATATAAAAACATGTTACACATATGTTTTATACACGATATTTTCGTACCAAATTTCAAAATAATCACTTAATGCGTTTGGACAAAACTGTGTACACTCCTTATTGAAAATCAGAGGCCGCCATTTTGAAACGCAAATGAACACGAAAAAATCTTACTTATAACTCGCACGGACTTTATAAAAGGTACTTTTTTATCAAATTTAAAAACGGTTTATGCGTTTGGCCAAAACTGCGTACGCTCGTTTTTGTAAATAAAAGGCCGCCATTTTGAAAAGGAAGTGATTGGGGAAAAGTCGTAGACGTACGTCGTTCGGATTTTACACAAGATACCTCCGTACCAAATTTAAAAACAATGCGTCAATGCGTTTGGCTAAAACTGATTAATAAATACACAAATCAAATGCCGAACGGGCGAGTGAAAACAGACCTCGCCTCACTCGGTCATTTAATTATTTTTTATTACTAATATAAAACTAGCTGTGCTCCCATGCTTCACTAAGGCCTTTCGAGATATGTTTAGGAAGTAATTAAATAAATGATTTATACTCACGTTCCACAGAGATCCGAGAACTTGCATCTTTCGAAATTTCAAATGTATAAAATAATACAGCAAGGTAAATTTAAATATTTCAGCTACATATTGTCAAGGCAGTATTTTAAACTTGGGGTATTAGGTATTAAATTCTTTCTAACACATTTTTTAAAATGCACGCAGTTTTATACCATTGTTAACTGTGCGTGTTTTTTACTTAGCATTAGCAGCATGTAGAAATTAAAATTAAAATTTATTTTCCTCTGATAAATTACGTAACTAAAAGTTATGGAAGAAAGATTTAGGAAGATTTCAAATTGACGGAGCTTTGAGGGACAGTGAGCACAAATCACGTGATTTGATTAAACACTTCCTACCGCCGTTTCACACTACCGCTGCGGTGAAGACGCGATATCGTACCGGTTTTGTTTTGCTGCGAAATGATTCACATAATATAAATAAGCGATAATACAGAAAAACGTCTCAATTTTTTGAAACTATATCAGTCACTACTTGTCTGCTTTAGATGGCAATTTAGTATATTTGTAATTTATCAAATTTTTAATACAGAACAAAATATCAAGTTTGCCTTCTTACGTAGACGAAAGAATATTGTTTTATAAGTGGGCTCTGCATCACAAAATAAAATAAAAGTGCGTACAGCGCGAGTTAAAGAAAGAATAAAATGTTTATGAGGAATGTGTTGTACAAAGAACTAGAGATTAAGGTTCACTGTTATTTTCGAATTAATCAGGGAAGTTTGGAAAAGCTGCTTAAGTTACTAAAACCATTTCACGAAGCTCACACACAAGCTTCAGAGAAGCCATGTCTTGTATTCAAAGACGTTAAACCAAGCAAGTGCAATAAAAAACTGATTAAAACAAATATTGTTTACGCAGGAATGTGTTTTATGCTCAAGTCACTTTATCCAGAGTGCAACAAAAGTCACGTGGGCAAGAAGCGGTACGATAGCGAGTTAACAGTAGTATGAAAGAGACTCATTCTACACCGTCCTGACCGATAACTCCTTAAGACGCCAGTATATTGTTTGTCCAATTACCGCCTCTTATAGTCTACAACTATCTCGGTAAAAAAACCAGTACCGCACTTTCAGTTCCGCAGCGGGGGTGTGTGAACTGCAAACACGTCGTGAAAAGGCCACACCGGAACACAGGTAAACAGTTTGTAGTACTGTCATAAAAATTAGTACCAAGGAGTTTTTTTACAAGTACTTTGAACTGAAAGCGAAAAACCGATTTGACTCATTTCTAATCGGTAGATTTTGTAACCTTTTTTGTGAGAACTACTTATGATCGGAACCTCCACACAAAATTTCAGCTGGAGATACTATACTGACTAAATGGGTCAATAAGTGGCATTTGTCTTTTATGTATTTACAAGCATTCCATCGTTGCAACGTAGCCAGCAATAAAGATTTTTAATTTACCCCCATCTAACCCTTCGGAATGGAATTTTAGAAAATTCTTTTTTTGTGCACCTATAAAATTTTATTAATTAAATGCACAGGACCTACCTGTAAACAACATTCCTAGTTTTTAATACGATTAAATGAGTTATTCTTTTGTACTTTTTACCCTACTTCAACTCCTTGTACTATGTACTTTTTTTTGAAGTTTTCTCTTTGTAAGACAAATATGTATTATATTTTGGTTTTTACCTCCATAAAGGTACAGTTTTCGAAAACGACCTCTAAGTAAGCAGCACCTAGGACATCCCACGATTTTTCAGTAACAACATGATTAATGGTGTTTTGCGTTTAACTTTAACTGTTATTTCACCCTCTTTTGATTTACTTTGGAACGATTTCTTTGCCATCACCTAGCACCCAAGAGAATCACTCATACCAAATTAACGCTCAAGATTAAAAATTACTCCATTTTAACCTTTCGGGAGGAATTTTTCAAAACCTTTAAAGCTTAAGTTAAACCTGTGCAACAAATCCGATTTTATCCTTTTAAAGATGATTCTTTTAAAAATCGTTTTTTAGTGGAACCCGTGCCAAATTTCAACTTTGTTCTTCACAGTTGTGGTATTTGGTTACAAGAAAGTACGATAATAAACCCCGTAACTTTCTTATTGCACACTTTAAAGACAATCTGACTTTACCGCCGTAATTAATGTATTAACCACTGCAAAAAGTACGATGGTGAAATTATATTTGCAAAAAAAACCAAAGTTACCTACGAATTGTCTACAATTTTTATTTGCCGCCATTTAGAAACTGTAGAAAGGATTTGCTGGATAAGGAACTAGTACAAACTATTATAAAATATAATTTTTGTCACTTTTGAATTTAATCGTACCAAATGAGTTATAGGCTACATTAAAAATTTTTGTTAGACGACCCCCTCAAAACGTGTTCTAAAAGTTAGGTTCGGTGCTCATTTCAGTATCTGCGTTTTATAATGATGGTCGCTAGAATAGCTCATTTTCTAATCTGATTTTTTTCAAAATCGGTTTAACTTAGTCCACAAGTATCGAAACAAAATTTGTAGCTATATTTTTGTTTTGTCCAAAAAAATATTTTCCATTTTATAGTACAAAATCTCCTCTTTAAAATGATATATAATTTGTATGATTTTTTTATTAAATGGATATGTAACATATTGTCGGTGATAGGTTCAACAACGTAAATGTAATTTTCAATGACAACAGCGGTAAACTTCAATGTTCATGCTTTGAATATAATTACTAATAATACTATATTTACAGAGTAATTTTATAATTATTCTGATTGTAGTTTACTTATGATGAATAAAAATTATATTGTTTTAATATTTCAGTTTTATGTATTGGCTAACCTGTATTCAACTAAAAGTAAAAAACTGTCATTTTATTGCATATTTTTTCTTGATTTTCCGAAAGTTGTATTTTTCAGCAATTAGGCATATTTTTCTATGGAAATGAAATAAAAAAGGATAATAATACACTTTTTTTTATTACCATGCCCCAACACTATAAACTCAAATAATTCAATTATAATAAAAACATATTTTATTAAAAAATATTTGCTACGGAAAAATTATAATGTAAGAATTTAGTAAAAAAAACCAAAAAAAAAAAGTTTTATCTAAGTAAATTTTCCTAAATTACAAAGTCTGCAAAAAACTATGATTTGTATAAAGAAAAAACAAAACTACATTACCTCTTACCAATTTTAAGAAAATTGTAGCCTATATATGTTAACACGTGGATAGATAGGGCGAAACGACCGCCTTAATTACGGTCAAGATGTTAAGAAAGGTATGTTTTAAACTGAAAAAACTGACTGATAAAAATCAGACGATCAGGTTTTGCTGAAATGGTATATTGTCGTATAATGAATGCTCTTAACTCGAAGATACTTAGAAGTACAGTAAATTTAGGTTATAGATTAAATCGTAACGACAAAAATAAACACAAAGTTGAGAAATATGGTAAAAATAATAACAATTTATATTCCAATGTGAAAAAATAGCAATTTTAGATTTCATTGTAGTTCAGCTGTAATATCTGCGCCTGATTTTTTTGGGGGGAAACAGTCTTATGTTAGTCCTTTTAAATATTTCCACTGAACGAGAAAGGTCGTCCAGTGGTTGTTGTACAGTTTACGTTCAATGGTAAAATTATAATTGATAAATTTAATGTTAATTTGCTTCACACAACTCTCTCGCTGGGTAAGAGGACTTCTAAAACGTTATATTTAATAGCATAAAAAACATTTCAGTATGTCTGTGAATAGAAAAACATAAACACTGACCGTCCTGAAAAAATACAATTTCACACCATCGCAATCTGCGTTAAAACCTGCTTACACCATTTAACATTTTCTGCTTGCTTTAACATTTAAAAGCCCTTCTGTTAGAGCATTTTCAATTTTCAATTTAATACATTTTTGATACTGTAGCGTTATACATTTGATACATTTTTGTGCATATATATATATATATATATATATATATATATATATATATATATATATATATATATATATATATATATATATATATACGAGGGTTGATCAAATATAAACGAGACTGATTTTTTTTAATAAAATACTGTATTATTAAAAAATTTATTGCTTACTTACAAATTATTCTTGATACAACTTATTTTTCTACATAGTCTCCCACACGAGTAACACATTTTTCCCACCGGATTGGAAGTTTTTTAATTCCATCTTCGTAAAAAGTTCTCGGGCGTTCATTGAGCCATTGGAGCACGAAGGTCTCCACCGCAGAATCGTCTTCGAAACGCTGGCCTCCAAGCGCCTCTTTGAGTGGCCCAAACAGGTGATAGTCGCAGGGTGATAAGTCTGGACTGTATGGGGGATGTTCCATTGGTTCCCAGCCAATTTGATCGAGTTTAAGCCTCGTAACGTTCGCCGAATGTGGTCGGGCATTATCGTGAAGAAGAATGACGTTTCTCGCCGGTTTAGATTTCCTTTTCCTACGAAAAGACTGTTTTGCGGCCTCTAAAACATCGCAATAATATTGTGCATTTATTGTGCGTCGTTGATGGAGGAAATCGACGTGAAAGGCGCCTTGATTGTCGAAAAATACAGTGGCCATTACCTTCCCGGCCGACGATCGTGATTTTTCCTTCAGGTTTTCTACTGCTTCCCGTCCTTCGGCGAATTCCTTGTGCCAAGCAAAAACGCGAGCTCTTGACAGGGTCCTGTCCCCGTATTGAGCCGTCAATCTACGAAAGATTTCAGTCGGATTGACCCCCTCCTTGGCCAAAAACTTAATAATAATTCTCTGCTCCACGGAAACGTGCACTTCACTCTCACTCATTGTATAGTTTTATACTGAAGGGTCCGAACGGAAATGTTGCCCGTCTACGCCCGTCCCAAACCTCCCAGGCTACCTGAAACCCCACCCTTTAGAGTTCAATGTCCAACGGAAAAGTTTTTAGAAAGTCAGTCTCGTTTATATTTGATCAACCCTCGTATATATATATATATAAGACATCAAGGTCTACGTTTTAACAAAATGTTAACTCCTGTAGCTCATTTTTTGAAGAAATTTGAAAGGCCTATAAGCGAAACGAAATAATCAACATTCTTGATTTATACTATCAACGAATTATCCGAGTCAAATCAATGTAAATGTTTCAGACACAAGTTGGAATCTATTGTTAAAATTCAACCATAACGTATAAGCCTTGATAACATCCACGTCAAAACACACACTTACAAGGAGCTTGACCTTTGAAGATCGTGCTTTGACAAACTTGGCCTTTAAATCTTTCAAACTTATGCTTACTAAACTTGGCTCTGTATTACTCGTACAAGGTGCAGAGGTGATTAATGATAACACTATCTTGAAACATCAACCATCAATAATAACTTGGCACGCAGCTGTTTTGGTGACGTCATATGGCGAGAAATCAATACTCGTATATTATACACCATATCGAGGCGAATATATCTAAACAGGAAAATGCACTTTCATAACAATTGACGGTTTTTAATTTTTCACAATAAACTATATAGTTGTAATTGTAAAAAAATATTCAGTTTCAGTGGTTTTAAAAGTTTTACGCATGCCACGCGTTTAACGATCAGGCAGGTTTGTATGACATTTTGCAAGATGTAGTTTTCCCGTATCTCGGAACCACTATTTCACTTTTTTCAAGCCCCCTTTTAGACAAAAAACTTTAAAACAATGAAAGTCAATTAAAAAAGGAATCAGTTTGAACGATACAAACGGGCAGACCGATTTCGATGAAATTAGGCACATATAGTTTTCTCACAAGAAGGAACATCATCAATATTTTAGTTTTTTCAAGCCTCTTTTTAGTCAAAAAAATTTAAACTATGAAAGCCATTTAAAAAAAGGCATCAACTCAAACGATCTGAACTAGTATTTTTATGAAATTAGGCACATATAATTTTTCCATAACACGGAAATAATATTTTAGTTTTTTCAAGGCCCTTTTTAGTTAAAAAAAACATTATAACTACAAAGCTCAATTAAAAAAAAGAATCAGTTCAAACGATTGAAATTAGCACACCGATTTATATGAATCTAGATAGGTACAGTTTTCCCATAAAATGGACAAAATATTTTAATTTTTCAATCAATTTTTCGTCTAAAAAACTTCAAGTTAACGGTTAACTTTTTTAAATCCGCTCAAACGATTTTGATGAAATTTAGTTCAAATGCAGACCACAATTATGGAAACAAAACATTTAGTTGCTATCGTCCTAAAATTTCTGGTTAGGCAACAGGAAAAACAACAAAATTTCTCAAAATCGATTTATAAAATGTTGGCAATAAATGAGAAAATTCAAAATTCGCCAGTGCAGCAAGTTTGAAATATACGATTTAAAAAGTCAACAAAATAAACTTTGACCGAAATTATAAATCAGATGAGGAATTATTGTTTTGAACTAATTCGTATTAATTTCATTCAATGTGACCAAAATTTTCAACCACTTCTCATTATTCAAAGTATACAGAAAGTTTTTGATCATGAAAAAAAATCAATCTTGACATTATAATGGATCTATCAATTTTTCGTAATGCAGACCAACGTGTTTTTTTAATCTGTTCACAAAATAAGTCATCATACACGAAGCACATTATAGAATATTATTTCTTAATCTGTGCTTTGTGGAATCGAAACAAATTTCAATTTAGCAAGAGTAGGACTACCATTGTTAACGTCTTCATCATTTCAAACAGCATTTTTCATTTCCTTGGTAATTTGCGAAAGAATTAAAAAACACATGTTTTCGTTAATTATGAAATTGTGCAACTTTTATTCACGTTGAAATTACGTAATTTTGTGTTTTTCGGCCGCCATCTTGAACTCTGTTGACAGATTTATTTTTATGTATACACTACCAGATCAGACGGTTACTTAGACTACATACTTGTGCTAAATTTTCCAAGTTCTATCTTTAATTAGAGTAGAATGAAAATTAAACCAGTAAAGCTCACATAATGATAGTAAACAAAGCGAGATATACCACATTTGTGTGATGGAGTTTTTTCTTGATCCAACTCAATAGAACCATTTCCCGAGGTTTTGAAAGATAATTTCTGGACAGCAGACGTTTTTTTAGCTGAATCCAAACTGAAGAAGAAGCGTTGTTATTACGGCATTTCTTCATTGCATTTCCTTCGTGTGATTAAACCTGAACTTTCTTACTTATCTTTCTGGCTATCAGACACGAATGGGATATGTAATAGTAGACTTCGCCGCAGTATATCCTTAATTAATATACAGAGCGCTACACGACAGCGCACCATTTTCTGGCAATTTACCCGTTAATCGTAACATCTACGAAACACTTTACCGGCCCAACTTCGAAGGAAATTCTATACACTTTTTCCAAGAAGCGGTTAAAATTATGATAGGTTTTACCGTTCAGCCAGTAATACAGGAAATAACCTGCAATTAAACTCTCAACGTTGAATAAGAGCCGCCTTTTTGAAACGGAAGCAAATGGAAAAAATCTTACACATACGTTTTTCGGACTTTAAACAAGCCTTCTTACCAAATTTCAGAACGGTCAATGCGTTTGGCCAACACTGCGTACACTCGTCATCGATAAATCAGAGGCCGCCATCTTGAAAGAGAAGTGCATTGGGGAAAATTTTACACGCTCATCTTTCGGGCTTTATACAAAGAACCTTTGAATCAAATTTGAAAACAATTGGTCAATTACTTTGCAAAAACTGCGTACATTCGTCATAGTAAAATCACAAGTCGCCATCTTGAAACAGAAGTAAAAGGGGGAAATCTTACAAATACGACTTTTGGGCTTTGCACAAGGTACCTCCGTATCAAATCTCAAAACAATCGGTCAATGCGTTTGGACAAAATTGCGTAACAAATGAACAAACAAGCAAAATACCAACGGTCGAGTTGAAACAGAGACCTCGTTCCCTGAGTCGAGTAGACCAAACACAGAAACTTATCGTTCCAACGTTCTAGTGAAATGATTTCGTTACCGTACTTAACTGTGACGTTTTGATCCCAACTAAATGTAATTTATAACATACTGTATAAGATATTTTGAAACACAGTCACTTGGTAAACGCGTTTAAATATCGCGGTATTACAACTGTTAACGACGTAGTTACAGGAATTGGCCACTAGATGTCGTGCCACACTACAATAACTTAACTACACAACAAATTACCGCGGCACGCAGCAGTCTCGCTGACGTGATGTAAGTAAATTTTTAAGCAATAACTTTTTCCTTATTTACACTTTTAAAAAAATATAATTTCACCATCATAACAGGTATTAATAACTGAATATATTAGCATTTTAAATTACTGTATATGGAAATGAACTACGTCAGGTTCATAAAGGTTTAAAATACTATATATAATGTGTGCACCAGATTGTAGAGATGATTATGATGGAATCATACTTTCAAAAAGGTGTAAAATTATAAAAATGGCTGCCATTTAGAAACAGTTGAACAGATTTTGCTAAAAAACGAATTTGTCGAAACAAATACCAAAATCGATTTTTGTGCCATTTTGAATCACATCTGACCAAAATTTGTGATGCGATCATTATATAATATTTAACGACCCCTCAAACTGACCAAGAGGTCAGGATGACGTTCATTGCAAGGTCTTATAACCTAATAGCCACTCCAGAATAAATTCATTTTTCAATATAAAAAAAAAAAATAATAATGCAGCATACAGATGCTTTGCTAACCACATAGAAACGAATTTCCAAAGACTATTCTGGTACACAAGAATCACATTTGATACAGTATGAAAACTGAATTTAATATATATTAGGCTGGACTTGTTTATAACCTAGCCAAATAATTCCAGCAATTTCGGCCATTCATAACTTAAAAAAAAGTCATTAAGATCTATTTTTTAACTTACATTTTATTTCAAAATCTGATTTAACCACTGTAACGGTTAAATCTACATAAATTTGTATATGTTAATTGAATCCTGGCAGCTGTCTACCACATTTTGGTATTTTCCAGTAGTTTGAAAATTTTAGATTACAGTTTACGCAGATTTTAACACTGACTATGACGGTGAAATCAGATTTTCAAATACCTATAATTTTACAGAGTGGCTATATTGAAAGGATTGTGCTGGGTAAAAAACCTTGCACAAGCTATTATTAAAATCAATTTGTTTGCTATGTTTAAATCAAATCATAGTGAAACATCAATGTTTTACAAAAACAAAAGGGAATTTTGTTGGCAGAAAAATGGGTCAAGTTCTATACTAACACTGATGATTTATACGAGGGGAAATAGAAAACTGCAAATACTTAGCTTATCTACACTAACTGCCTAAGACAAAATTACTGTTTTCTTAACAATTTGAATATTTTAACATTATAACCTGACAAAAGCATAATCAAGTATCAAAAAATCATGATTAAAAAATATTTCAAATTTATAAAAAATATATTTTGAATAAATTAAAAAAAAATTGTATATAAAACATTGACTGTCAATCATTGACACCAATGTGATGAAAAAGATCAAACATCGACCTAAAAACATTTTTTCAAAAAATTGACTGTTGATACTTAGTGATAAGTTATTCAGGGATAAACAAAGATAAAAAAATGGATTGCCTTTAAGTAAGTCCAATCAAATTACTCATTATAAAATTGTTAAATTATGAAGTTGTGACAGTAAACTTGGTGGAAGTACCAAATATTTTCTTAAAAAACAACAATCTTAAAGATTAATTAATTTGATAACAATTATTTTGCATTTAACAATTTCTTTTTTTCAAAATTTGAACAGATTAAAAATCACTTTATAGTTTTCAAAGAATTGTGAAAGGGCACTTATAAAAACAGTTTAAAAGGTCATATTAAAAACATAGTTATAATATTCACTTGAGTCCTGGACCATATGCATATTTTGAAACACTTTAGCTACCATTTTACACACTGTATCTGTTATAATAGATGCCAAAACAAATGTTTGTGTTTTGTAGGGCCTATATTTGTTTGCCCTTCCTTTCTTTAACACTGTATATAAGACAGCTTTAGTTCTGTATGTCTGAGCTTAGATACTAAATTATTTTTATTAAACTGCACATTTTTTTTAATCAGTGATCTATATATACATATTTTACAAAAAATGTGGGTACTTGTGAAGATTAGCACAATCCAAGATTTTTTTCTCAAAATATATGTTATTCTGAATATTATGGTAAATATTTTGGAGGAACTCACAAACTGTGTAACCATAGTGATTTTTTGAAAATTACTAGTTGTATGGAATAAGATAGCGTTTTTTAAAATTGCTTTTTTTGTGTGAAATATTAGTTTTATATTATGTAAAACATAAGATTTTTTACTGAATAGTACATAGAGGAAGGGGTGCAAATGTGGAAACGTGTGGGTAATGTGGAAACGTATTGTATCTGGCCAATAAAGTGCTGCACGCCAGCAGGATTAGGGGTAAACATTTGTAGTAGTTCTTATTTGTCTTTGTAAGCAGTCAGCAATCAATCAAGCAGTGGATAGTGTCACAGTGAGTCAAGTTATTTTCCTGGATTTTTCAATACTTTGTAGAGGTTAGCTTTAGGCATTAAATTTGTCTAACTATCTTGTAAATATGTTACTTTAAATTAGGTAGGTTATAAAAGGATGTACAAAGAAGGTCTTGGCAGTTTTCAATCTGACCTAAACTGATAGTTTCGCAACATAATCTGCATAAATTCGAGATGGCCAATGTGCGGGTAACGTGGAAACGAACATGTGTTGGTATTGTGGAAACGTTTCCATGCTCACTGTAGTTCAGAGCAAGATACCACATGTAGTTGGACTAAAGGGTAAACGTCAAGTATGTGCCATTACTTCAGCAGAGAGAGGGTCACTGGTAACTGTAATATGCTGCATGAGCGCCGGTGGTAAGATCTTCCAATTGGTGAAAAAAACCTACCAAAGAAGATGCCCTTTGTATTTTTTTATGGAGACGCATTTTCTAAAGACGTTCGGGAAGAATTGTGGATTAAATGTGTAATGTGTGAGGAGTGGAGTCACTCTTTGTGTGCTGGATGTGAAAGTAACACTTACGTATGTGTTTCTGCAAGTAAATTTAGTGTAACAATAATTTTAAGGCGTTTCCACATTACCCGCACTTCATGAAGTTTTCAAAAAAAGTATTACAAAGACAAAACGGTTTTTTATTCTTTACATGCATAGTTTTTATATTAATTAGTATTATATTTATATTTAAAACATTATAAAGTTACTTTAAGCAATTTTTTAAAGCTAAAAAACAATTAAAACATTTTTTATTCAACAAAAACAAAATGGGTTTCCACATTTGCACCCCCTCCTCTACAAATATCACATGAACTATACTTCAGCATTTATATAGTCACTGATTATAACATTCTAATAGCAATTTTATTACATTTTTAAAAATATTTTACACAAATATGTTTAAGCAACAATTTTGTTTACAAGTAGTGGACTGTTGGTTCCCATTTTTATTCCTGTTACTTCAATAAACTAAACAAATATTTACTGTAGTGCAGTTAACGAGTTTGCCACCATAAGCAGCACACTAGCACAACCGAAAATCATGTTTTCTTATAACATATTCAGTTTTTTTACGATTTTAAAAAATTCATTTAGTAACTTTCGTGCAATAGTACTTTCACAAGAAACCATGTTAGGTTTTCACACATTACTTGTTTACAAATCTGTGTTAGTTCTTAAGTTATTTTAAAAGAGTTTCTATTGTTTTCATTGGAAATGTATTAATTATGAAGCTAGGAACAAGGAATGAGGAAGTTAGCCATCACAAGGAATAAACCGTGAAACAAGATTGACGTTGAAATAAATTGTAAAATACACCTCAAAATGAAAAATGGTTTTACAAACTTTAGTGAAATAAAAAATAATGTTAATGAAAATTACAAAGTGTTTAATAAACATAAACAGTATTTAAAATTTGTAACATTCAGTAATAAATTTTACGTTTTAACTGATATCAATCTAATATTTCATGCTAAGAAAGCAATTTTTGAAATCATAACCTTATTCTATACTATTACAAATTTTCAAAAAATTGCTATTACAATTTTTGAGTTATCACACAATTTTTCTCATCATAATATTAAAAAAATGTATATTTAAAAAAATTCTTAAATAATGGTGGTCACGCTCTCTCAACAATAACAAAAATTTGTAAAATAGTTAAAATAACAACTTTAAAATATTATAGTCAAATACTTATATAACTTTAACAATTTATTAAAGTTAATTGAAATTAATTACAGTACTGCATTATATATTTTTTTTTTTATTTTAAGGTGAAAAGCACATTGAGGCTATTATCCCCTCCCTAAATGTAAGTGTGAGTGTAAAGTGTTAAAGTCGTAAATGTAGTGTTGTAAGTGTAAGTGAGTGTTAGACTTGGGGATCGCAAGGTAAATTTAAATCCTCTCAATAGGTGCAGCTAGTCTGCACCCCCCTGCAGGGTGCATTATAAATATAGGCTATTGTGTGATGAATTAACCTAAATATATTATTATTATTATCTGCGTATAGACCCTGTTGGATCACGCAAAGCACTCCGACTCATGTCTTGCTCCTTCTAATCCTCCACACCTCCCTCATCCTGTCCCCATGGATCTTCTCCCGCTCCTCCGTCCATTTTACCCCTGCTCTCTTTGGGATTTCATTCTCTGGGACCTTCCAACTGAGCATCTTTCTCCTGTATGCGTTCCTGTCTTCAACGTCTGTTGAGTCTATTTCTGCGTCATGTAGGTCTATTCTGACTTGTGCGATCCACGACATTGTTGATTTGACACCTTGTATATACTTAAGGATTCTGTTGGCAAGTCTCGTTGTTGGGAGTCTACTGATGTGTCCATAGAACCGAAGCCTCCTTCTTCTGATATCTGCTGCCAGGTTTGATATCTTCTCTGTGGTCTTCCAGGAGTGCAACCTGTATCCATCTTCTGTTAATCTCGGGCCAAGGATCTTCCTCAAGATTTTGCGTTCTTCCTTCAAAATATCCTCCATGGTAGCTTTTGTGTGGAGTGCTAGCGTCTCGCTTGCATATAATACCTCCGGTTTTATGACTGTGTTCTAGTGTCTGATTTTTGTGTGCGTCGACATACATTTCTTATTGTAGATATCACGCGTTATACCAAGAGCCCTCTTCATTCTTAGTAGCCGAACCCTTTGCGCAGCCTTCTCACCACCCGTGGGTTCAAGAATTTCTCCCAGATATTTGAAGTGCTTGACTCTGTTTATCTTACCATACTTTGTGTTTAGTTCTTGAATATTTAATTTTGAACAGAAGAATTCGGTTTTTTTAAACGAGATCTGTAGACCGACCCTCTCTGCACATTCCTTTAGGACTTCTATCTGTTTAATCGCTGTTGTTTTATTATCTGTGAGTATGGCTAGGTCATCTGCAAAAGCTAGGCACGCGATTTCTGTGTTGTCCTTAGGTCTTCCAAGTCAAACTGGTTTCCAGTGCCCTTCAATTTTTAATTCTTTCTCCCATTCCCTGATAACTTTGTCCAACACCAGATTGAAAAGGAGAGGCGAGAGTCCATCTCCTTGGCGAACTCCAGTTGTGATCAGGAAGGGTTTGGAAATTTCCCCCATAAACTTCACCTTAGCGATTGTGCCTGTCAGTGTTTGTTTGATCAGTCGCAGTGTTTTAGGATCAAGTCCATGTTCTTCCAGGATATTAAACAAAGATTTTCGATCAATGGAATCATATGCTTTTTTGAAATCTACGAACATACAGATCACTGGGACATTCCTTTTAGCTTTTACTTGCAATATTGTTTTCAGGTTGAAAATTTGTTCTGTGTGCGAGCGACCCGGATGGAAGCCTGCCTGGTACTCACCAATTCTGTATTCTATCTGTTTTGTGTTCTTTGAAGAAGACATGTTGAGAGTATTTTGTAAGTAACTTGTAGTAAAGAAATTCCTCTGTAGTTGTTCACGTCTGTTCTGTCTCCTTTCTTGTGTAGGGGTGAATAAGAGCACATTTCCAGTCATCCGGTAATTTTTCCGTTCGCCAGATATCCGTGATGATATTTGTTAATTCCTGTAATGAGTTCGATCCGAGATTCTTCAGAAGTTCTGCAATGATCCATCTTCTCCAGATGCCCTGTTGTTTTTCAGTCTATGTATGTGATCCTCGATCTCTTCTTGTGTTGGTGGTAACGATTCAGGGTAAGTGTCAGCACAGTTTTCTTGACAGCAGATAGTTGCTGATCTGCTATCAGGGGCCGCCCCTGGAGATGGGGATGCTCGCCAATTTTGGTTGGAGGGTACTGGGGAAATAAAATACCCAGGGTGGACAAAAATCAGTGAAGTGGTCAACGGCCTCAATGGCGGATGAAGATGTATTTCTCAACGAAAAAGAGGGCGGAGGAACCAAGAACACCAAAATCCGGGGTGCGTCTGTAGTGGCAACCACCGGCAACCTGGTCAGCATCTGTTCATCCAGAGGATGCGGCTGTACGTAACGCTCCAGGAACTAACAATCCCTGGTTCTAAAAATCTCAGTTGAAACACTGGACCTTCAAGATTACAAGAAACTATGATTCGTGCAAGTAATGATAAAAATACCCCAGGTGGTAACCAATCCACCCGTCTGCGGGCGGCAACCAGGAACTCGGATTCTGAGGACCCTGGACTTACACGATTACAGAGAGAGTCGGAGTTCTCTGGCAAACTTCCTCATAAAACACCCACGTACATTGGTACTTTCAATATATTATTATTATATATTTTAATTCTGTATGAGTGATGTAATTATAAATAAAATATATTTGAAAATTATCCTTGAATAATATTTTAATGCGTATTTACTTATTTCTTATTACTTCCAAAACTACGTAGACCAGTTCAACATTATTTTAATGAAGGTCAACTGGTTATTATAAAAAGACAGTTTAAAATTATTAGTTGGATTAAGAAGTAAAAGTTACAGGATATGAATATTGAGGTTTAATTATTCTTTGGATAATGAAGCTTCAAAAAATGTTTATATTTATTATTAAAGTTTTTTTTAATATTATGTGTTGAACAACATGAAATTATAGACAAGTTATGCTATTCTTTGTCCAGCTTAAATGTTGTTGAACGCCACCAAGTGGAGTGAGAACATTCATTCAACACTTTTGTTGTGGGGAGTGTGCTGAAACAGAAATAAAAAGCAACAATGACCAAGGAAAGCTTCTAACTTGCAATGAAATTACAAGTAACAAAAGCGCAAATAAGTGAAAATAAATAAAATCCGTGTTAGCTAAGGATAACTAAGGATGCGGTCATTCCATGTCAGTTCACCCTGGCCATGTCACCATCTCAGATTTTGATACTTTTTCCACATGTTGCTATCACCATGTTATGAAATCATACCACATCTTTTTCAATCAACTCAAATACTTTCTGAGATCCTGACTTGTTCTAGTCAGTCAAGTAAAATAGGCACTTTTAACAATTTCATGGCTCCACAACAAAAAAAATGTAATAGACAAAATGAAACTGAGTCAAAATTAAAGTTATTAGAAATTTTCTTTTAAATTTTGTTGTTTAATTTATTCCAATTTTATAAAAAATATCATGTGTTATTGTTTTTACCTGAATAGTTTTAAAATAAATTAAATTGATTTAATAAAAACAAATATTGAAAATGAACTCGGACAAACAAAACAACATGATTCTTACGCTAACAGAGTAGGAATTACCACCATTAATAAAAAGACTGATGAGATAATCAGTTATTATAAATATTAGTTAAAAAGATGGGCCTGTAAGAAAAGTTAAACTAGAAAAAGTGTTAGAAAGTCTTAGTAGCGAAAAAAATAAAGGTGTTGCAGACTTTGAGAATAGCAGGCTAGAACTTAAGCAGGCTCTTAAAACACAAGCATTAGTTGGAATTATTCCTTGAAAATCACAAAATTGATATATACCTTACTTCAGAGACCAATTTTACTAAAGAATCTTTTATAAAAATAAAAGGCTTCCAGGTATATAATACTAGTCACCTTAAATAAATTCAATAAATCACAGGGTGGGGTGACTGTCATTATGAAGGAAAACATTAACCATTATGAAGATATTAAATATGAGACAACCGAGATACAAGCCACTTTAGTTAGAATTAAAGCTAAATATAAGAATGTGTCAGTAAAAATAAAAGGCTTCCAGGTATATAATACTAGTCACCTTAAATAAATTCAATAAATCACAGGGTGGGGTGACTGTCATTATGAAGGAAAACATTAATCATTATGAAGATTTTAAATATGAGACAACCGAGATACAAGCCACTTTAGTTAGAATTAAAGCTAAATATAAGAATGTGTCAGTAGTAGTGATATATTGTACACCTAGACATATAATAGAAAATACCCAATTTGAAGCATTCTTTCAAGCAAAAGGCAATCACTTTATTGTGGGTGGTGATTTCAATGCTAAACACACATATTGTGGCTCTAGTTTAATTTCACTTTAAACCAAAAGGCTTGGCTTGTATTACACTACCATAAATAATCTGTGTAAATTTTAGCTAACAGGCAAACCTACATACTGGTCGATGCTAATAAGAAGACCCCAGACTCAAAAATCGATTTCTTTATTTTTAAAGGAATAACAAGTAATTATCCAAAACAATCACTGAAGCAAGTGAAGATCCTTCATCTGACCATACTCCCATCATTCTTACTGTCAGTCATACAGTTATAAGAAAAAAAAATTGCTTTAGAAAATATTCACGTAGACCAAGATTGATTAAAAAAAAATTAGAACAGAATTAATCCTAAAACTCCTCTGAAATCGGTACAGTAATTGGAAATTAAGTTACAAAATGTAATTGCTAATATCCAACTGTTGACTTGGGAAAATACAAAAAAATTGAAGGGAAACTCAGACGAATTAATACCCTAGGAAATTAGGGAAAAAATTAATGAAAAAAGAAAAACAAGAGGAAAGTGGCAAGAATCAAGAGCACCACAACAAAAATGTGTTAAACAGATTATGTAGGGAAATGAAAATTATGATAACTGATTTGAAGAATGAAACATTTAGCAACTTCATTAGTAATCCATCCTATGATGACAGCAATGACTATTATTTGTGGAAAGCAGCTAGATCTTTGAAGAGACCTATTACTCAATCTCCTCCTTTGAAAAATGAAGATGGAATATAATAAGCTTCAGATAACAAGGAAAAGATTGATTTATATGCAGATTTTTTGGAAGGAGCTTTCCGGCCTCTTACAAGACAGACTGAAGAGGAAAATCTAGCATAAGTGGTATAAATTGAAATAAAACTAATATTACACCAGTAAAAGTAAAAAAAAGTGCTTAGAGAAATCATAACTAATGTCAAACAGAAAAAAGCTCCTGGGAAAGTTAATCACTGGGAAAGTTGTTAAAAGAGCTACCAAGGAAAGCTGTTATAAAACTAACATTCATTATAAAAGTATCACTGATGACATGGCTATCTTGGCTGTTGGGGAAAATATAGATGCTAAAAATAAAGTACAAAAAGCGAGTGACCATGTTTTCTTCTTGGACTAAGAAATGGTGCATCAAGCTTAATGGTGTTATAGTTCTTATAGTGATAACTTGGTACTGTAAAATTGAAGCATAGCAGCCGCTTTTTGAAAACGAGTAACTTTCATGCAATAGTACTGATTAGGTTAAGGTTATATTTCCCTTTTTTTTAATCTTTCGTAATATATATATATTTCATAATTTTGGTTATTAAGTTAGTAATTTTCACACAATAATAATGGTTAGGTTATTGAGGTCATGTTGTGTTCTGGTAATTTCCTTTTTTTTATTTTAGGATTATTATACTTATGGGCATAAAAAATCAAATGGTAAATATGCAGTAGATTTTGTTCTTTTTTTTTTCATCAAAATGCTCTATTACATGCCCAAAAGCAATAATCCAAAATAAAAAAGCATAAAAAGGATAAAAAAATAAAAAACCAAATACGCATAACCTCAAAATCATTCAAAAGCAAATTTTAGTGTGTTTTCCACCATGAAAACGATAACTGCATGGTACTAATAATGAAAACAACAGAAATATTTAAAAAAAGACTTAAGTATTTAACTAACATGGTTAAGTGTGTTAAACCTAACATGGTTATGTGTGTTAAACACTGGCTGTAACCATTTTTTTTAAGAAAAGGACTTAAAGAACCTAACACAGTTATGTGTGAAGAACCTAACATGGTTATGCGTGTTAAACCTAAGCAGACCAGTTGCAACAAAACATTTAAAAAAAAACTTACAATCATAACTAACATGGTTGTGTATGAAGAACCCAACATGGTTGTGGTTATTAAACCTAAGCATGCCAGTTGCAACAAAACATTAAGAAAGTAAATAAAACACACATGAATGCTACTAGATGACATATAGCAATGATGTAATAGCAATGATATACTTCCTGTAGAATATCTAGCATGCTCCATGCAGTGTAAACACCAATGAGCAATAACATCACAATATATTTCCGTAAAAAACATCCTAAAAAATAATTGTAAAAAAATTATTTTATAGGGGTAAATATCTCTTAATTGAATAATAAAGTATGTGACGTAAGAAAAAATATTCAAAAATCACTATTTGAAAAAAAACAAGTTATACTGCATAATACCAAAGGTGTTTTGGTGAAAAAACTGAAAAACTTAGCGATGCCAACAATTGCATATGTATATAACTGTAACTATATAATAACTAGCTAACCCTACTAGTTAGCTTTTTTATTGAACAATACTGTCATGAAGCAATAAACTTAAAACATTTAAATTTGCCATACCTAAAATATTTGTTGTCAACTTGGCTAAACAACTTACAAGAATCATTAACTATAAAAATTATGTTTAATAAAGTAAATAAATGCAGTCAATTCAAACTATAAACACGATAATACAAACACAGTATTGTTACCACAATATTATCACCACAAACATTATTAAAATAAGACAAAACAAGACAACACAGCCTACTAAACTACCTTTACAGTACCATTTAAATGTTTACAGTTGTTTTATTTTAAATAAGTTGATCTTATTAGTGGTTCGTCTATGAACTTGAAGTTCTACATAAAATAAATTTTAAATAGTTTTTAAATCATTAAGAATTCGGTATTTTCTTCACCGAATGAGAAATATTTTTACGATAAATGGATTTAAAAAAAAAGAGATCAGTAAAAATTTTTGGTTCTAATATTAATTATACTATGTAGTACGTAGCTCAAAAAGCATAAGAGAATAATAATGAACATTAATGAATAATAGAGCTTTGACGCAATCGCAACGTTTCGCACTATATAACTGGTAGCAATAGCAATAATATTTACGAAAAAAATTAATTGGAACAACTTTATTGGAACTTGTATTATCTTTGTCTACAAAAAATGAGTAACAAACAGAAATACAAACCAAATGCCGAATAGTCGAATTGAAAAAAATCTCTCTTAGCTCTGTCAATAATAATTAATTGTAACAATACTGTGTAATGGATGATGATAGAAAAACATTTTTGCGCAAAAAAAATTGTGCAGCTGATTCCGGATTACTATTCCGAATATCCAACTCATTCGATTTCGACGTTTCTGACTAGCATATCTATATCATCCAAATATCAACATCACTTACTAGACACATTGTCCGACTGTTTTGAAATTTGGTACAAAGGTATCTTGTTTAAGGCCCGAACGATATGTGTAAGATTTCCCCCCATTCGCTTCTGTTCATTATGGCGGCCTCTGATATAACGATGACGAATGTACGCAGTTTTGGGCAAACGTATTGATTGACCAATTGTTTTTGAAATTTGGTACTAAGGTACACATAAAGCCCAAACTACCTACGTGTACTTATTCCCATTTAATTCCATTTCAAGATGGCTGCCTTTGATTTACTATGAAAAGTATACTCAATGTAGACAAATATAATGATCGATTGTTTTGAAATTTGGTTCGAAGATACCTGACTATAAGTAAGATTTTTTCAATTCATTTTAGTTCAATATGGCTGCCTCTGATTCAACATTATTAAATGTTATGCTGCATGGTCAAATACATTGACTGATTGTTTTGAAATTTTGTACAAAAATACCTTTTATAAAGTCCAAACTAATATGTGTAGGATTTCTTTCTCATTCACTTCAGTTTCAAGATAGCGATCTTTGATTTAATGATGATGAATATAAGCAGTTTTGGCCAAAAGCAAGCTCTATTGTTTTGAAGATTAGTACGAAGTTACCTTGTATACAGCCCTAACGACGTATGTGTAAGATTTGTCCCA
The DNA here is from genome assembly GCA_022606455.1 of Callitettix versicolor. Taxonomy (NCBI): domain Eukaryota; kingdom Metazoa; phylum Arthropoda; class Insecta; order Hemiptera; family Cercopidae; genus Callitettix; species Callitettix versicolor. The sequence continues at coordinate 66,034,979 of CM040189.1, forward strand.
TTATCTTCCATTTTATGATGACGAGGGGTTGTGGTCTATTTGCCGACTGGTGAAATTTCCGAAAAAAAATTGGCTGCCACTTACGTTAGACATCGGCAGCTTGAATCATTAGCAGACGACACTCGATCACGAGATCACGAAGCGATAAAGTAAGTGTTACCAACACATCGCATCTAACGTAAGAATATGCTACCACATTTCTTTAGTTGGAGGGAAATATTGGGTTTTTCATCGCCAATGAGTTTTATATACCTATGAGGGTTTTGGCAAAATATTGCTTGCTAAAATGCATCATAAATCTTTGAAATTTTCGACTACAGACCTTGCGAATGGAATTATGGTTATTTGATTTATAATTAGTGTAACATCATACTTTTTTTTGGTGTTTAACGTCCGAATATTGTGCACACTTGGGCTAATGAAGACGATGGGATGATTTATAGCGTATGAAAATGCCAAGCCCTCGCCGGGAATCGAATCCGGGTCCTCGGGGTGAAAGCCTAATTACGCTATCCACTAAGCCACCGAGGCGGCTCTATTAACATCATACTACATCACAGTGTTACTAAGCAACAGCTCCTTTATTGTTAATTCTGCCTATTCATTTTTTTCAGTGCATTTATAGGTTTTTTATTAGAAAATTATTTTTACGCTAATAAAAAAAACTTAACAGCCAAAACAATAACCAAAGACAAGAAGCAACGGTTCCAAAGCAAAGTCAAATCCAAGCGAACGATCTAAATCTCTCACGAAGAAAGAAAAGCAAGATCACAACGAATGAATCAATACTGGGCTACGAGGAAGGCACAGAACATTAAAAAGTGATTAATTTAGTGTACCCCAAAGTTGGGTGAAACAAATAAAGAGAGAAAAAAACTTAATTTAATTACTTCAACAATAACATTGCTCACTTAATTATTTAGTTTTTAGTATAGTAATTTCAACCACAGCCATTACATTACTTGCCCAGGCCCAAAATTAATATAAAGTATTTACTTTCTGCATTACCATTCATCAGATCACCATGAAACTTTGGGAAATAGTTGAGTACACTCCTGCAAAGGTTTTTGCAGAGTAATTTCAACCACATGCAATTACAATAACTACCCAGGCCCAAAATTAATATAAAGTATTTAATTTCTGCATTATCATATCATTCATCCGATCGACAAGAAACTTTGGACCGGTGAAAGTATAGAAACCACTAAATAAATATTTAGTAGTTTATCTATGAAACGGATTAAATACATTTTTTTACTGTTCTGTGATCAAGGTTAATTTTCTAGAAAATAGAAAATTTAATCCAGAAGGTGGTCAATATTAAGTTTAGTTCGTGATGCGCGATTCCGAGATGTTTTTACAATCGATACAATCGACCATCGTACAACAAAACAATCGAGTCAACCATCGAATACCAGGCGGGATGAACAATCGAGATGTTTGATGATTGTTGACTCGATTTTTGCAATTGTTAGGGCGATGGTTCCAGACAGCTGATTGCTGACTGCTTTAGAGCAATGTTTTCCTTGTCTTTAACTGGACATCGATCGGCATTTGCTATTTAGTGTAGTTAACTGCATTCTGATTTTTTTTTATTGTATGATATTTTTCTCATGACTTTAAAATTTTATTTTAAAGTTTTCTTACGTCTGCTAAGTAATAATTATAATAATAAAACAGTGCTATATTTTGGCCTAACATATAAAAAAAAACTCCACAAACTTATAAACAAACTTACTAACAATTTTACAAAATAAAAAAAAAATAATAAAGAAAACTATTATACTCACTGCTTTGTATAATTCAAGGAATGACAGCAAATTTGTAAATTTTTACTTATACAAATAATAATAAGTCGCTAATTTAGAATTAAACTAAAATACAATTTATTTCGTAACGTGATAGAAACGAATTTCCAAAAGTATTTTCTTTTTTTTACTTTTTTTGGAATTCTGATCTCTCTATCAAGCAGCATTAAAATCTGCATTTGCATATACTAACACTTCAACAAATTACATTTGTTGAATAAATAAACATTTATTTGAAAATAAACCTGACCGATGTCAAAAACGTTTCTCATTTCAACTGATTTTAAAAATTCAAAATGGCAATTTATGCAGTTTTTAACGCTGATTACGATGGCGAAATCGGATTTTCAAAAACGTTTAAGAGAAAAAAGTTATGAATATGTAAAAATTTGAAATGCCGCCATTTTGAAACTGTTAAAAATTTTCCTGATTAACGAACTTACCCAAGCTATTATAACAATCGATTTTTGTGCCAAGTTCGAATCAAATCGAACCAAAATTGCGAATGTAAGCGTGCTAAAGCAAAAAACAAACATATTTGTGTTTACATTTACATAAATGTAAATACGTGAAAAATACATACATTTACCGCACAGGTGTCAAACTTAACTGAAGGGTTTCTCATATTCGTCACTAATATATAAAAAAAGGAAAAACGGAATAGGCTTTTGTCATTTAATTGAAATATTTATTAAACATTTTTGGCAACATCAGTTCCTATTGTAAGTTCACTATTCATTCAATAGTCCATGATTTAGGCCTAAGCTATAACACAAATATAGATGATTCGTCCGGCACAGCCTTTTTTTTTTTTATTTTAATCAATGACATAAAATAAGTTATACTTTGAAAATATTTTAACTACAATATTTGTTTTTAAATATCATTAAACAAAAAATTATAATCTGTTTAAAAGTTACTACTGTAGTACTGTTATTTAAATAGCAAGCGCAATCTATGAGCACTAGATCAAACTAAATCATCACGTAAACAAGGACTGTATAATACAAGTGCGTCATTAAATACGGTATAGTGTTTAAAAACAAATGTAAACAAAATAATATATTAATTAATATCTAATTAATAATAAAACCACTGCATTATTTATGTACGTAATAATTTATGGTGATGAAATAATCATTTTATAATAAAAAATGCTACCAAATTTGATGCCACCAAATTTGCATTTTATGCATGTGTAAGGTAGGTCTATACTTATGTTTAGGTTCTTTGGAAAACTATTTTTATTAACAAAAATTAACTTTCACAAAATACAGCATCATACTATCTACGAGGGTTGATCAAATATAAACGAGACTGACTTTCTAAAAACTTTTCCGTTGGACATTGAACTCTAAAGGGTGGGGTTTCAGGTAGCCTGGGAGGTTTGGGACGGGCGTAGACGGGCAACATTTCCGTTCGGACCCTTCAGTATAAAACTATACAATGAGTGAGAGTGAAGTGCACGTTTCCGTGGAGCAGAGAATTATTATTAAGTTTTTGGCCAAGGAGGGGGTCAATCCGACTGAAATCTTTCGTAGATTGACGGCTCAATACGGGGACAGGACCCTGTCAAGAGCTCGCGTTTTTGCTTGGCACAAGGAATTCGCCGAAGGACGGGAAGCAGTAGAAAACCTGAAGGCCAAATCACGATCGTCGGCCGGGAAGGTAATGGCCACTGTATTTTTCGACAATCAAGGCGCCTTTCACGTCGATTTCCTCCATCAACGACGCACAATAAATGCACAATATTATTGCGATGTTTTAGAGGCCGCAAAACAGTCTTTTCGTAGGAAAAGGAAATCTAAACCGGCGAGAAACGTCATTCTTCTTCACGATAATGCCCGACCACATTCGGCGAACGCTACGAGGCTTAAACTCGATCAAATTGGCTGGGAACCAATGGAACATCCCCCATACAGTCCAGACTTATCACCCTGCGACTATCACCTGTTTGGGCCACTCAAAGAGGCGCTTGGAGGCCAGCGTTTCGAAGACGATTCTGCGGTGGAGACCTTCGTGCTCCAATGGCTCAATGAACGCCCGAGAACTTTTTACGAAGATGGAATTAAAAAACTTCCAATCCGGTGGGAAAAGTGTGTTACTCGTGCGGGAGACTACGTAGAAAAATAAGTTGTATCAAGAATAATTTGTAAGTAAGCAATAAATTTTTTAAAAAATCAGTCTCGTTTATATTTGATCAACCCTCGTATATAACCTGTACAGGTTATAATATAATTACCTGTAAAACAGTGTAAAAATAACTTACCAATAAAATTAATATGTGTTCATTGTTAACACTTATAACTTCACCATATTATTTGCTCTAAAGACTTTTTGTTTCCCTCTTAAACTTGGAAAACTGACCAAGGAATCGACCAATCGAAATTCACGTATGCCATCGGTACTGTATTTATTTAAGAAATATGAGTTTATTTAAAAAAATATAAGTTGTAATAATATAATTAGTATAATAGGCCCTATATTACATAGATGTTATGGTATTATAAAATAAATTCAAACAGTAGTGTATAAAGTTTTTTCTACCAAATAACTGAACATATTTCATAATAATTACAAAACACAGAACATAATAATTACAAAATTTCTGAACTTTTTTCAAGTTATGTATAATATACACATAAAAGTATATGAAAAAAAATGGTGAACATTTAGGTAATGTTTTAATTTTTGTGAAGGAAAAATTAATTATGAAATTAATTTGCATAGTGTATAGATAGAAACAACAAAAAATATTTTTTTCTTATGATTTAACATTATGCATATTGTATGATAGACACAAATGGATATCTAGTTTTGTCTAGTCTTGTTTTGTTATCTCTGAGTTGGATATAGTACAACAGATCTAGAAAGCCTTTACTTGGTAAAATTCTTTTTTACACTTTTCATAAATGTGTTGAGGTTGAGATGAAGTGAATTCTGTGTGGCAGGAAAATTTTCCAATTATTAGGCGATTCCGTTTAAAGAACTTATTATTCGGGTACCTTGCGGTGTTAACTAGCAGAATTGTAAGATTTTACCGTAATTTGAGTTCTTTTTGGGTGGCAAAACAAAATGTGATGATCAACTGTTGCTATGGCCTTTTTGTATTTAAGGTAGGTAATTGCAATTAATAGTAGGATATCTTAATAGTTGTAGTGTATAAGCTGCAGTTATAATAGTAATATGCACTTTGCATACGTTTTATTATGTTCAGTGTACTTACTGGTGGGAGGTTTTCTTCTAGTTGATGAACAAAAATTTAATATTTTAAACTTCAATTTTGCTCAAAAGGTGTCTAAAATGATTTAGTAATTGAATCCCCAATTATTTTTTTTTACTGAACAATATAGGCTTTGTAGTAAATTGTTTCTTTTTTTAATTTAATCAAAATTAGAATTCTTAAGATGAAAAACACAAGAAGGTTATTATCACTTCTTATATTAATTTAACAAAAATGCTAAATAAATTAGTTAGCCTATAAAAATGTAATATGAAGTGAGTAAATTATTAACAGCCTAGGCTAAACTATATGTGGTTATTGTCTATTGTTGTATCAGTTTGATTTACGTTATGCAGGGAAATTTTAGACCCACATTGTTTTACAAATTTTTTTTATGTATTGATTTGATTCTATTGATTTTTATCCCAGGTTAATTTTTATTTAACAATGTCAGTCGTAAAAAAAACAACTGTTAGTCAGTAATAAAGTTACATTTAACCAAAAAAACTGGAACAAGGCTGATGAATTCAGATGTTTGTAAAAATATGGACATTCTTCATCAACATCAGTTTCACCAGTACAGAGGAATAGTGAGAAACATGAGAGTGTATTTGAAAGAAATAATACACAGTTTTGATTTATTATAGAGTTAGAAAACATTTTTTTAATGAAAACAAAACTTATTAATGTTCAAAAATTGAATTACTTTAAAATTTTACTTGTTGACCTATAATCCAAAAACCATCAATATTTTACAGTGTTTTGAAAAAGCCTTTTTTGGAAGATTTTATTTTAAATTGTTAAAATATGACTATGTACAAATTTATGTTTCCAGCTGGCAACTCAGAAGTAATAATCACTCCGTAAAACAAGCTTGAATCTTGTTTTAACCAAGTTCCAATGTAATTAAATTTTATCTCTGAAGTTACTAACATATTATTTTATAACTTAAGTTTTATATTCAACACTAGTACTTACCAACAGCTAGTATAAATTTGATTATTATTAAAATCAGACAATAAATAATAAAAATGGAATATTTTTTTGTCTAAAAATTTGAAACCAAAACCTAAGTAAAAAACAGTTGTTTGTAAATCCAATTTAGGAATGTCTACAATTGTGTGAGAAATATCAACACACCAAATTCCAGCTTTGCAACCTTAACAGTACAGTTTAGCAAGGGAAAAAATTAACATGAAATTTTTTATGTCTAGTTCTTGTATGTGACAAGCACACTCTAATAGATAGCCAGCAAGTTACTATATGAATTGTCATGATGTGTGTTACTGCAAATCTGAAAAAAATCTTGGTATTTGGACAGGTTTTGCAGCAAGTGCTATTGTCTTATAAATAAAGTAAAATAATGAATTACACATTCAGAATTAAAATATTCCCATTCATTGTTTAATTCTACTAAATCTTCATCTCCTTTATGGTGTTGTATTAGAGGTTCGAGTATTGGCAAGGTGCTAAGTTCCAAAGCCTACTTTTATGCCGTTGGATGATTTGAATCTTTACTTTACGGCACCCATTAGTATAAATGACCAACCTGTTAAGAATTTAATTTTCAAACTATAACAATATTCTAAATTTGGATAGTGGTTTCAATATCTCTCCAATCCTGAGCTCAGATGTTGGGGCTATTGGTAGAATGAGAAGTAATACTGTTGGTGCTGAAAATATTCCTACTAAATTTGTAAAGGGCACCGTTGCAACAACTTTGTCAGTTATCACTAAACTGTGCAACTTTGTAGCACTTTGTATGGAAACGTGCATTATTTCATCTTCTCAACAATATCTCCAATCTGGTAACACCTGCTGACTATAGGCTTGTAAGTATTCTTCCATCCATCTAACTATTGTGTTCATGAACAATTGTCACAATATTTGGAGGAAAATAATACTGTAGTTTTTTTCAGAAGAATTTTAGGCTATGAAAATAGTACTGCTACTGCACTTGTATGTTCATATGATGACAAATTGGTGATGGATTGTAGAGAAACTATGCTGTTAAAGTTATTTGATTTTTCTAAAGCTTTTGGTTGTATCAATCATACATTTACATTGTTGTTTTAAACATTAGAACACATTGAGCTATCACAGTGATGCATAGCATAGATCATATTTTGTAGATCAGATCTTATTCGTTTGGAAGGGAGCAGTGCACATTGGTGAGGAAATATATGACTGGGTGACTTTGACGAGTGGGTTCCACAAAGATTGTAACAATTTTGCTATATAAATTAACAATATTTGATCTAAAATAAAATTGTGTAAACTCAACATATTTATTTTTTAATTAAAGTCAACATGTCATTTTATGAATAGTATTCGTGCATGTGCTGAAGAGTATGGCTTGAGGTTGGATAAATTAAAAATATGACCTATTATTATAGTTTACTCTAGACCAGGGGTTCCCAAACTTTCCAGCATTCGGATCGTACTGATTACTCCAGTAAGTTCCCAGGGCCAAACTGTTTTAATTTTCCTGTCATTATCTCTAATTTCTAGAGTAGTCACCACCCTGAGTGAACATACGCTAAATTTGCTACTTCAGTTACTATTGTGTATGTTTACGACTGTGATGCTTGACAGATATATGTGAGAAAACATTCTCCAAAATGAAATACACAAAGGATGTTAACTGATGAGCATCTTAAATCTCTTTTAATAGTTGTACAAGTAAATTCGTTCATAACTATAAACTATTGTCAGTGGAAAATCACAATTACATAAATGTCAATATTGCAAGTGGATTTGGAAGTTATACTTGTCATTAAGATTTACCTAGTAAGTACATAAAACTGAGTTATTATCATTATGTGTTTTTTTATCCAACTTATCACAGCAACTATAGTTGTCCAGCAGCTGTGGTGGTCTGGATTTGGCCCACGGGCTGTAGTTTGGAGACAACTGCTCCAACTACATTGAGACAAACTAATACAATAGACTTTGAAAATTTTGACAAAAATAAAAAAAATTAGCTATTACTATTTTAATAGAGGAGTGAAAAAATTCCAATCCTTCCCAAAGTGAAAATTTAACTTTTTATTTTAGGAATGAAAAGAAGAAAATTGTTATACTTTCAACAAACATCTCAACACTCTACAACCAAGTCATCATCAACAATCAACTCATCAGTCTACAACCAAGTCATCGACAATCAACTTATCAGTGTACAACCAAGTCATCAACAATCAATTCATCAGTCTACAATCAACAGTCATCACTACAAACTTCAGTCTCAGGTTCTTATGTAGGGTGAGTGCTTGTTAATGCCCAATATGTCAGCTATCTTGTGCATGCTTTACAGAGGCTAGGCAGGTTTGTTTATTTTCAGGTCTGGAGAAGCCCACTGTAGATTTTGTATGTTTTGTTTTGCCTGCCAGCTCTGTTCACTGGTAATGATTAATCATGATTAAAATCATGTAACATTAATTTCTTCCCGGAATGCGAATGTCAAGAGCCATGCACTCATGGTTACAGTAATAAGGTGGTGCACCATCTAGTTGGAAAAACACAAGCCCTTTTTCCAGCTCAATATCTTCCATTTTGGTAAAAACATACTCTGCCAACATGTCAAGTATATGTCCCAGTTTATTGTTCTTTCTACAAGAACTTCCTTATAACTTCCTGTTATATCTTATGTTTAATGTTAAGACGTTTAGTTAATTTTAGTATAAAAATAAATAATTAAGTAGATTTTAGTTAGTTATTTAGAGCTATTACATTATTTTAACCATATTTTTTAAACATTAAACTAAAACTAGCACAGGCATTTTTAAGCTGAAAAATATAATAATACAATTTTAATTATGAAATTATAAAAATTATGTTCTTTTTCATTTATGTATAATATTTTTGTTTTTTATAAGTAAATTGTTTTTGATTTAAAAAAATTAATGCCTATTCTTTTTAAATATTGAATTAAACTGAAATAAATAAAATAATATAAAAAAAACAAAATATATCATTTTACAGCAGAACTAGCAAAGGATCATATGTTTCTGAACTGTACGTCAAATTTGTCCCTACCCATACCATAAGTTTTTTTAATGCTACCTTTCTAGGGTTAAAAAATAAGAATATTTTGATTTCTGACATTTTGTAAATCAAAACATTTCACAATCTTGTCCTCTATTTTTTGTACAAGTAGATAGGGTAAATTACTCCAATTATATAGTCTACTCTTTACTATTTGTTAAGTATATATACTACCTTGAAACTAAATAGCCTGTGAGCACAGTCATATTTGAATTATGCCTACCAGTATTTTTACTTAAAGAAATTGCTATTTGTTAAATGGTTTATTTTTCATGGTTAAATTTTTTTTTTTATTAACTACTTTATTAATATTAATATTAAGTAATATTAATTTCTTATAATAAGTTATACTCTCATGCAATCTTTACCAGTAATTTGTTCCATTTAAAACCTTAGTAACTTTAACAAACTTTATTGGTTAGGTTATGTAGGTAGTTTTTTCGGTCTTCCATTAATTTTGTATATTAATTGTCCATTAATTTGTATATTTTGGCATATTACTTATAGGCACTGAATTCAAGTATTTTCGCTGAAAAAACCTGAAACTAATTAAACTATAATGTTAGGAACTTTTACACAATACTATTATATAGGTTGTGGAACATTGTTTTATTAACTTCATATTTTTTAGAAATTTTTGAAAACTTTAGCGGTACTGGGCGTTTGTAATATTTTGGACAGATTAATAAAATTAGCATACTAAATACTACCAGCAGTAATCAAACCCCAAGGCTACAATGGAATTAGCATTTTTAACACAAAGTACAAGTAGGCATATTCACTGTATTATAATTAAAAACGAATACTAACATAAAATATTTATTAATAAAATTAATAAACAGACAACTTTTTACATCAATGTCCACAACAATATTAATCAACTTTTCTAATCTGGTGAATACTAGTACAAAATTTTATATTTTTTAGGAGATACACGATTTACAAGGTTAGAGTTATTTTAGTACAAACTCAAATTAATTGGAGGGGTTTTTCCAAAATTTCGTGGGATTTTCTAAATTTACCGTAGAGTTGCCATCCTTAAACATTTCCAGGTTGAAAAACTGTGAATTTTGTACAAAAATCAAACTTGGCGGAAATCCGCCATTTTCGTACAGTCAGCCTTCTCGTTCAACGAAGATTTTCTGCAATTTGGTGCATTCCCGATTTTGTTCTACTGTATTGTAGGATCTAATCTGTGATACTTTCGTCGACAATATCACTTAAGCAGTGCCCTAAATCAGCTGACGACAATATGAAAATGATAATTTACGATCAATGTATAAGGTTAAAAATTTTAAATTGAATTCAGTAAGTATTATTGGAACATCGAAACAATTTACAATTTTGTAATGTACAGAAAGTAGAGACAGGGACAGATAGGCAGTGTTGTTTGAGTGTAAACGTAGCCGGGTTTGTCATTTAAAGGCACGGTTAATTTTAATTATCTACCTTAGTCAACATAAGAAATCTATAGGAAGAAGACTATAGGCATAAGAAGTCTATAGACTATAGGCATAAGACTATAGGCTTTGAGCATGATTTACCGTCAGCCGTGTTATCGCCGCCTTATAAGGGTTGTGTTCTCACACTAAGGTTTGATACCTTTGAGGTTTGCTTCTAGGTTTAATTAAAAACTCTTTTGCTATTGCACCCTCTCTTCTCAGTTTGCAATCTGGATACACATTTGTACACCTACAAACATCTCTGATTTGAGATAATAGGTGTTTTTGATACTTCAAGTGATATTTCAAATCAACTATTTTGAAATATTTTTCTTTTATTACATAGTTTGTTATTCAAATAAGAGATATCTTAGATATAATAATAAGAATAATATTAGATATTTAATCTAACTGCAAAAGATTAAATTTCTTATAAGTTATGATTTTATGCAATATTTATTGGGACCATATTGTGACATCATTTACATTGCATTGAGCACATATGTTATTAAGATGGCCACTGAAGTCATATTCATCCACATTATCACAATCTTATTTTCAGTACATAGCTAGTTTGGTAAAAAAAGTTTTTGGGACTTTTGTCAATTTTGGTAATTTTTGCACTGAAACGCTCATTTATAGGCAGAAAAATCGTTAAACTCATGACTTTTGCGAAAGTCTCTAAAAGTCAGAAATACTAAAAAAAAGCTTAAGAACCTAATACAGTTATGTATGAAAATAACATAGTATGATAGTTATTTTTATTTCCATACAGACCTTGTAAGATCTGTTGTGGTGGTATAAGAACTAGCAGTATTTCTGACTTTTAGGAACTTATATATATATATATATATATATATATATATATATATATATATATATACACACACACACATTTAAGAACCTAACTTGACTTGGTTATAGACTCAAAGCTAATATTCTATAAAAGCTGCTAACCTTTTGAGAGTGAAGTTCTCACTATAGATTGTAGAACAAAAAATTAAACAACAAGAATAAATTAGAGCGGAATTAAATAGAACAAGAATTATAAAGATTCAACAAAATAATGACTTATTATAACATGATAACACATGGTAGTATGTCGGTACATTACATTAGCATAGTAATTGTACATAGGAAATACAGCATGCTGCATGCAAAGTAAACGTAAATGACTCACCATATATGGCTTAAAATTTTCACTGGCATAAAAATCGTAATTTATCGTAAGACATTTAATTTTCCTCAGATGAATATTTTTTAATTTGATAATAAAGTACATAACTAAAAAAATTATAAAAATTATTACTTAAAATTGTAGTAAATCACTTCAAAGTGTAGAAATACCCTTCGGAATAGGCTAATCCATCTTGGCTAGGGATAAATGCACATCTTACACTTGAAGCATATGAATGCAGCTTCTTCATAACTATAATATGTTGCCCATTCTGCACATCTGGATGAATGTAAATCCGCTCTTGAATCTACGCACCGATTCCCCATCCCACCCACCATCATTACTTTTTGGTACCGTCAAGAAATAGTTCACCACTTATTCTGGAAAATATAGGTTATATTTTCAAATATGTTTTTGGATACCATTGGTCATACTGTTTTATCTAGTAACAAACATACCTTAGACCTAAATAGGATAAATCTTATTTTATATTAAGCATTCAAGAATCTAGTGATTACTACATAATAGGCCTACTGGATTAAACTGTCTTATATTAACATTATTATTAACTTAAATTTATATTTATTTTTGTATCTTAGACCACTCATTCTGAAGTGAAATATAACATTAAGCAGTAGTAATTTAATAGGTAGCAGCATAAATAATAATTCTTTATTTTTCCATAGGTTTTACTAAGTGGTGAATAGACTTATCCCTTATCTTGTTTCAAAATGACAGATTGCATGGAAGAAGATGACTTTGAAATACCTAATACTTCGAGATCTCTTCCAGTTGAGGTAAGTTAGTTGAGCTAATAAATATTTTTATTAAAAATACATACAATAGACTTATGTAATCGATTGCCACCAAAGCCTTATCTTGTCTGAAACTTTTTAGGATTTAGGATTTTTTTAATAAAAAATAAATATGTTTTAAGTAATCTTTCATAAAAAAAATCTATACTTTTCAGTTTTAGTCATCTTTATTCCAATGTTTGAAAATACTTTTAGAAGCATTCTCAGTATGTGTAGATAATTGTGGCACACATATGTCTCACTGGTATATGGAAACAATTTTCTAGAAATGAACAACTTCATAACTATGAACATTTCAATATGTATAGACACACTTTTAAGTGAAAAAATGAAATGAATCCTGACAGCTGAAAAAATTAGAAACATTTTCAAATTATAATTTGGTCTTCAAGTTGTCTATAGCTAGCTCGGATCCAGGTTTTCTTGTATTCCAGTAGATTTGCACATAATTATTTTAGCTTCTTAAAACATTGTCTAGTTTCTGGCATAGCTTACCAAGATCTCTGGTAATCCTTGATTTGGTCAAATGACATAAAGTTTATTCTTCTGAAGTATGCAACAAGTTTACAAAGCATCTGTCATAATTATCAAGTATTTCAGTGAACTAGTAATAAAATTGCTACAGACTGACTTCTGGATTTACATTTGTTAGTCTCCCAATCCAGATTTATTTTCCCAGATCTTGGCAGTAGGATTTTTTCTATTTGGGCTGTAAAATTTTCTAAAATATAAACATTGACTCTTCTAATATTAAATTTAAGATATCCATTAACCATTACCTAGTTATTCTTTGTCATAAAATGATAATTTTTTAAATTTAATTTTGACCCTATTTAGAATATATATATAATAAAAACAAGGTATCTCATTTTAATCTTAAAGCTGTGTTTTCAATAATACCATAACACTCTGATCTGAGCTTATTTCCTTTCATTGTTTACAATAATAATAATACAAATGAATCATTATTAATGTATTTCAGTTGTTAATATTGAATTATTTAGAGTGTTTGACTAAAAAAATATAAACCACTAAAATGATTATTATAATTAGTCATATTTTAATGAACAAAATATTTGGTAATTACTAGGACCTGGATTTAGGTGCCATAAAAAGCAGAAACATTCACTAGAACATATTAAAAAATGACAGTAAATGAACTGAAACTCAAGAAAATGCATTATAAATTGAAAAAAATTGATCTTAGAATGTTAAAAAATTACTTTACAAAATAATATCTTAACTAAATTAAAATGCAAACATTGATGAATGAAACGTTCTTATACTGTGTTGCACTGCCCTATTTTTTAGGTTGTCGAAGTGAAGGATCTGCAGTTATCAGCCAGTAAGTTTTTATATCTTGAAAAACTGCGTTCAACAACCTAAAATTTAACATCAACTGACTTTATCAGAGCATGCTTGTAGAGAGGAAAATCGTCAGCTGTTAAATCCTCCTGTATCCCACCCATGGAGTAGTTTTTACCATAGAGTATGTCTTCAGTTTTGCCACAAAGTTTTATATTCTTCAGGTTTTTCCCAACTTTTCTTCAGTTTAAATGTATTAGCTGTAGCAATTTCACTATGAGTGTTGTTAACACTAGTCTCCACCCGTTTAATTAATATATTGAAATCTACAATTGCAACATCTGTTTTTTCCAGTGATGTAATTATTATCAACAATAATGCAAAATTTGACTTAATATATATGCCAAACTACCCTTTATGTTTTGTTCAGAGAGCATATCTAAGGCAGTTTGTATTGAAGTAGGTTCTTCACTGTCAAGACTATGCACTATTTATTTCACTGCCTTAAAGTTTTTATAGTAATACAAGCACACATTTATCCATGTGCCCCAGCAAATTATAATGGGTTGTAGTGGTACCATGATGTCCGGATCTTCAGCTTTGAAGTGAGTGACTCTTGAGGATGTTTTTAAGAAAACTTTTTTGACATTTGCCACAAACCTATCTACACTGGGATAATTTGCTCACACTTCTTCACAAACTGTGTAGTCCATGGGCAATGCATGTAACATACCATTTTAGAGTACAGTGCCTTTAATACATTAGCTGCTCTTACCATATATGGTGCCACATCAGTTAAAGATAAAAGCAAGTTGTCATGTTTGATGCCTTCAGACTACAGAAGAAATATAGTACTGTAATTTTTTTTTATATAGTAGAGTACACTTCGATAATCAAATAAATTTGACTTGTCTGTCCACTTCTAATGTTCTAATCAGAAAGTTGGCTACATTGAAATCCGTAGAATTTGAAATTTTGTTGATAGATACCCATACTTTCATTCCACGAGTACTACACCTTATTTTATTTATTGTTTCTTCGTAGTACTGCAGTAAATAATTCTTTAAGTAAAGTCGACTCGTCTGGTATTTCTTGACTTCCAAAACTTTTATAATTTTGGGTTGCTGAATTTAAATAATGGAATGTTTGCAGACAGACTCTTAGTGAACTGCAAGAACTTGTTGGGTGTTGAAGCAGCTGAAGGCAGTAAGCGTTGAAATGCAGCTTAACATGATACCTGCTGAAGAGCATACATGGGTTTCTCGTGATCCAAATTGTCTTTGAGCTGTTACTTTAGTTCAACACAGTTTATAATATAGTATTGTGCCATCAATAGAAAACACTGTCACCAAATTCAGCTAATATTTATTTTAAATGAATGGATACACTTGGTTTAATTTTAGGTATTTTCTAAGCATTATTGAAATGCTTCTCATGATAAATGTGGATAGTAAAAGAATTAAGGAATAATGTGAAACATACTGGTTACCCTGCCTTCTAACACTTGACAACACTGTATATATCTGGGCAGTTGTAGCAAGAGCCTTAGGCATGTAATGTGCATTAGACAAAGTATCAGGTTCACAAATGGGTTAACAGTCAATTCAGTTAACTTCAGTCACTGGCAGAGTATGGGTAACTTTGCTCTACTGTTTATATTGCATTACTGCACATATGTGGCAAATTAGTACAGGTTTAGGGGTTAAGGATAGTCTTTCTATGAAAAATGGTTATTGGACATGGTTATTGAAACATGGTTATGCCAGACAATAACTGCTTCCTGGGGAATGTTTTGTCCCCTCCGCAGTTTAAACCCTGAAAATATAAAATTATTTCACTGTCAGTTACTGTAGTATCAAGATAACAATATGTTGAAATGTTTTATTTAGATGTCTTTTTAAATAATTTTTTTATAAACTACTACTTTTAACTCTGAGAGGTGTCATTTCACAAAATAAACTGTGACGTAAGTAAACTTACAGATGTTACCTAAAATGGCATGTTTCTTTAAAAATGACAGAAAAAATCACTGAATCAAAGAAAATGCTCTTAAAATTGAAAATGCACAAGAAATGCAAAAAGCATGTAATTCAAAACTGTAACCCGAGTACAGAGCTTATATACATTAGAGCAGTACATTAGATCACTCAATAAAAATATGACATGTTCATTCCGACAATAATTATAACACTATAATTATAATTACACACAATTATAATTATAACTGTAATTATAATTATACACATAAGCTTGTATAGCAGTATGAGATATTTATGGCTGAACATTTTGAATGTACTTTAAATGATTGTATATAGAAGTTGTTTATTAGACTACTGTAGAGTGACCAGTGATTGATGTTTTACAACCATGGGCTGCAGGGACTGAGCTCTCTGCTTCTCTGTCATGTAGTATTTATAATTCTAGTGGCTTAAGAGGTTACCAAAGCAATTTATAGTAATATATTATTAATATTGAGTAACAGACTGAACAGTAGACAGTTGTTTCTAGTAATATTAAAGAAACGGCCCAGATATTAATACTTTCTACTTTTGAATAACCAGGCCTGTGTTACTTATTTATTTTACTACAAATAACGTTTTTATTTTAATTAAAAATGTGTACTTTATTTTAGAAACAATGGAAGTTTAAAGATGGAGAGCGCACAATTGATTTTGTCCTTGTTTGGGAAAAAAAGTGAGGTAGTTAATTCGCATGACTGGAGTGAAAATTGTTCAGAAAACTGCTTGGAAAAAAGAAAGGTATGATTAATGTTTTTTTTAATTGTTAAACTATATATCTTTAAAAAAAAATTTAAATTCATAAAAATCTATTTTTGGTAAAAGGTCTAGCCGGTTAAGATGGTCAAAAGTGCCCCCAAACCTTTTACGAAAAAAAATATACCCACTTGTAGAGGATCAAAAACTGTCACTATCCTGAAATTTTCAGCCTCCTAGAGTCAAACATAACCTCAAAAAAAATATAAACGTGATTTTCAGTATTTTTGCGATATCTCGGCTTCTAATAATGCTAGAAACTTCTTTTTTTTGTAGGTTTTTGAAAGACCTACAAGTTAGTATTTTTTTCAAATGTTTTGGCGGGAAATTCAAATTTTTATGAGCGTTTGAAAATTAAAAAAATTCACAGTAATTCGAGGTTTTGGGGTGGTATCACGAAATAATTTTTTTTATATTTTTTTACTTAAAGTAATATTTTTGTGAATTTTTTCAGATTTTTCGAGTTGGGGGAACATAGTAAAAAACGCCAATAACCATCAAAAACCCATATTTTCAGCTATTTTCCGGTTTTATCCATCTATAAAACATTACAAGTCATACCGATGTCATTTTTTTTACTTTTTTTACAATTTTTCAGATGTATTTCTACAGCACTAACTGTCAAAACCCATCAAAAAATATAAAATATAGAATCATTTACAATTTTTTCGGGTAAAAAACTATATGTATACATTTTTTCCACTGTTTTCAGGCTCGAAAGATTGTTCGAAAATTACGTTAGCCATTGAAAAGTCCTTCTATCTTTATTTCTGTAAAATATTTGCATATTTAAAAAGTTAAGCGATTTTATCTCTCTTTTCGATATTATTGGTGCTAGAATTATAAAAATGAAAGAAAAAAAACTAAAAAACTTCAGATAAATAGCAAAAAATTTATTTTAATCATCCTCATCGCTATCATCCATAATAGTTGTAACAATGTCCGTTTTTTGAAAGATTTTAGTTAAATGCTCTGCTGGTCTTATTATTTTTGAAAGATATCTTCCATGGGAGAGGTAATATACTACTGCAGCAACATGCGAACAACAGCCAATTGTTCTCAAGCCATTTATGCATTCGCAGCAGTATCGCAAAATTCCTCCGTATCCTATTGAGTTGGATTGGTAATGAATATAGCAATTGTATGTTTTTTTACTGATATGCCGTGATTGTACTTTTACTTTTATGATATTACTAGTTTCTTTCAAGTATTCTAATTTCAACGTTTCATTTTCACCCATAATCTCAGCAAGGTAGGAAATTGCATGCTGAAGCTGATATGTTCCAGTAAAGAAAACTATCAAGTCTTCTTCAGTCATCTCTGGGAAATCATCAATATCAGCTGATGTCAGTGCTTGAAACTGGCTTTTACGCCTACTCCACCTGCTTTTTTCAGCTTCCTCAGCCAGAGTATTTACATCAGAGTTTTTATCTTCAATGCGTTGCAAAATGATTTCACTTTCAGAAGTTTTTGATATCAGACGCTTTCCAAATTGATTGACCAAAAAACAAGCTATTTTGGCATAGGTACCAACATTGGGTATCATTCTGTCATCTAATTGATGATGCAGCAACTTAAACTTTTGTCCTACAATACCATGTATAGCTTCTACAACCCATCGTATTATTGTGACTCGATGAGAATGATTCGATTCAGAAGCATTAAGTTGATTCCGTTTTCCTTTGAGAGAAGGCATCAATACACGATAATTATTTTCTTGTAAATCAGGAACGACATCTCAAACCCTCGGTCCAGCACAAACAAATCTTCTGGTTGTAACAAATTTTTAAAATCATCATTATTCATTAAAAGTTCCTTTAAAATGTCAGCATCGTTTTTATTAGCATAATATGGACCAACAACATCAATTACGTAACCATCAGGTGCACATAACGTAAAGGGCTTACAAAGTGGAGTCTTTTTTGACCAGAATATGATTTCCGCTGATATTTGTTATTCGAGCTTTTTTGATGGCGTACGTAAGTTCCATCAGCGATAACAGCGAGATTATCTATTACGCCATGCAGCTTTTTTAAAACAGTAGTTGAATGGTTTTTTATGAGGTCCTCTCTATTTACAGCTTTCAAACCAAAACGTGTAGGTAAAACATCATTTTCAAAAGCCTGTAAAATAGATTGGGAAAAATTCGATACCTGCTGAGCATTATCTAAACTAAGTATTGCCGAGACCATTTCATTAGAGTTACCACTTCTAAACTTTAAAAGAAACACAACCAAGGCTTGTGTTACTGTTCTATTTGCTGAATTTCTTAACGAAGTCATCATCTCACGCAATTCAATTAATTGATCCCAATTTAAACCAGTCAAAATGTACAATCGGTGTTCTGAAATCGTAAAATCTGCTACATGATCTGTAAGTTGCTTCATTGAAGCTAAGCTAAGACAATCCAGCAATCTCGTTAAGTCAGATAACCCAACGAAACTGCTGTAAGAAGATATTCTTATATTACAGATTTCATCTTCGTAAAACTGATTCTTTATAAGATGATCTTTACAACAACAGTTACCATTAGGTATAAAAATATTTCTCAACATAAAAATCTGTTTGCGTGCTTCAAATGGAACATTAACAATACCACTCGTTTTATTGCATAGAAAACACCATTTATGAGTTGCAGTAGGCCTAGCATATGGTAATTCAATAGATTCCTCTGGTTTCTTAACATTTTCAGTGACGTGATATGATGAGTCAGACGATTGTGAGAACGTTGTAGAAGAAGCAAATGAAAATCCTGATTGTTGACTACCTGGTTGACTATCAGATTGAATATTAGTACTTGGAGTGGGTTCTTCTTCTATTTTTCGTTTTTTTGAAGAATTAAGATGGTAGAGGTTGTAGCATTTTTTACATAAAAAATCTCCACAAGTAACAGTTTTATCTAGAACCTCGGAAACATTTTTTGGAAACTCTTCAGAATCAATTGTTTTTTTCCATCCTTGTAGTTTCTTGGTCGTTATTCCACAATCAGCGCATTTATCTTTTGGATTAAGAGACGCCATGATAAACACTGAAAATTAATATAAGCTATGTATAAACTTTTTCAAGCATGGATTGATAAAAACTCAATAAAAATAACAGTTTATTGTGTATAAAAAAGAAAATAATGTGGCTATTAACTAATGGTTACAATTGTTATTTTCACAACGAGTTTGGGGAAAAATGCGACAAGGTCGTTATTTTTAGGTTAGACTGATGAAAATGATTATTTATGACAAAATACTATTGAATGACCGATCTTTTAGCTCAAATAATATGTCAACTCAATCTTCGAACATAGGGACAATGCATTACAGCATGCCACACTACCAATAACATTAAAAGTACCACATGACTATTTTCTGAGTATTATTTACGAACTTCTGAGCCTTAAGAGTAATGGTCACTTTATTATTTAACAATATACAATACTTTAGGAATACCAATGTTCATTACTAATCGTATACCTTCAGTGTATCACTAATGGAAATGTATAAATGCACAAAATATTAATTATATTAGTTATTTTAAAAGGATTTAATACTTACCGTCCGATATTAAAAATCTTATGTGAAAACGAGCAAAGATAAATAGCCATAGTACTACTGATATCCACCCTTAAATTGGAAATATAAAAAAATTGCTTATATAAAACTATACTACTATTTCTTTGAAACATTTAACATTGAATGTGCTAGCCTATCTTTTAATAACATTTTGATATAAGTATAAAATGTATTATATGTTACAATTTATCAACAAATATTGATTCTAAAACAATTATTGTACTCAAAAGTAAAAATGATGGAAAATTACAAATACCGAGTAACATGCATTATTTTCATTAGAACAGCTGATATAAAATGAGTTACTTTGTTGTACTTTTTATACAATATTTGTTCAAGTACAAAGATTTTCTCACATTTACGTAATATTCAACGGGTACTATGAAGAACAATTCCTTTAATTACTGTTAGAAACAGTATAAAAACTTACATAATTCTCAGTTAAAATAAATAAAGTGCAAGGTATTAGTTATGATTTTCAAAATCAAATATATAACCTTGATTCATAAAGAATACTTATTACAAAGTTAGATATAGCAATTGATATTTAATTTTAGATTTTCTTATATTTATTTACCTGCTTTAAGCAACTAATTACACGTGGCTGATGAAATGCTTTTTCAATGAAAATTTTTTCAGAATACTGAGTATAACAATAATACTTAAAGACTTGTGTATGCTATAATAAATAATTCTTTTGTTATTTATAACAATAATACTTGTAGGCTTGTGGCTAATATAAGAAATAATTCTTTTGCTATTTATAATGAAAACAATGATACTTGAATGCTTATGATATGCTCACAGAAAAACTAAATTAACATTGTAAGGCCATTTACACGAGGGTGCTTAACATCTTGGCAGCAAGAGATATTAGGCCCTCTCTACATAGGAGCGCGCTTACGGACGTTTACGCGCGCTTCTTCCAAACTTATCCATTCGCTAATGTTGTAAATTCGTGATAAAGAATTGCGCGTCTATATTATTTTATTGTTTATACTCAAATACATTAACTGAAGATTGCGCCGTATTGATTAACTTAACTATCAGTAAAACAAGTTAAAATAATCGAAATTGATACTACATAGAATCGCTTACCTATGAGTGTACACACACCAAAGCGCTAGATGGCAGCTACAAACGATAGGCACCTATTAGAACATCGATGGCTCTATAACTAACGTTAAAAGCCAATAAAAATATATTTAATGTAATGTATTACAACATCGAATTCTATAGGTGTTTCATAGATTACAATTTTTTCTATCTAGCTGCCATTTCCTACCTTGCTGAGATTATGGGTGAAAATGAAACGTTGAAATTAGAATACTTGAAAGAAACTAGTAATATCATAAAAGTAAAAGTACAATCACGGCATATCAGTAAAAAACATACAATTGCTATATTCATTACCAATCCAACTCAATAGGATACGGAGGAATTTTGCGATACTGCTGCGAATGCAAGAAATGGCTTGAGAACAATTGGCTGTTGTTCGCATGTTGCTGCAGTAGTATATTACCTCTCCCATGGAAGATATCTTTCAAAAATAATAAGACCAGCAGAGCATTTAACTAAAATCTTTCAAAAACGGACATTGTTACAACTATTATGGATGATAGCGATGAGGATGATTAAAATAAATTTTTGCTATTTATCTGAAGTTTTTAGTTTTTTTTTCTTTCATTTTTATAATTCTAGCACCAATAATATCGAAAAGAGAGATAAAATCGCTTAACTTTTAAATATGCAAATATTTTACAGAAATAAAGATAGAAGGACTTTTCCAATGGCTAACGTAATTTTCGAACAATCTTTCGAGCCTGAAAACAGTGGAAAAAATGTATACATATAGTTTTTTACCCTAAAAAAATTGTAAATGATTCTATATTTTATATTTTTGATGGGTTTTGACAGTTAGTGCTGTAGAAATACATCTGAAAAATTGTAAAAAAGTAAAAAATGACATCGGTATGACTTGTAATGTTTTATAGATGGATAAAACCGAAAATAGCTGAAAATATGGGTTTTTGATGGTTATTGGCGTTTTTTACTATGTTCCCCAACTCGAAAAATCTGAAAAATTCACAAAAATATTACTTTAAGTAAAAATATAAAAAATTATTTCGTGATACCACCCCAAAACCTCGAATTACTGTGAATTTTTTTAATTTTCAACCGCTCATAAAATTTGAATTTCCGCCAAAACATTTGAAAAAATACTAACTTGTAGGTCTTTCAAAACCTACAAAAAAAAGTTTCTAGCATTATTAGAAGCCGAGATATCGCAAAAATACTGAAAATCACGTTTATATTTTTTTTTGAGGTTATGTTTGACTCTAGGGGCTGAAAATTTCAGGATAGTGACAGTTTTTGATCCTCTACAAGTGGGTATATTTTTTTCGTAAAAAGTTTTGGGGGCACTTTTGACCATCTTAACCGGCTAGACCCTTGTATATTTATTTTTTCTTCAACTTCAGACTTAGAGTGAGAACTACTTTGAAGATATCAGATACAATTTTTGGCAAAAAGGAACAAAATTTCTTCTAAAAACAGTGTTGAATGTCCATTGGTTTTTACCAGTGTGGAATGCACACTGGTTTTTACTGTAATACATACATATTATATTTAAGTAACTTTTTTACACTACAGATTAATACGGCATATTTATTTCATTTTCATTACAATACTTTACTGAAATTTTCTTAATTTATTGATTGATTGTTTATATCGGTTATAAGCAATTGGTGTTTATAAAGCTCCTGTGTTTTTATGCTCATTTAATGCACAGTGATTTGTGTTATGTTACATTTTGTCAAGAAATAAAAATTTAGGAAACAGTTGTATTGTTTGTATAAAATTATTTCCTGAATGTCTTCTACATACATGACATGACTGTAAGCAATCATTTATGTACTACCTTTTTGTTACCAATTAGCAAAATTATAAAGCAGGTGGTCTTAGTTAGGTTTGTGATGTTCAAACAAAAGACATTTTTTATTCTCCTCTGTTTAATAGAGCTACTATTACTGTAAAGATTTGCTTATGTACTAAACTTTATGTACAAAAATAAAAGAAATTAACACTGAAAATTTTATTTACAAAATAATCAAATATGTTATTTGGGAACATTATAAAAGTCCATTTACTACTCTTGAAAGAGTCTTGACAAAATTTTGTTGTGCTTAGTGTGTTTTACAATGTAATTACGAGGGTTGATCAAATACAAACGAGACTGACTTTCTAAAAACTTTTCCGTTGGACATTGAACTCTAAAGGGTGGGGTTTCAGGTAGCCTGGGAGGTTTGGGACGGGCGAGACGGCAACATTTCCGCTCGGACCCTTCAGTATAAAACTATACAATGAGTGAGAGTGAAGTGCACGTTTCCGTGGAGCAGAGAATTATTATTAAGTTTTTGGCCAAGGAGGGGGGTCAATCCGACTGAAATCTTTCGTAGATTGACGGCTCAATACGGGACAGGACCCTGTCAAGAGCTCGCGTTTTTGCTTGGCACAAGGAATTCGCCAAGGATGGGAAGCAGTAGAAAACCTCCAGGCCAAATCACGATCGTCGGCCGGGAAGGTAATGGCCACTGTATTTTTCGACAATCAAGGCGCCTTTCACGTCGATTTCCTCCATCAACGACGCACACAAAAATGCACAATATTATTGCGATGTTTTAGAGGCCGCAAAACAGTCTTTTCGTAGGAAAAGGAAAACTAAACCGGCGAAACGCCATTCTTCTTCACGATAATGCCCGACCACATTCGGCGAACGCTACGAGGCTTAAACTCGATCAAATTGGCTGGGAACCAATGGAACATCCCCGCACAGTCCAGACTTATCACCCTGCGACTATCACCTGTTTGGGCCACTCAAAGAGGCGCTTGAGGCCAACGCTTTCAAGACGATTCTGCGGTGGAGACCTTCGTGCTCCAATGGCTCAATGAACGCCTGAGAACTTTTTACGAAGATGGAATTAAAAACTTCCAATCCGTGGGAAAATGTGTTACTCGTGCAGGAGACTATGTAGAAAAATAAGTTGTATCAAGAATAATTTGTAAGTAAGCAATAAATTTTTAAAAAAATCAGTCTCGTTTATATTTGATCAACCCTCGTATGTATACAACAGAAATATTTTATTTTTATAGTGTAAGAAGGTTCAGAAACTTAATTTAAACATTTCATTTGCAATGATTTACGTGCTCTATTTACCATTCACAAGTTAGAATTCTTAAGTGTAACAAAAATGATTATTCTTTCTTTATTTATTATACATTCAAGTTCTTGATTGAACAAAATTATCAGTAAGGTTATTGAAGATGTCTGTACACTTAATCAACACAATGAAAGAAAATTATCTATATTCAATTCCTTTGCTACTGAACCGAAATAGTGTCTGTTTCGCATATATATCATTGATAACCAGGCTAAATTATTAAACTATATTTTATTACACATACACACACACACACACACACACACACGTGCACACTTATACAAAAAAAAAAACACACACACACAAATGAAATAAAATTATTAAATTAAATTAATTGAGCACATGATTCTAATGATGATGATTAATGATTGATGATATGATTCTATTCACATCTTGGTGGAATGATTGTGTCATCCTTATTAAAGCCTTTATGTAATAATAAACAAACATATAGTTATAATTGTAAAAAAATATTATTTGCTCTAAAAGAGGCTACATAGAGTTTTTGTAATATTTGCATATATTTAAAAAAATTTTTTTGTAAGAAAATTAAAAATGTTTTATTGAAATAGGTTGTTATTAATTGGAAGTTTAAATTTATTTATTTAGCATAAAATACATCTCACCATAGAAGAGGTACATATTCCTCAAAGAGTGAAGAAAAACTTCACTGTGCTCAAGAGCTAAACTTACAAACTAGCTTATAAACTAAAAACTAAAAAAGCTTTTCAAATCATCACCTGTTTAAGCGCTACATATAAACTTACATTAGGATACATCAATTTCATCTAAATTAATAATAAAAAAATAATAATTGGATATTGAAATTAAAACCAGAGAGTTTATATACATATTCAGAAAGATTAACCGAAGTTGCAGGTTATTTCAGAACACAGAACACTGTATGATATGATATAATATATCTGTTTTCAAAATTATAATATTCTTGTTATTCAAATAATATCTGATATTAGTTGATCACTTTTCACTTCAGAATTATTTAATGAACTTCTTTATAATTCATCCAGAACACTAGAGAAGTGTCTGTCCACTTCGGTTTCCTGACAACATTCTTGCAACGTTCTTCCTTCTAGCTTTTTTTCAGGATGTCTCATGGTATTGTTTGAGTCCTGTATGCACTTTTTTGGGGTTAATTTATTTTTGTTTTCTTAACTTCATAAATTTTTGTATAAAGAAAATTATTATCATTTATGTAACATCTAAATATAATTATTTAAACTTTTGGTACATGAAATTTATGTTTTATTGCTGACCAGTTTTTTATATACATGAACGGTTCAGCAAATCAGAATGCAGATAGATGTTCCGTTTACTGAGTACCTCACTGCCTACCATTACTCAGTTCAAATGATTTTTGACATTGTTGTTTTTGAATAATTGTTTTTCACAATTAATTGAAATTTCGGAGGTATTATCAAAAGTCTGAATTGTATAAATTATATTGCATTTGTTGGTTGAAATACCTAAATATATTGTTTCCTCATATTTCAATATGTTAAATTATTTTTAAAAAATTCCACTGTGTCTTGATTTGGCTAGGTCTGACTGATTGTACATCACAAACTGATATACAGACAGTTTCGTACTATATGTCGGTAATTTTAGAAAATGGAGTTTGCTATGTTATCCAGAATTTTTTTGAAGTTTGTTGTACTGTTGATAGTACTTGGGTGACATAATATAAACATAACATTTTGCGTTGAATAAAATAACTGCAATAATTCATGGTAACATCATGTGATAAGGCATTTGACTTGGATCATCTTGCTTGAAAGGAACTTTTATGTTGGTTAGTTATAGAAATAATACATTTTTAATGTATTGTAAATTCATATTTATTTGTTTTTGTTTACACATTTTCTAACCTATAATTTTTTACAGTTATTTGAACAGAATTTGATTGAGGAAGGCTTAGAAATTGAATACGATACTTCAGATGATGGAATTGTTAATTTTGTAAAACTACATGCTCCTTTAGAAGTTTTGCGTCGCTACAGTGAAATCCTGAAACTAAGAATGCCTATGAAAGAGGTTTGTGTCAATTAATTAATTTAAGTTTTCATCATGTTGAATAATTTCTTTTTCTTTTTTTGATTTTGTTGGCTTTGGTGTAGACAGGCCATGTTGGGCTGTGCTTAACCTGGTCATAAATTTACCTGACAAAACATCTATGTCAGGAAAAATATAATTTGCTATTTCAATTAATTACCTGTTTATAAAAAATGTTATATTTATTGATTTTTATCCAAATTTTATGAAAAAAAGTAAACCTTAAAAATTCAACCATTCATAAAGCCAGACTTAGTGTTTAAATTTTTAAACTGTTGAAAATTATAAAATAATTAGAGCTAGAGGAATTCCATACGTCGGCTAGCAAATACTTGTTCTTCCTGGAAGGCTGTGGGCCTTGGGTCTGGAATATTTATTTAGTTTAAATTATAGTAAATTTTTAGTAACCCAATTAGAATTTTGAGGAATAGTAAAAACAATGATGGGATAAGTATGTATGTGAGAAACTATTCAGTTTATAGTTTTGTAAACTTTTAGGGGTCCTGGTGCTTGCTTCATACACATGCAGCCTTCATCTTTTTTTAACTGCTCACAATGATTTCAGTTAAATAATACATCAGCTGATTAAACAAGTTCTATTACTCATCTATATATAACTGTTTTCAGAGTATTACTATAAACATGTTTTTTGCTCAAAGATATTGTTTTGGATCTGAATTTATGGTATTATATATGAACAAAAATATAAACTTACAGAAATTCTATTTGCATAAAAAAGCTTTTGTAACAATTTAAATTTAATAAATAAAATTTAACTTTATATTATAAAAATTATATGGACTTTGTATATAATTTAATTATTTATTGTTTAAAGAATTAAGTTATTTCACTAGTTGTATTTTCAGGAGCTTTGTACGATAAACAAAAAGAACAAAATGAATCCTATTCTTCAGGCTACTACTTTCATTACCCAAAAGGTAAAAACCATAAAAATTTTAAGCCCTAGTTATTATTCCATAATTACTTCTAATTTTAAAAATTGCTTAGTCCTACGTAATTAATTATATCACAAATATATAGATACAAAAATAAAATTCTGTCACTGATCTTTAATTATTCTTGAAAAATCTTTAAAACTCTTTTTAGAGAACTAGTATTGCTAACAGCACATGTAGGTATGATTATTAGTAGATATTGGTGTGACCAACGATGTCATGTTTTCATTTTTTTTTTCTTAAAAGTGAATTTTTTTTTAGTGAGATGGTAAAAACATTTTTTTCTGGAAAAAATGTGAAATTTTATGGTGTTAGCTATGCAAAACAAATGTTGCTTGTTTAGTGTAAAATAATTATTTTAAAAAATCGTATTTTTAATTGTTCAACTACACAAATGTACAAAAGTAAATACATTTGTACAAATATTTACAAAAGTAAATACATTTCACTCAAATCTATTTTCCACGTTGAGTTAGCCAAAGTTTTTTTTTTAATTGGAAAACATTTTAATCATGTTATTTGTTTACAAATATAGTGCAGTAGTTAGTTTAACTCGGATGGATTAACAGAACCGGCTCCAGTTAATGAAAATCTGAATTGGCTAGAGCAAGAATTAATAAAATTAAACAAAATATAATTTATGACTATGATGGATCATGGTTGGACTTTATGTTGTACTCCCTTGCAGTACAAAACTATTCCAATAATGTATCATCCAGGATTTCTAGTTTAGCCTTTTTTTTGCTTTATGTTGATTTGTTCCTGTTCTTTTTCTACTAAAACACGGTCTAATGAACTCGGCTACAATCTTTTTTAAAGGTTCTTCTGTACCCATTCTACACAATGCTTTCAGTTTTCTTTCATTGCTGGCAGTCGTGCATAATTCACAGTACAGCACAACAAAAGAAGGCACACTAACATATTATATTAAATATATAATTAATGTACGAGGGTTGATCAAATATAAACGAGGCTGATTTTTAAAAAAATTATTGCTTACTTACAAATTATTCTTGATACAACTTATTTTTCTACATAGTCTCCCGCACGAGTAACACATTTTTCCCACTGGATTGGAAGTTTTTAATTCCATCTTCGTAAAAGTTCTCGGCGTTCATTGAGCCATTGAGCACGAAGGTCTCCACCGCAGAATCGTCTTCAACGCTGGCCTCCAAGCGCCTCTTTGAGTGGCCCAAACAGGTGATAGTCGCGAGGGTGATAAGTCTGGACTGTATGGGGATGTTCCATTGGTTCCCAGCCAATTTGATCGAGTTTAAGCCTCGTGAGCGTTCGCCGAATGTGGTCGGGCATCATCGTGAAGAAGAATGACGTTTCTCGCCGGTTTAGATTTCCTTTTCCTACTGAAAAGACTGTTTTATGCCTCTAAAACATCACAATAATATTGTGCATTTATTGTGCGTCATTGATGGAGGAAATCGACGTGAAAGGTGCCTTGCTTGTCGAAAAATACAGTGGCCATTACCTTCCCGGCCGACGATCGTGATTTGGCCTTCAGAGGCGCCCTCTCTCCCCTCTTCCGCCACTCCATACTTGCCTGTTTCGACTCGGGAGTGTAATGGTGAACCCATGTTTCGTCACAGGTGACAATCCGGTTTAATAATGCCTCACCATCTCGTTCAAATTGGGTCAATAGTCGCTGGCAAATCTCCAAACGATTCCGTTTGTGAACGTCGGTCAAAATTCGTGGAACCCACCTTCCAGATACTTTGCTGAGTTCCAGGTTTGATGTAACGATTTTTTTAACACTACCATACCTCAACTGGAGTTCATCTGCAATAAATCGCAGCGATATACATCTGTCTTCGTCCAGGAGCTTCCGAACAGCATCAATGTTTTCGTCCATGACGGAAGTGGTCGGGCGACGATCATGGCTGAGGTTTTCTACTGCTTCCCGACCTTCGGCGAATTCCTTGTGCCAAGCAAAAACGCGAGCTCTTGACAGGGTCCTGTTCCCGTATTGAGCCGTCAATCTACGAAAGATTTCAGTCGGATTGACCCCCCTCCTTGGCCAAAAACTTAATAATAATTCTCTGCTCCACGGAAACATGCACTTCACTCTCACTCATTGTATAGTTTTATACTGAAGGGTCCGAACGAAATGTTGCCCGTCTCACGCCCGTCCCCAAACCTCCCAGGCTACCTGAAACCCCACCCTTTAGAGTTCAATGTCCAACAGAAAAGTTTTTAGAAAGTCAGTCTCGTTTATATTTGATCAACCCTCGTAATTACTACTAGAGGGCTCATGTGACCTTTTGAAGTTAATAGCAAAAAGAAAGAAATAATATTTAAAAGTGTACAGCAAGAAGTTGAACAGTGTTATAGCACCTTTTATTTGTATTTATTTACTATATTGTATACCTTTTATTTATTTGCATTTATTTACTATAGTGCACTATATTTAATTCAGTACTTGTATTTGAAAAGTACTGTACTGAATTGTTTTTGATTGATGAGCTTCCGAAGTAATATCATTGCAAAATCATGTAGCCCTACTTTTTCTTGTCAATATGAATTTCAGTTGCAATAGTTGTTATGTTTTGTACTTGTTTTGTTGTTATATTTGTTGTTTTATACATGCTAATAAAGCAGTGTCATTTGTTATATTTAGATTATGTAAAACAATAGTCATTTTTATATTTACTTTTGTATTTAAAACTATAACCTATAAAATTAATAACTGAATTTTAACATTGTACCTCATTGTTATAAGGTACAAATATTTACAAATGAAACCTGCTATAACTGGATTTTAAATACATTCCTAAATTAGGCTACAGTATTTACTGTGTACTAAAAACAGTCTTTTATTTAACAACATGTACTTATTAGAACTGGCCTAGATTATCCTACTAATTCTACTTACAAAACTGATTTGTTTAATAATTATTTAAGTCTAGGATACAGTAATAATTTAAATATTACTTTCAATAATGATTTAGCAATTAGCTGTTTTGGTACACACATAATTACATGCATTGTGCGCAATTCCATGGAGATACGCTTTTATTATCCAGTTTTATTTTAATCCTAAAGCCTCATTATTTAAAATGGGAATAATGAGGCGTAAGAGTTCCCTGGTGTTCTGATGAACCTGTAGGTACCCCATATGTCTAGTTTCAGTAACGCAAGTCCTTATTTTTGGTACAAAACCAATCGGAACGCTTAGCATAATAATATATGAAAGATATTAACATATAGGCATTAAGAAAGTTATACTTTCAAAAAAATTGCTATGATTACTTTGAGATATCTACAATTTTTTTTCATCATTACATTCAGGATAATATACAGGGTGTTTGCTCCCTAGTTTTTTTTGTAAATTTAATGGGGAAATTAGTGAAAAACTACATCAACAAGTACAGACAATGAAAGAGAATACCTTCAAGTTGTTTTTAATGTTACTACACTTCAACGTGGGATCCATTTGTTGCACTACACATGTCGAGGCGATATTCCACTTCATGCCAGGTATTCACCAACATAGCAGGTGTAACTTTTCAACTGCTGCGATGATGTGCAAATGAAGTCTCTTATATACCACATCGTACAAAGTACCTTTAGGCGCTTTAGTTACTAATTGTAGACTACGTCTGGCCACTTCTTTGGGCTCTTTAACACATGAAACACGGATATGTTCAACAGTAGCTACTGGGCCTTTGCACTGCACTGAATGCGTGGATGAGTGCTGTCACGGTAATTCTCAAGGTCACACAGGTCTACCAACTGTAGGAACTAAATTCCCACATTTACATGAGCAAAACTTGGACAGTTGATGAATTAAATACCACCAACTAGAATAGCGTATGTCACTTTGAACAGATTCCAGAGCACATTAAAACTAGGGAGTTCTTTTTCAAATACCCTGTATTTTCAAGAATTTGTTTATATTGTTGGTCTCACTAATATTCACTCTTACATTTAATGTTGAAAATTAGTTTCGATACTGATGTTAACATAGTAGTGCACACGTGTGTGTGTGTGTGTGTGTGTGTGTGTGGGCGCGCGCGTGTGTGTGCTACTATATTAACAGTATGTATATATGAGGGCTATCCAGAAAGTCGGTTATGTTTGGGTTTTGGTATAAAAAAAAACGAAGTATAAGAAAATTTTTTATTACTGTATGTACATTTGAAAGTGGCACTAAAATACTATTTTTTTATGTAGTCACCATATAAATTTAGACACTTATCATATCAGTGAACCAGTTTTGAAATTCCAGTGTCATAGAATTCTGCTGCCTGAGACTTCAGCCAGGTTGTCACGCCCTCCCGAAGTTCCGTGTCATCATCAAAACAGAATTTTTGAACTCAAGTTTCCTCTGCGCTTGTTTTGAATTGATATTACATTTTCCAAGGTTTCACAATACCTTGCAGAGTTTATTGTCATGCCAAGTTCTAAGAAATCAACAAGAAGGACTCCTTTCCTGTACCAAAAAACAGTCGCCATGATCTTACTTACAGACAACGTTTGCATGTATTTCCTTGGGTTTTTGGGGGGAATTTGTGTGCCTCCGTTCCATAGACTGCAATTTGTTTTCGCAGTTGACATGTTTCACCCAAGTCTTGTATCCTGTAATGATTTGATCGAATAGTGAGTCACCATCCTTTTCATAACTGTCCAAAAATGTCAATGAAGCAGCCATACGCTGATTTTTATGGATTTCAGTCAAGATTTTCGGTACCTATCTTGCACAAAATTTGTGGTAACCTAACTTTTGTGTTACAATTTCATGCAACAAACTTCTTGAACTTTATGGAAAACTAAGTGATAGCTCTGTTATTGTGAACCGACGGTCTTCTTTAATTTTCTCATCAACTTTAGAGACAATTTCATCGGTCAGAATGCTTGGTTGTCCACTTCATTCTTCGTCGTGCACATTAGTTCGGCTATTTTTAAACGTAATGCACCATTGACATACTCTTCCTTCAGTGATCACATCATTCCCATAAACTTCATAGAGTTGGTGATAAATCTCAATTGGTTTATTGTTCTTAGCCAACAAAAATCATATCACTGACTGCACTTCATAGGTCGTGGGATTTTCAATAGTGGTGCACATTTTAAACTAGTATTATACGGGAATGAGCAGCAATGGTGACCTCTCATTAGCATGGCTGGATAGCTGCTGAACAGACGAAAGCTCTGACACCAAGGTGGCCGCAATATTCCCGCCCCTAGCGTTTACAGAACAAAATGTAACCGACTTTTTGGATAGCCCTCATATATACAGTATTAGATATTAATATTCTTCTAGTGAATGACTGAACCACAAAAAGTTGTAGTAGGTCTATATCTGAAAGCCTACATAATCTTAAATTATGGCCTAAATTTACTGACTGCTGCTTGGAACTTCATATTTCTTAACTATTCAACCATATAACAATAGTAATAAATATTACCTTCAAAAATCAATATATCAAAGAAATGATTGCATATTATCCAGTGTCACCTTGGTTCATACTTCCAATCACCATATTCCATATCACCATATGCTATCATCCAATTTTATCAATTTTATATATTTATAAATAGCTTGTAAGTCAAGTGTTTTATTAACTCCTGGATATTTGAATAACACTTTTATGTGGAAAATGATGATCATCAATTCAATAATAATGTTAAATACTTTCAAATAAAACCAAAAGTGTTTACAATTAAAATTTTTGTCATCCTGGAAGGATTATTACAACTTAAAAATAATTTACAAATATTTTTTAGTTTTAATTATCTTTTAATAGTTCAAAGAGTTACATTGTGTGTTATTGTTTTTTGTATGTGTAGCTATGCTCTTATTTAAATGTTTTGAATGCCTATGCTCTAAATAATTGCTCCCCTCCGGTCCCACAGTCTCATCCAATCATGTTTAAACTGTTTGTACCACTTAGATACTTGTGTTCATGGTAAACAGTCGTCACTGTACACTTGTTGTAACATTGAAGAAGTGTCAGTTGCAGACCTTCCAAGTTTAAAAAGAAATTTGATATATACATGCTGGTCTTTCTGAATACTCCAATTCAGCATCAAAACATCTGTTACTTTTAACTAGTACTGTGGGCGGACTGAGTGAGGGAGTAAAAAAAACATGAGGTGGAATAGGTCACATGCAACCTTCGGCCTTAGGCATTCATTTGGTTACTATAGCAGTATTAATTTGGATTTTTCTAGCCACACCTTGTACACGGCTATCAACAAGTTATATGAATGGCGCTGAATTTAAATTGATTGATTTCATTGAAAATAAATAATTTCATAAATCACTGAATCACTGCAGGTACCTTGTAGTTATTTTAATTATTGATTTCTTCAATAATTGACCAGATGTTATAATTATTGGTGATAAGAAAAATAATTTGCAATATAATTTGTTTCTGGTAATGATTTAAATGTATTTAGAAAAAAATATTTATTGTGAATCTAAAAAAAGAAAAATTTCAAAACTTTACCACCCTGTGTTTAAACACAAAATGGCATTTGCCTTAATTACTGGCCTGTGTATAGCGTAAATGATTCCTGATAAAGTTTGTTTACCATATGAATTATTTCACAATAATATTTAAATTATTAATTCAACAGATTCCAGTGTTAGATAGAAAAACATCATTTATGGACTCTGCATGCAATTTTTGGAGCAACTTTTTTAAACACAATGTATACGTGGATCAAAATTTATTTCCTAATGAGAAACTCCGTTTTACTGCTGTTTATAGCAGAGATAAGGAATATTT
Organism: Callitettix versicolor; assembly: GCA_022606455.1. NCBI lineage: Eukaryota > Metazoa > Arthropoda > Insecta > Hemiptera > Cercopidae > Callitettix > Callitettix versicolor. The sequence goes on from CM040189.1 coordinate 66,069,122, forward strand.
GTGAGTAAAGCAAAAAAGTTTTTTGTTATTCTGATTTTTGTGCTATATTGCTTTATATATTTTTGAGTTTTTTGCATGGTCAGTTTTTTATAGAGTTTGTTTTAAATGAATTTCTAAAAAAAATCAGGAATATAAAAATGGAATTTAGAACATAAATGGCTGAAATAGGTGAAATGGAAGCTACCAAGTGCTTTGTTTGTTTAAATTTGAAACTGGGAGAATTTTTGCTGGAAGCACCTGTGGTGATTCACAAGTGGTGATTTGTTGTTGTTTTGAAATTAAAAAAGAAATATTCCAAAACAATTTCAAATATTAATTTTTTGCATTCCAAATATTTTTCAAGTTAGCATTTAATAAGTATATAATACAAATTTAAATTTAAGTTGTACAATTTTATAAATTGTAGTCCAGCTTTACTTTTTTAATTTATTTGCTATCATGATTTAATTTTAGGCATTACAGTATGTTAAAGAGAACATTAAACTCTTTTCTAAACAAACTAAAATTGTTTGGTTATTGAATAATTCAATTGTGTTGTAATATAATGAAGTTAATGAAAAAGTTATGAATCTTACAGTTGTCAGAATTCACTTTTTAATTAATTATTGAATAAAAAAAGTCCATGAAATTGTTTAATGTTATGAAATTTGTCTATTTTTTAATTTGCTTCCATCAGGTTAACAAAACTTCTATTTTTGCAGTTATGTGGAAATTAATTCAAATACATTATCAAGGTTTCCTTAACTAGTAATGTTGAATCCAACTTATTTAACCATATTGAAATCAAGTTCTGAAAACCACATTTAAATTTATAAACACTCAAAGAAATCCTCTTTCACTTTCTTTCACTTTCACTTTCAAGGACTGACCTTTCACTTAATTCAAATAGAAGAAGGTTTGAATTCCATTATTTAGAAATTCATTAATATTTTTGTTTTGTTTTTGTTTTTAACAGAGCTAGTTCTGTGTAAGTAATTAATTTTGTTAGATTTTAGTTGTCTTATATTTGTTGTAATACTAAATATCTTTAATGGTAGGTACTACTAAAAATAAGTACGGTAAAATATTATTGTAAAGGATTTCCACAATAAAATGGCAAAACAGAAATTAAATTCAAAAAAAGAATTCCTAAATATAAATCTGTTTTGATTATTTCATGAAGTTTTTGGTTATTTTTTTATGTAATCTTTATTAGATTTTCATATTGGTATTAATTTTGTTTTTATATTATGTTAATGCCTTTTATAAACAATTTATTTTTATTTTATTATAGGAGTTTGGCCATATTTACTAACAACCAGAGTGTAAGAATGGATCCATAGGAATTTGGATAACATTTGTCAGGTAGATAGTTGAAAAGCAGGTGATGGGTAGTGAATAACAAAATGCACATGTGTAGCCTTGATTAGATAGAAACTTGTGATAACATGGGATGATATTACTATTGTTATTGTTATTTTAAACACACATTGCGCTATTTTAATGTTTACATGTCATACACGTTGCTTGCAGATCTGTTAAGCAGATTTGTTTTTGTATTTAGAAAATACAGTAACTATATTATGTAGATGATTCTGGTTTATTCAAAGTACTGAATAATTCTAAATTTTTAGTGGTCCATAGATTTTTTTTGTATACTGTATAGGGGCCTGAAAGAGGATAATTTGAAGTGAATTTTTTTGTAGAATACTTAGTTATTTGGGAATTTTATCTACCAAGCTATTGTGCAACTGTGTAGAAAACAAAGAAGGATCTATTGCACTTGTAGATTTATCTTGTTTTCAAGAATATTAGTGGAAATTCCAGGTGGACTTCAAGACTGGTCATGCCCCGTCACCCTTACTATGTTCTGTCTGTTTGTTCAGTGAAAATGGTAAGTCATTTTTAGGACAAATTTTGTCAGTTGTGTTGTATATTCAGGTTACTATTGTTTGTCAGTCATAGTAATTAATACAAATACAATATACTAAGTATGTACTATGGGAAAAGATGCACTTTATGAAGAGTTCTGTGAAAGTGATACTAGCTTTGCCAAGTATTTGAAGAATTTAATGTATTGCAAGATTGGGTTTATATCCATTACTAAAAGATAAAAATTTGTATTTTTAGTTCAGGAAATACAACAGTATCAGTTTAAACAAATATGTTTATTAATCTTTTCCCCATGTTTTTTGGGTTTCTTGCTGAGATATTTTTCAGTTACAGTAGTACATTTACAAATGTTACAGTAGTAAATACACAAAAAATCATATCATACATTCAATTACAGTATAAATGTGTACTGTATTTGTTTTAAAGTTTCTGTAATTTTGTTTTAATAATCAATTTTTTTCATTGGCTTTTAATTAGCTGAAGTTGATTGTAAAAACTCCTTTTTTTAAAAAGTAATGGGAAACAAAACTTTAATACATTTGAGACATATACGCTGTTGACCTTGAGAGAAATGGATACAATTTCTTGAATTATGGTATTTATTTAACTCATTCACAAAGATGAGTTCTTTGGTTTGTGGTTGTAGACATGACTTTTGAAGTGACCCCACAGCAAAGTCACAAACTGTTAAGTCGGGAGACCTTGGAGGCTACAGAACAGCTTCAAAACATATGATGACATATCCAGAAAACAAACTTCCATTGAATTGCTTGTGATTTGTGCTCTAGGTTCACATGAAAATGAGCTTCATCACTTAAACCTAATCATAGATTTTCATTCAGTCCCAAAAGCACTTTCAGTCTGTATGCAAAGTGTTTGTGTGCACCAAAATCTTTCACCTTTAGCTATTGCACAATATGAATTTTGTCTGGATGGTAATTTAATTGTCTGTGTGAAATTTGTCTCACACATTTCACGATTACTTGCTAACTCACTTGAATCTTGTCTGCCCTGCAGGGGGGGTTTTGCACCTAGCTGCACCTATTGAGAGGATTTAGATGTCCCTCGCAGTACACACACTTACACACACAGTAGATGTCTAACACGCACTTACACTTACAACACAAAAAAAATGTGTCTTGTCTGGCTGACCATTCTGAGCTTTGAACTTTCCTTACCCTTCCTATGTTTTCTAGTGTCATTGCACTGAATCCAGTTTTTATGCTTTGTATCCGTAATGTCTTCAGTTGATTGAAATGTTTTGCCTATCTGCAGAATATCTTGTAACTTTGAATAGTCCCATGTTTATGAAAATTGAATTGTCAATAAAAGATTCATTCTGTAGTTGTAAAAGACTCACTTTTTGTAATAAAATTGTCAAACATGAACAGTGACTTTTGCAAGTCCCAGAACTCCATTACTACTGAAATGGCATCTTATGAGGAGAAAGACTAATTTCACCACCACATTTTACCACAACCACACTCTCTCAGTACTAAGCTGTTCGAAACCGTTATTTGTGCCATTTATTTTATGATTGTAATGTGTGATTTTTACAAGTTATCTGTTGAATTATTTCTAAAAATACTGACATGTTAGTGTATGAATGTATCCATGTTGATACATCTTCTTTCTCAAATTTTTTAATGCTCTTATCAGCTTCCTTGCTTTTTGAATTGATTTAGATATTTATTCTGTTATAGTTTGAAGGTAAAATAACAAACTTTTTCTATTTACAGACAGGAGAATTTAGAGTAAAATTGATATTATATTTTATTAGCTATATTATATTAGTTCTTCTTGTATTCGTAAGTCATTTTACAGTTCATTTATAGTTCATTTGAGTTGAAACTTGAACTACTCTGCACTTGTGCAGAGTGATGTATGATCCCTTAATTATTCATTACAGGAACAAGCGACCGGTAAGGAGCTTGCACTGTTATGAGGATGCCATTGTCGTACAGTCACCAGTGCTAGTACTAGAATTAAAGGCCAACCTGCACTTGTTAACGTATTCATTTGTTGTGTTGAGTGTAATTAATAATTCAACTGTATGATCCTAAGATTACCCCAAGGGGCATTGGTTTTGCCTTATGCTGAAAGAGTAAACTGAGTTGGTTTTGTTTAGATGTAAGTTGCACGTTATGTTTCAGTTTAGTGTATCACCTTTGCTGTATTTAAATTTGTTTACTTATTTGTTTTTTTTTTGCATCAAAGCTGATTCCCTGTATTGTAAATAGATATCAAAGAGGTTATTAGCAAAAGATCCACAGTTGTACGTTAAGTGATGACCATTTTGAGTTTTAGGTAGTACGTTTCTTAAAAATTAAGTTTATTGCTAAACCTGTTAGGAGTAGTGTAGCATTTTGGCTATTGATTACTTAACATTACTCACTGCCGATAACCAAATTCATCACAAAATCAAATTAGTATTTAAGTATGAGTTGTCCTGAAAAAAAGTAAATAAGTAAGTATGTTATATTAAGACAATTGAATATGTTAATAATTTATTACACTGCATGATCTGTATGATCTTAAAAATAAAAATTAAAAAATTAACTAAAAACCATTTTCATTAATGTTTAAAGAGCATTGAGGAGAAATTTAAAAACTGTATGAAAACTCTAAATGACAAATACAATAAACTGAAGAACAACACTGTTTGAAAAAAAAATCAATAGATTTTATACACAAAAACAATGTTCATGTGATTTTGTTAGCCTCATAATTTTGTGAACCTCAGAATTCAAGTTTTTTTATACAAGTTACTGAAAAAACAAGTTGGTAATATTAGTCTAGTAAAATAATTAATTACATGTTCATTAATTAAATACAATTGCAAAACTTGTAAAAAAAGTGTTATTTTGATTTTTTTTATTTCAAGGTAGGCCTCATTTTAAACAGAAAGTTTTTATAAACAAAACTCTATGCATTTACAGTTCTAAGCTTATATTATTAAATAATTCATAACTAATTGGATTATAATTATTCATTTTTCAATTACTACTAGATTTTTGTTTTGTGTAGCATATAAAAATATGTTTTATTTCTAATTGTTTACAGTAGGCCTAACTTCAAAAAAGATTTGTAGACCTGGTCAAATAGGAAACTGTTATTGTAACCAATGAGACAACTTGAATATTTTTTTATTAAATGTCCTGTAGGTAGGGTAAATAATCTTAACCTATGAGTAGGCTACATGTAAGTAATTGTTACAATAACTATCCTTCATTGCTATAGCTATAGAGGTGATATTTATGGTTATCACTGCTTTTGCATGACTGTAATAGGTCTCAGGATCGATTCGGCTTAATGCTAGTGGTAATGACTGCAGGCTGTTATTATTATTATTATTTGAGATTCTTTTTCATTTTAAAAAAATTAAAACATAAATTTATTTTGAGCAATTTATAAAAATTAGTTTGATAATTTCAGCTAGTTTGATAATTACTTGAAATTGGCTTCAGACACAAAAATCATTATCAGTGATAAAATTTAACTAACCTCTGTGAACTGTGTAGCAAACTGGTATTGATGGAGACTACAATTTGCAGTACAATTTACAAGTTTGTAATTTTGTAAAATTTGTAAAAAAAAATGTACGAGGGCGGTTTGATAAGTCAGTGACTTTTTGAATAAAACAAATTTTTTTCGGCAAATAAACATTTTATTTTTCTACATAATCACCTTTTAGCTCGATACATTTAGTCCAGCGTTTTTCTAATTTTTTTATTCCCTCCAAATAATAGGTTTCCTCAAAGCTCTCAAAATACGCGTTTGTTTCGGTAATGACTTCTTCATTTGACTCAAATCTCTTACCGCTAAGCCATTTCTTTAGGTTTGGAAACAGAAAATAGTCGCAGGGGGCTAAATCTGGAGAATATGCTGGATGGGGTAGCAGTTCATATCCCAATTCGTGGATTTTGGTCATCGTGACTAGACAAGTGTGCACACGTGCATTGTCTTGATGGAACAGCACTTTCTTCTTCACCAAATGCGGCCGTTTTTGCTTCAAATCAACGTCGAATCTGTTCAGAAGCTTTGAATAATATTCGCCGGTAATCGTTTTACCTTTCTCGAGGTAATCGATGTGAATGACACCGCGTGCATCCCAAAAAACTGTGGCCATGACCTTGTTGGCTAACAGACTCTGTTTGGCCTTCTTTGGTCCACGTTCACCCCTAGCAACCCACTGTTTCGATTGTTCCTTGGTCTCTGGCATGTTGTGATGGATCCATGTTTCGTCCACAGTAACAAAACGTTGCAAAAATTTGTTCGGATTACGGCTGAACATCGCTAAACACTCTTTTGAAGTGGTCACACGATTGCGCTTATGGTCGAGTGTGAGCAATTGCGGCACCCATCTCGTGGAGAGTTTTTTCATGTCAAAATATTCATGTAAAATATGATGTACCCGTTCAGTTGAGATACCTACAGCATGAGCCAACTCACGCACTTTCATTCTCCGATCATCCAATATCATTTCATGGATTTTATCGATGATTTCCGGCGTGATCACTTCTTTTGGGCGACCTGAACGTTCGGCGTCACTAGTGCTGGTAAGACCACAACGGAACTCTGTAAACCACTTCTTAACCATTGAAATTGATGGTGCCGAGTCCCCGTAGTATTTATCAAGTCTTTCCTTAGTTTCAGTGATGGATTTTTTACGTAAAAAGTAATGCTTAATCAGCACACGAAATTCACTTTTTTCCATTTTCGTAAAAATTCACGAGGTTGTCTGCTTTGAACGGCTATCAAACACCAACTGCACGACGTAGCTTGCTCAAAATTAGAAAGTTGCCCACTGATAGATTACAGTTGACGGCAGCACTGTTGCATTTGGAGTAACTGCACGGGAAATTCAAAAAGTCATTGACTTATCAAATCGCCCTCATAATATTGGTGTATCAGATTTATTTATGATACTGGCCCCAATAAGTAAACCCATTCAGTTTACTTGTTCAGTTATTTGTAATTATTGTACTGTTCTAAAGATCAGGTGGACTTGTTATTGAAATAGCTGTATTTATTTATTTCTGCATTTTGTATGGTTATTTAGTATATTCCTATAAGTGGTATACATATTCCTGTAAATAAATATTCATCTTTCTTGATGTAATTGTAATAGGTTTTCATTATATCATACTTTTTATTTTGTGTAAAAGATTTTAAGTGAACACGTAGTTTAAAGTTTTTAATGTCATAAACCTTATACTTTGGTTACTTATTTATAGCATAATAAAATTTTAAAATATTAAAATTTTATCAGAACTACGACAAACATTTCTTTTGTATTTCACAAATTTGGTTTCACAATTGTGTCTAAATTCAACCATTACGATGGTGACCATTAAATCACAAGGTTAAGTATCCTGAAAATATTGTTATTTCTCAATTGTTAGAAAATATTGTTATTTCTAAAATTACTTAGAATTGTATACTCTTTAAATGCACTAGAAATAACTTTGTGAATATAAAACTGATGTTTTACAGTCAGTCAATATGTAGACAAATTTTTGCTTTTATTTTACTTCAAATATTTTAAATTGTTTTTCATTAGTTATATTTAATTGATAAATAAATAGTAAAATTAACATAATATTGTTAAAATGTTTTGTTAAAGATTTGATTTGTATTCACCGGGCTTCTTCACACCGGCAATACGTTCAAGAATAGTTCAATTTATTCTAGACAGAACTTCATTTGCTGAATCTTCCTCACAAGATGATATATCTTCCAAGGAAAAAGTATTTTTCAATTTTGGTATTGAACGACTGATTGCGTCAGAAGTGTATATAGCAGCTTATCCATTACACGATGTAAGTGTGATTTTATTTAAATAATTAAGGATAATTTTAGGCAAATGTACATTGGAAATTCAATTTATTTACTAAGTTTATTAAAATTATTATCTTCTCTTCAAAAATTAAATAAAACCTGCAAACTCCTCGATTAATGGGTATTTCTTACTAACAGTAAACACTAAGACATAAATATCATTGAAGTATATTCCTTGTTTCATTGTCTATAAAGTAATTATTCAGTTTCTATCATATTTTCTACTGTCCAGTTTCCAGATCAGTCCAATCCCCAATTACTCTGATTAAATGTAGTTTTATTGTATCAATAAATTAATTTATAGATTTTTTCATTTAATCATTTTATATTTTCACATATTTGGCTTAACAAAATATTTAGGTATGACTTTAAACACATGTAACTATATGTGAAATACATTAGTTGAGAAGGTTAGAGGTTATAAATAAAATTTATAATTTTGTGACCGAAAGGTACACACAAAGCTATATTGAAAGAATTAAAAAAAAACTTACTGGCTTGATTTTTAGATAATGAAAATGTATTTTTTGCTTAGAAAAATTTTTCAGTTATCAATTCATAATAAGTTGCTACTTTATAAACAATGCTAAAGGCCAAATATATATAGGATATATATATATATATATATATATATATATATATATATATATATATATAAATATGTACAGCTTTGAAGCTGTACAAAGAGGTTGAAATATTAAGTCAAGCAAACTTTCCACAATAAGGGACTGAGAATTGTGAGTGCTCTTTGGTATATCAGCAATAATAAAATTCACTGGGATTTGAAGGTAGATACTACTGAGCAAGAAATCCAAATATACTCCAGGATGTGTGAACTGCACTCCATCAGTTAATTGCTTCATCTGCTTAATAATACAGACTTGTAGTGGCAATTTAAGTGAGGGTTATCCTTTGAATTATCACAGTGTTGTGTTCTAATACCATGTTGTGCAGACTAACTGGTGTTGCAGTTAGTTGGATTTTACAGTAATCTAATACACCAGTATCAATAGTAAATAAACTGCTAGATAGTTGTATAAACTAAAAAATATATATTTTTCTTCTTGGACTATATGAAGTAAGTGATGTTTATGTGCAGGGGGATTTGCGTACTCCAGGCAGTATGAGGTATTTACTGCTAACTGAATGGGCTTCTGTAAACAAATGGTACCGTTATCAACCTGTGGATCACATAAGAGGGTATTTTGGTGTGAAAATAGGTCTATATTTTGCTTGGTTGGGATTCTATACGCACATGCTTTTTCCCGCTGCTGTTGTCGGCATTGCTTGTTTTATTTGCTCGTGGTTCACTCTCAAGTACTATAAGCCAAGGTAAGGTTATTTTTATTTTTATTCAAAAATAATTTTTGAGGCAATAAAATACGAGGGTAAATTTAACAGATATGATTTCAAGAAAAACTACTTTGAAGTTTCTTTGCTGACTAAACAAAAATAATAGTCATACGAGGGTTGATCAAATATAAACGAGACTGATTTTTAAAAAAATTTATTGCTTACTTACAAATTATTCTTGATACAACTTATTTTTCTACATAGTCTCCCGCACGAGTAACACATTTTTCCCACCGGATTGGAAGTTTTTTAATTCCATCTTCGTAAAAAGTTCTCGGGTGTTCATTGAGCCATTGGAGCACGAAGGTCTCCACCACAGAATAGTCTTCGAAACGCTGGCCTCCAAGCGCCTCTTTGAGTGGCCCAAACAGGTGATAGTCGCAGGGTGATAAGTCTGGACTGTATGGGGATGTTCCATTGGTTCCCAGCCAATTTGATCGAGTTTAAGCCTCGTGGCGTTCGCTGAATGTGGTCGGGCATCATCGTGAAGAAGAATGACGTTTCTTGCGGTTTTAGATTTCCTTTTCCTACTGAAAAGACTGTTTTATGGCCTCTAAAACATCACAATAATATTGTGCATTTATTGTGCGTCATTGATGGAGGAAATCGACGTGAAAGGCGCCTTGCTTGTCGAAAAATACAGTGGCCATTACCTTCCCGGCCGACGATCGTGATTTGGCCTTCAGAGGCGCCTCTCTCTCTCTCTTCCGCCACTCCATACTTGCCTGTTTCGACTCAGGAGTGTAATGGTGAACCCATGTTTCGTCACAGGTGACAATCCGGTTTAATAATGCCTCACCATCTCGTTCTAATTGGGTCAATAGTCGCTGGCAAATCTCCAAACGATTCCGTTTGTGAGCGTCGGTCAAAATTTGTGGTACCCACCTTGCAGATACTTTGCTGAGTTCCAGGTTTGATGTAACGATTTTTTGAACGCTACCATAGCTCAACTGGAGTTCATCTGCAATAAATCGCAGCGATATACATCTGTCTTCGTCCAGGAGCTTCCGAACAGCCTCAATGTTTTCGTCCGTGACGGAAGTGGTCGGGCGATGATCATGGCTGAGGTTTTCTACTGCTTCCGTCCTTCGGCGAATTCCTTGTGCCAAGCAAAAACGCGAGCTCTTGACAGGGTCCTGTCCCGTATTGAGCCGTCAATCTACGAAAAGATTTCAGTCGGATTGACCCCTCCTTGGCCAAAAACTTAATAATAATTCTCTTCTCACGGAAACGCACTTCACTCTCACTCATTGTGTAGTTTTATACTGAAGGGTCCGAACGGAAATGTTGCCCGTCTACGCCCGTCCCAAACCTCCCAGGCTACCTGAAACCCCACCCTTTGGAGTTCAATGTCCAACGGAAAAGTTTTTAGAAAGTCAGTCTCGTTTATATTTGATCAACCCTCGTAGTTATTTTAAATATTTTTAGGTGAAAAAAATAGTTATTTCTTCTTTCTATTAAAAGAACAAATAAAACACAAATTAAGTTAATTAAATGATGTATTATATCTTTTTGGTAATATTAAAATGTTATGTTATTACAAGTGTTATTAAAATGTTAAAAGCAGTTAAGTTCATATTGGATATGTGGAGGGATAAGATAGATTAAATACTAGAGGTAAAGGATTATAAACCGCAGTCACTGATCAAAGGACCTGTTGTGTCAGTAAGCTTCTTGGCTACTAGTTCATCATGATTTCTTGGTCATTCCGAGAAAATAGTTTATACTATGGTGTTAGTTTAGGTTAAAACATTCACATAAGATAAATAATAATATTAGGATACTATTAAATATGAGTACGAGTTAGTTTTCAGTAACTTTATAACATGATATAAAGGTAAACTCTTGACGTTAGCTGGGGCCAAGTCTATTGTTACAGCTCAGTAACAAAATAAAAACAAACATAAATGTCACTGTATTGTTTATAACATTATAGATACAAATTATTCTTTATAATTATAATAGAATAGCTGTTCCTTACAACCAAGAAACTGTTCAGAGAGATTTGCAACCAGACTGGGCAGCTCAGGTATATGTTTTCTGTGAATCATCAACTGGGTTAGAAAAATAGCTGTTTAGTACCACTGTATTTTTGAAAAATATGTTCATCCAATATTGAGTTTGCCTTTCTCATTTATAGTGCAGTGCCTTGTTTAAATTTGAAACTCCGATTGTATAAATTTGAAATATTTTGTTATTGTTTTTATTCTAGCCAGGATATTTGTTCAAATGAAACAAATATCAAAATGTGTCCACTCTGTGATGTGTTTTGTGACTTCTGGGATCTTCAAGAGACCTGCTTTCATTCCAAAGTTGCATTTTTGTTTGACAACTATACCACTGTCTTTTTTGCTGTGTTCATGTCTTTTTGGGGTATGTAATAGAAATGAAATATTATCTGCATAAAGTAATTACCATTGACAAATTTCTAGTTGATAATATAAAAAGAATTTGATGTATTGAATAAGTAATAAAATTAAGTTACAAATTTTGTTAAACTACTCATTAATGTTTCACATTTATGCTTTTTCTATTATAAAAATCATAGTATAAGCTCAAATTTCAAAAAAATTAAAATACTTTTACTCTTTGTGGTTGAAGGGTTTATTTTGTTTTGTTGCACTACAGTCTCAGGTATACTTGGACAGTTGAATGGCCACTGATGCCCATAATATTAATTTGTCTTATGAAAACCATTACAGGAAATTTTTTACATTCAATTATATTCCCAAAAAAACCTGGTTTAGAATGTGTTGACAAAAAAAAATGTTTCTTTAGGTATTCCTCAAATTTTGGTCAATATATGAATAATCAGAAGTGAGTACACAAAAAAAACTAACCAATGAAATTTACAATTTGTGATAAATTGGAAAAACCTTGTGGCATTCAAAATTTATTTTTGGTTTTGTATTACCAAATTATATTTTTCTTCCTTTTCAAATTTGCTATTTTACTTGAGTTTTGAATTTGTATTTATGACGAAAATTTGAGCATATGTGATATACCGATTTAAAAAATAGCCCGTATCGAATGTTTTGGGAATATAGTAACATATATGTTTATTTAAGTATTTATGGTTTGAATTTGGTCAAAATTGTTAGAGCCATTTTTGAGAAAATCCAATTTTTAAAAAAGGTTTAAGTTTTTATTTTGTCTTTTGAAAAATTAAAAGAAGAATCTTGAGATCTTTACTAAGATATTTCCAAAATAAATTCGGTGACTTTGATTTCACAAAAAAATATTATATGGAAGAAAATTACTTTTATACTTTTTCCAGCTACTATGTTCTTGGAAATGTGGAAGCGTTACTCTGCAGAAATCACCCACAGGTGGGACTTAACTGGATTTGACGCTCAAGAAGAAAGCCCTCGGCCTCAGTATTTGGTGCGTCTTGCTTTGCTGGATAAGGCAAATCTGGCACAATACAAGCTAAATGTTATTACAAATTCTATAGAACCACAAGTGCCTTTCTGGAGAATACGTTTTCCTGCTACCATTTTCAGTTTCTCAATTGTTCTTTTACTAGTAAGTTTTATTGTAAAACAAACAAATAAATAATGATCATTTTTAACTATAAATATTTGAATTTTTAAGTTCATAATTTAAATTAAATAATATGTATTTGTAATATGTAATACACAATTGTGAAACAATTGTGAAAGGTGGTTGTGAAGATCCCAGCAGTAGCCAAGCTAGAAGAATCATACTGTATATTATTATTTATAATTTTTTATAGGTTGCCTTGGCATTGGCTGCAGTTTTGGGAGTTGTACTTTATCGGATGTCTGTGTTGGCTGCCCTGAGTGTGTATGGAGATTCAGTAATAACAAGTTACGCCATTCTTTTCACCACTGCTACTGCTGCCACAATTAATCTGATATGCATCTTTATTTTTAATTGGGTAATTCTTTATTGTTTTAACACTTTAATGTTACTTTTTGCACATTTTATTTTTGTTTCAATATAGTTTTAGGCCTTGTATGTGACATTTCTCAGATTAAATAAAGTGTAGCAGATGTACACTTACTGAATGAAACTGGACACCTGTATACTTATTCACTGAAGCTTCATTTATATTAAAATTCTTTTTCACAAAAAAAAAGTATTTAGAAAGTATTATGATTGTGAACAATCATGAAAGTTTAATGGATATATCAGTTTCATGTTTCTTGAGTAAAAAAGTGGTTTCTATTTGTATGCCTGTATATCTTTGTGGATGAGTGTCTTTATAGTGATATTTGTCATGTTGCTGTTGTTTGGCTTAAAAAGCTAATAGGACATCAGAAGATATCAGAATTAGGGGTGGGAGAAGATCGACATCTGATACAGATTTTTGAAGAAAGGGACTGAAGAAAGTTAGCCTCTTTCGAGTGCTATACAACCATGGAAGAAAAGAAACAGGTGTAGCTTACCCACATTTTAGGATCATTTAATTTTTAAAAACTTTTTGGTCAAACACCTGTTAAAAATGAACAAATATATTGGATTTTTTTCAAAAATTGATTTCAACAGTCTTGATCAGTTTGCTCAAATATCGTAATTAAATATCCAAAGAAAATGTATGAGTCAACATCCTTTATATATGGTGACTCTGTGGTATGAAGCAGTCAGTCCTCCCAAAAAATTTGGTTTTGAGTTATCAACAATAAACTAAAAATTCATTCTAATTTCTTAGTCAGGTTTTAATTTAACAAAATCAAGTTTTGGAGAAAGTAGATATTCTTTCTTATAATAAGAAATGCTTAAAAATATATGTAATTGTTGTTTGGTGCAGAAGTAGAAATGAGAAGTTAGATGGCAATGAAGAAGAATGAATGTGGTTGATTAGATATACAAAAACATTCATTAGAAAAGGACACATCATTTTTTCACACACTTCCAAATTTACTGTTTTTCATAAATATATTTTATCTGGATTTGTTCTTATAATCATTTCCTATAATTGCAGATCTATGCTTGGCTGTCACAGTATCTCACAGAATTAGAAATGAACAGAACTCAATCAGAATATGATGACTCTCTCACTTTAAAGATGTACCTTCTACAGTTTGTCAACTACTATGCTTCAATATTTTACATAGCTTTCTGCAAGGGGAAGTTAGTGGGGTTCCCTGCTAAATACAACCGGTTGTTTGGATTCAGACAGGAAGAGGTAAATATAATAAAACACAAAGTCAACCTGTGTTGCATAATATAGTACACTTTGTTTTAAAACATAGTTTATAATAGTAAGGTGAATTATTTCATCATTAAAGTTATAAGTAAATAAAAAAATAAAAATAAAATATGAACATATCTCTTTCATCATTTTCAATCTCAAAGTTGTTATTACTTGATGAGTTTGCATCAATTATATTCATTCTATAAATTGATAAATTTGTTAATGAAGATATGTTTACAAAAAAACCATGATTAGTTAAAAATAAACACCAAGAGAGTGTTATTATTATAATAATGACATCATATTTGAAGGACTGATTGGGCTTAGATAAATACAGTAGAGTCTCTTTAACCTATGGGACTGGACACCCGTTGGATATTACAGTGAGTGTCTTGACTACAGAGGGTCAGTAGAAAAACATACATCGTATAGTACCATGTTTGAACTCTAATGAAAATGAAGGCAAAACTATAAAATACAGTTTACAAATTTATTTACAGTATATAAATAAACATATTATAAAAAATATATTATATTATTGTTAATTTACTGTACTGTACTGTAATTAATATCCCTTGAAAACCTAAGATAGCACTTTTTTACTTTTTACTAATTCTAACAATAAAACTACTGTATGTGAGCAACAAGACAGTTTTCATAAACATGAAAAACGATCTTATTTGTATAGGCAATCTGAAAACCAACACCCAGGAAATGAATTCTTGCGTTCTTATAATTAGCTGACTATATATAAAATTTGTTTGTTGATGTTTCCTTTTGAACATTATGAGTACTTTACCTTAACACTTACTCCTTTGTAAACACAATCATTTCTTCTCTTTTTTTCTAACTATAAGTATAAGACTTTTTTTATGTCTAGCATGATAGATAAAGTTATACTTAGGGCCTACTGTTTTTATTTTATCCCCAGTAAAATATGAAGGCTCAGTTATTGAATAAGGCTAGCAGTTTAAACATCACAGTCAAGCATCAGTATACTGTATATTAATTATATCCGATAAAGTCAGTGAATACTGTAATGCAATTTGTCTTTGTACTTTAGATGTTTTCAAAAATTTGTAAAAATATACAGTTGTGTATTGATACAACTCAAGTAATAAGACACTTAAATAGTCCGCCAAATGTGGCATGCACCATCTAACGTCATGATAGGCAATCAAAGTAAAGTGGTTAATAGAGGGTGATGCACAATCAGCGAAACCATTTCCCCCCCTCTATCTCTTTCTGAAGCTGGTGTCTGAAGCGAGAAGTGTTGCTGATGTAGTAGAAAAACAAATTTTAATTTAAGAAAGTTGAGTTGAAATGTGAAACACCGTCCATGGGCCGATGATGAAGCTTGAGTTCTGAACTACACCAACCATCCAGATACTGTGCTTATTTTAGATATATAGCTCAGGATATGTAATTTGAAATATACTTACTGTAGCGAACCTGTCGTCCAGTAGTGGTGATCAAAGGAATTTTGTTGCAGTTTAAAATTGGTTAAGTAGAGAAACAGCTTGGAAACTTCCACTAACACCTAACTAAAAAAAAACTTTTAGTTACATTCTTTAAGTATAACTAGTTAGTCATGTTACAGAACATGTATTTATAGTGCTAGAGTAAATATTAATGTATTGAAATCGCCGGCTAAGATAGAAAAAAAAGGGTGGAGCAGCTATAGCAAGATTTGGGCCCCCTAGCCTCCCAGAGGCTCTTTCAAAATTTCATTATAGAATAAAGGAATGATCATAGTAATATAAGTTTAACAAGGTTATAGGTAGTTGATAAAATATATATGTATATGTAAAGAAATCATGTATTGTGCATGTAACCACTAGTCAGACTTCTAGGGTGTAATATCTGTAACTGTGTTATTTAACCTATACCAAAAACTCAAGTTGATGTAAAACCACTTAAATTATTGTGATTTCCTTTCACGTAATGATAAAATAAAAATGTTGTAATTAAATCTATTTTTAACTATTTAAAATTATGAATTTAAAACAACCAGTAATGAAATATATTTCTGACAATTTAAACTTTTGAATTTAAAATGACATTGGCACATCAGGTGATTGGGAGACAACCTCAGTAAATTCCTATATAAAATATATTAAATCAAAACATTTTTTACTCTGCCATCACTGCACGCGTGAAGTAGCAGTATATAATTCAAAGCAGAGTCAATGACTTTTTTGGTTAGTTCAGTTATTCGCACAGAGATTGCAACAATTCCCAAGTATTTTAATTTTATCTGCAATTAATAAAAAAAAGGAAACAATATAATCTAATGAACTGATTTAAAATTTTTTTGTTAGAACTTCAACTCTTCATGTTGCCAGATTTATTTTATTTAGTTGTTTCATGGTTATATAATTATACAGTAATGCAAGCAATGTTTTAAAGACAGATTATCTACTTTTGCCAGCTATAGTAAACTTCCACTAGTCCAACATTCTGTTTGGCACACTTCATTGTAAAGCACTTCTTACATTCTTAGAGCTTAGGCTCTGTCAGCCACAATTGGTCAGATTTAAGTTGATGACACCCCTGCTGCACCGATCACTCTGAAGTAATTGCGGGTGCTGATTTAACACCAGATAACTCATTAGCAGATCTGATTAAAAACGAAATTGCAGAATATGTGGATGCTGATGAAGACAAGTCTGTTGAAGAAATATTGTTTGATGTGGCTAAAGTTCAAAGCACATTGAATTCATTGATCCCAAAAGGGATTGGTTTGCAAGAAAAGGTCGAGGAGATGAATTGTGTTACATGGGAACAGGCCACTGACTCGAACACATTTATGATGTATGTTGATAGCAACAGTTCATTTAAGGATTTAAAAGTTATGAATTTGCATATCTTAAAGAATGGATTTTATAACAAAAGAGTATGATCTAAAAAGCAAGTAGACATATAGAATTAAAAAAGCTGCTGTAAAAATTGAAAATCAATCATTTATCAAGTTCTATTATGTAAGCGCAAGTTCTGTTCATATTGATGGATACGCTTGCCTGATTCATCACGTGAAGATTCTTGAACACGAAAGTGTTTTTGATTGAATTGATTGTGCTTTAAATTATTGATTATCTCTTTGTTTTATTTATTTTTTAGAATTTAGATGATGAAGATATTGAAGTATGTATTGTCAATAATTAAAGGTGTTATGTATGTTTGAAACAAAGAATAAACATAAGTTTATTGCTCATAACTTTGTTTTTTGTTTCTTAATATTTCATTATCTATATTTTATATTGGCTTCCTGTTGTCCAGCATATTCGGTAATCCGGTGTTCTCAAAGTCCCAAACATATGGATAAAAGGGAGTATACTGTATATTGTTAAAATTATGTACTAACAACAAACATGGAAACAGCTTATACCTTCATATTTATATTAAATAAAATTATTAAATTTAATTAATGTCCCTTGATGCTAATTAGCCTAATATTAATCCTATGAAAATTAAAAACTTTAAATGATCTTTTTAATAAAAATAATCAAAATAATTTAAGAAAATTCATTGTTGAAAAAACATCTTTAGATAAAAAGTTTTACTTTAAAAAATAAACTAACTTTGTGGAATAGAGGACATGATTACATTATTAAACGAAAAAGAGTTTATTTGTGCTAATGAAAATTTATTTTCATTAAAAATAATTTATTTAAATTTTAATGAGTGTGTATTTAATTTGATAGTATACATGTATATAAAGCTTTTTTTAGTATTAAAAAAAATTAAATTCAGTAAATGGTTATGAAGTAATAATTTTAAGAAATAGGTTACCTGATTTTCATCCTTTATATTACAGTTTATACAAAACTTTCTTTGTATTATTTTAGTGTGGTCCTGGAGGCTGTTTGATGGAGCTTTGTATTCAACTTGCTATTATAATGGTTGGTAAACAGGCATTCAACACTTGCTTAGAAATGGTTTTTCCGTAAGTAACTCTATCTTCAAATCGTTTTTCTTCTTCAATTGCATGTGTATTAAAGTAATGCATAATGAGGGCTATCAGGTAAGGTCCTGATAATGTTTAACCCACCTCTCCAGCAGTAGTCACATCTTTTGCATAAAGACTTTGTATCTGATATTTTATACTTCGATGACAAAAAAAATATAGGTTCACTTTTTATCATGATAACAAGAAAGTTAAAAATAGGTTAAAACTTAGGTTAAAAGTTATGAATTTGTATATCTTAAACAATGGATTTTATAACAAAAGAGTGAAATCTAAAATCAAATGGACATATAGAATTTAAAAACCTGCTGTGAAAATTGATAATTATTTATCGTTTTATTTCAGATAAAAAAGTTTTGTCCGGCTCTGTTTGTAGCTCTATCGATGGACACGCTCGGTTGATTCATCACCTGAATCGGCTGATCCTTGAACCCAAAAGTGTTTTTGATTGATGCTTTTAATTATTGATTT
Source organism: Callitettix versicolor (assembly GCA_022606455.1). Taxonomy (NCBI): domain Eukaryota; kingdom Metazoa; phylum Arthropoda; class Insecta; order Hemiptera; family Cercopidae; genus Callitettix; species Callitettix versicolor. The sequence goes on from CM040189.1 coordinate 66,087,787, forward strand.
TCTCTTTATTTTATTTATTTTTAATAATTTAAATTCTGTGTTGTATTTATGATAATTTAGATATTGAAATTTGTCAATAATTTTTAGATCATATATTGAAAAATTGTCAGTAATTAAAGATTTAAGATTTAAAGTAATTAAGATTAAGGTTTTTGGGGTTAAAAATAAGCAGAAAACAGAAAGTTATTTTTTGATTTCTAATGTTATTTTATTAAATTGTAAAATTAAAATGTGCATAGTTTGAGTAAAATAAATAATAAATAAATTGAGCTAAAATTTAAAAACACTTGGACACTTCATAATGAGATGAGAAATAAAACTCTTTGATTTTAATGAAATAATTATTCTGCTCATTATTATCAAAATAAAAAAAGAATAATATTATTGAAATTAAACTGAAAAATGGTGTAAAACCTAACCAAACCTAAATCTACTAGTAATATTATTATCTTGCAAACACATCATAGAATTAAGAAAATAAAAATTCTTTGCTTTTATTTTCTTTCTGATGAACTAGTTCTTCTTCATCCTGACTTCGGCACTGTAAAACAGGTTTTCTGAGTGGTCATACAAAAAAAGTGTTGCATTGCAAGCAATGAATTTGGCTTTTACATTTTTTTTTTTAAACTCACACTTGTAGCAAAGTTTGACTCATACAGCAGCTGGTACATTTGATTCTCCTGTATCATTTCTGTATTTTGATAAAAACATTTGAAGACCTTGAGGTAAGGTTTTCAGTGTAGTTCTGTAACATACATTCACAGCTTCATTGGTGTACTATGAAGCTGAAAGTTAAAATTTATAGAAACACCGCCTATTTTCTTTATGATCAGGGTTGTTGAATCTGTGCATCATGTCAGAATTTATGCCAGCTATATCCAAGGTTGGAAAAAAGAGCAGAAGACAGCACCTAGTGATTCCTGATGTAGTGTAAACAAAACATTTTTTTTATCAACATTTTTGTCCCCTCGCTTTGTTGAGTTGTGGTCCAAGATGGTATCTTGATTACCTTTTTGAGAGTTTACAGACACATCGTTATGCATATTTGAACCAAGAGAACTGACTTGGTTTTTTATCTGCTAGGAAACCAGGTGAAATTTTCTCCAAAGACAAAGAGTGATGATTTAACCTCTTGATTTTCTTTGCCAAAAACTCAAGAGGGATTTCTTTTTTATTTCTTTGTGAAGTCCAAAGTAAAATGAGTTGCATTTATATAAAAAAATCCAAGAAAGGAATAATATTGAATTGTTGATAGTCAAAGAGCTCCAAAAGCCTTTTGACAATATCTCTTGCAGCATTGGGAATATGGACTTTGTGGATTTTGTTTCCCACAATAAATCTTGAAATTGGCAGTATAAAAATTGCAGCTGTCACATAGTGTATATATTTTTGAGGCTGTTTTTGGGGCATACATTATGAAGCATTCATAATGTCACATAATAAAGCATTCATCAATCGTCACAGATTCTCCTGGGTTGAACATTCTTTTATAGTTCATTACAAATTCAGGATCATTGTTATTGCTGCTATGTGATCACTTCTTTTCGAGTCAAGACATCATCAAACCTGAGAGCCCTGAGAAGAAAAAATCCACTGATAGCTAAACACAGACCTCAAAATTATCATCATTACTCAAATACTCAAGTACATTTGTAGGATTATATTTTTTATGGTCAGCAAAAAGCAACCAAAAACAGAGCCAAAATTCCTCCTTTTGTATAATTTTGATAGTCTTGTTGCCTTACATATATAAGGGGGTGGGGCTTATGATCTCTGCTTTCAAATTGTCGTCATCATTAAAGTGCAATAGGGTCAAATGTTCTTTCAAAAGTATAATCTGAGGGATCGGTAGTTGATGTGCTAAAACACTGGTCAGTCTGCTGTATATCTGAACTGCACACCTAAAGGTACTTGTTTGTGCCGTAGTTACTCTACTTGATTTACTCCTTCCGTTAACACTGATCCCTCGTCTTTATTAGTCTTAACTGTCATGAAGTATAGAAATTAAAAAAAAAATGTAGAAAAAATGGCAGATACTAAATTTTAAGTTTGGACTATTTGATGATGTTCCATCCAAATTGCATTAGACAATTTAATATTTGATTACGCATCTAAAAACTAACTAAACAAATATTCTTGAAGCGCATGTTATCTAGTATTAAGTGACATTTGTATGTTATTGTACTTTACATATTTAGTAATACCATATTAATTATAGAGTAATCAGAGTTTTGTTCATGCAGATTGTTTACCAAATGGTGGAAAAGTCGTGGAATAAAGAGACGCAGTAAACGTGGTAAAGGCGAACAATGGGAGAAAGACTACAAACTGGTGGAATGGGGAGCTCAGGCTCTTTTCCCAGAGTATTTAGAAATGGGTTAGTTTCTAAAATGAAATTACATTTACAGGGTCTATGTTTCTGTAGTACCCCATGAAAATTGAAAATCCATGAATAACTGAAACCATAAAATTATGACAGCAAGTAAAGACTATTATTAATATCTAATGATTGTGTAATTAGTCTGGGTTAATGGCTCTGCCACGACTAACCATTTAGAGTAAGTTATCACAGGAAATCACGTAGCTGTAAAGACAATCAACTGTAATGTATGACAAATAGCTATGTACTTTAAACAGCACAATAAACATTATATATTGGACCATGTGATGTAAAGTTGGGATGTTAGTGATATTATTAGGAACAAGAGATAAATACTGCACACATAGATCTGCACTGACTGACTGCCTACTTGATACAGTAACTGTACTTTCTGCACTTACACTATATGTTACTAAATACTGTGAATATCAGACCTGTGAATGTTAAGGGTGAATTGTAGCAGTTTATTATAGATTATGTAAATCATTTAATTTCTAAATTACTGTATCATTATTATTATTATTCAATTGGTTAGTGACAACTGATTATCTTCACCTAAATCGCTCACTCACATTTCCTCTATATGTACCTTAATCCAACTCTTCTTTTATCTTTGTCATCTTTGTGGGGTTCAGAGTAATTCTCCAAACTTGTCTGTACAATTTGAAGCTCTTTTGACAATTTGAAAATATTTTTTTTAATGTTACTATTTTTTGAAAGTTTATGATTATTGTTAAGAAAATGAAAAGTACATAGAAAATTCATTTATATTATTGTATAAGGAAGTAAAAATTTGTTATAATAAAATTATTTTAATGATTATAATTTATGCAGGACAAAGCAATGAAGAACATAATGTGAGTTTTTTTTTAAATGTAGTACTAATAATGTAGATTGTAAAATTAAATAGTATCAATCCTGTGCTGTTTAAAGGTTATAGTTACTTATTTCAAATACATTTTAATACATTATTCCAGTACTTGATACATTTTAAGAAAACTTTTTAAATTTGGTTAATGTAAAGATATGGGACCTGTTGAAAACCTTTGTCAATAAATTATCTAAGGGCATTGTTTTATTCTTTTTCGTAATATTACTGTTTACGTTTTCAGTTTTGCAATATGGATTTGTTACTATTTTTGTGGCTGCCTTTCCTCTAGCACCAGTATTTGCACTGATCAACAATATACTTGAAATGCGTTTAGATGCTAAAAAACTGCTAACGTTCCATCGTAGGCCAGTATCTCAAAGAGTCAAAGATATTGGAGTATGGTTCCGTATTCTTGATACTATTTCAAAGCTGGCTGTCATTACAAATGTAAGTTTTGTATGAATGTAATTATTTAACATGCATGTGTACATTTTTAGATCTTTGTGACTTTTATTTAACTAAGAAAAAGCCATACAATAAATTGTAGGTACTTAAAAGGACCAGGAAATTAAATTATGAATAATGGCGAAATATAGAGGCTGATAAAAAGGAAATTTGAATTTTTTTCAACAATGTACAATAAGGTATGTGTATTTCAATACAGTACGGTAAACATCTAAAAAAACCACATAAATTTATACCTGGATTACTTATGTTTTATATTAGTATACCTTATGTTAATAAGTATTACTTCATGGATTGAAAAATTAAATCAGATTGAAAATCGTGTACATATATTTGACACAATTATTTCTTTGTTGATTCGATGTTTCGCCAAAATCGTATTTAACATCTTTGAGGTTGTTCTCACTCAAAGTCTGGTCGAAATAAAAGAAACGTTCTCCTGCCAGTTCCAGTAGGAACAATGTTTCTTCTAAAAACAGTTGTGTTGAATGGATGTACATGGTTTTCAGTTATATATATATATATATACACACACACACACCCACAACATAAATAACATTGGTTTTTAAAGATTTTTTCATAGAGTTTCATGTTTATTGTGTAAAAATAAAGAAATATATTTTTATATAGCCCTAAATAGAAAAAAAAATTAAAACTAATAATTCATCAAAAATGGATATTTTTGTTCTTAGTGCAAAGTAAACAGTTTCTAGGAGAACTGATTGTTGTATAGCTTTCTTCTGTCGCTTCCTTATCTAAGCATTTACTCTCTCACTGTTTAGTCTGTGTAGTCAAGTACAGTGTGTCAGTATTTACGCACCAGCTCTGTGGCAGTAATGTCCGATTCTGATACTATTGCTTTTCCATATCATAATAAAAAATGAGCCATATTTTGTCAGTAAGTAAATCTGTTAGAAATGGTGGTTGATTACTTAGTATAGTGGTTGATTACAATTCTGATTCATGATTCAAAAGATAAACAATGTTGTGTATATGCACATAAAAGAAGAAACTCATCCAGTTACTAAAATTTATAAAGGTGAAAGCTGGGCTAAGTACAAATTATAAAGCACAAAAATAAGATTGGGACCAAATGGTTTTTGTAAGATTTATTGAGTGATTTTCAAGGTTCCAGCTAATTTACCTTGATTTTAATTTAAGTATGAATTAAAGAGTTTTATAAATTATTATGGAGGTGTGAATTATCCAATCGCAACTTTGTAAATTTGTTTTACATATAAATAGAAAAAAATAATTCTTTTGCAAAATACATAGAATTTAATTTTGATGAAAAACATTCTTTTAAAGTTCTAAACTGAAGAATTTCCTCAAAATATAATTACACAGGCCAGATGCAGATATATTATTCTATTGGCTTCAATAGACTTTTAAACTGGATTGGAATTATTTTACTATGTTGTTTCAAGTTTTTCAGTGCATAAATTTGCAAGCTTAGATTTGCATTAGTGATGTTAGTGTGTTACTTCAATTTAAATTTCTGTCAACTACAAGACCTAAAACCATTAGTTTCCTTTCTACCTAACTTCATGTTTGTTTTTTGATTTAATTCTGCAAGGGAGTGCAGACCAGCTGCACCTATTGAGAGGATTTAGACATCCCTAGTGGTACCCAAGTCTAACTCACACTTACACTTCAACACTACACTTACGACTTCAACACTTTACATTCACACTTACATTTAGGGAGGCTTTTCACCTTAAAAAAAAATGTTTGGTTTAGACTATGATTTACATTAAAATACATGTTTGTTGTAAGAGGATTTTCTTGTAGATTATTATTTCCAAAGTACTTGTGTTTGAGCTTTAGTTGTAAGAAAGTCTTTTCCTCTAAATGTAAAACATTTTCTGAACGCAGGCTCAATGTTGTATCACTTGCAAACTAGATTATGTTAAAAAAAAATATGTAAATTAAAAATAATACCAGTCCAAATACTGAACCTTGAGGAACACCGAATTTTAATATTTGTGCCTGTTGAGGTTAATAATGAAATGCGATTAATCATTTGTATGCATTCCAGGGATTTATTATTGCTTTCACATCAGATTTTGTACCACGACTAGTTTATACTGTTATGATTAGTTCTGAACACAGTCTGAATGGGTATCTAAATGATTCACTTTCTTTTATGGATATACAAGACTTGGACGTAATGAAACCAATGAACTCCACACTAAAGTATTGCAGGTAAGGCGTACAGTTTTAGTTTTACATGCACCGAGAGCGTTTGTGTTTTTGTACAAGTATTTGTTTGTATCTCCATTCGTTATGTACTGTTAGGCTTCTTCAAATCTTTGAAGAATTTAATAAACCATTATTATTAATGTGTATGTTCTCTGAAAATATGTACTAGCCTCCATGTACTAATTCTATTTTCCACCTACCCAATATCACTTTATCTTTCAGTCATTTCAACTTATGTTTTGTTCAAAAAAGAATATTTTCTTACTTACGTTAACAACAAACATGACCGAAAAAGTGATTCTTAAACAATATTAGAAACACAGTGTGTCATTCTGTGAGTATTGATAAATTGATAAGAATGAATAAAACATGATGCGAATAATCTGATTTAATGTTAATATGTCACAGCAACTTTTATGGTTTTAGAACATGTTTGCTTCCTTATAACATATTAACATGTTTAAATAGAACATCAGGGTAAGAAGACAAAAGAGATAAAAAGAATATCTTATTTCTTGGTCAAAGTGCAGGTTAGAATGAAGTTGGTCTGCTGCAACGGTGTTGTACTGATGGTGTTATGACAAAATGTTCTTGCATACGATTATGAGCTTAAGCAACTACTTTTATTGTCCTTTTTGAAAATGAGCGTTAACATTTTTTTCCTTAATCATGGTGTTTTATGAAGGTTGTCACAGTGGTTGAATCTGAAAATGATATGGTGTTAAATCTTGAAACATGTATTTTCCACCATAATAAATGAATAACTGTATTCGGAATGTAATATAACTTCTAGATATGATTTTATAATTTTTTTTTAAAAAATCATTTTTCTGAACAATATGATAAAAAATTTGTTGCTCTCAAAAACTGACAAGAGTAATGATGTTTTGAAACTCAGCAATTAGATAGGCTTATCATAACCGCTTTGAAACACTTGAAATAATAATTTTAATTATAAGAAAACAATTTTAATCACTCAGCTATACAAATAGTACTCAAATCTGTGTTCCACCACAAAACTGCAGGTTTTTAAAAAAGGTTTTTTTGAACAATTATCGTTTTAGAATAAAATTATTATTTCTTCACTTATATTTGTAGACTGGGGCTCGTATTTACAAGAAGTTTGTATTTTTGAGACGAAACAGTTGTCAAGTGTGATAGGTGGTGTTCGCACAATCGTTGGAATATGTTGAACGTACATGGCTTATATATATGAAAATGTAAACAGTTATTGTTGACAAATTAATAGGTAACAATTACTAATAATCTAGTAAATGAAAAGAAGGTTTAGTTAATGGTAATATATTTGTACAGTAAAATCTCATAAACCTGGATATAATGGAAACTTAGGAAGTCACATATGTTGTGATATCCAGAATTGTTTTAGGCTAAGTTATTAGATGAAATAGAATAAATTGTGATTAGGTATCTAAACGCTAGTGGTGTTGTTAACCAGCCCAAGTAGGCAGGGACATTCTTGAAGTTTATGTATGTTTCAGGTACCCTGACTACAGAGAGCCACCTTGGGCACATAACAAATACAACAAAACAACCATGTACTGGAATGTCCTGGCCGCTAGACTAGCATTTGTTGTTATTTTTGAAGTAAGATTTATCTTATGTATTTATTTACTCACAACTGCAACCTTATTAAGTAGCTTAGTTGGTGATACAGTTTTATACAGTGTTTTAAACATGCCTAAAAATTTGTTACAGAATGTAGTTGTGATGGTAGTACTTCTTGTTCAGTGGTGTGTGCCTGATGTGCCGGCAAAACTGAAGGAGCAAATACGACGTGAAGCATACATCACTAATGAGATAATTATTTCCCAAGAAGCTAAAGCAGCCACTCAAATGAGAATGAAACAGAGTATGAAGTCGCTAGGCCAAGTCACTGAACAAAATACATCTTTAGACCCAACTGAAATTCCTAATTGCTCAAGTTCCATTGACCAAATATGTTTAAACCTTTCTAAATATAATAAAGAAGAAATAAAAGATGCTGTTCTTGTTAACATTCATAAAGCTAAAAGTTATGGGGAAATAAATGAAGTTACTGTATGATTATTGGTTGGAAAAGTAAGGTAAGATGTGCAAAATTCCTATATAAAAAAAAATACCTGTATAATATTGTTATATAAGTGCCAAAGGAATTTACACTTATACGAGGTGTGCCAATTAAATAACAGTACTGCTGCTATAAAACATTTTATTGATCACCAGTTACATGACAAAGTTTATCCCCTTCAGTGTCCTCTCCTTGCTGATCTCTACAGTGCTCCTTACGAATTTTTCATTGTGCAAAGCAGTGCTGGAAGTCCACTTCTGTCAGCTTGTTGAGAACCTCTATCACTACTTCAACACTGTGAAATTACCTCCCTCTAAGCTCTGATTTGATAGGAACTAAAAAAAGCCAGGTCAGGCGACTACAGTGGGTGGTCCAACATGATGATACCATATTTCTGATAAATTGCCTTTACAGACAAGGTGAAATGGGCAGGCACATTGTCTTGGTAAAGCATCCAAAAACTACTCTTCCACAAATTGGGTCTTTGTTTTCTCATTCACAAAAGGCTGCTAGAACCTTGACATAATAATGTTGATTGCCCATGTGACCTTCGGAGACCCAATGAATGTATACAGTTCCACCTTGTCAGAAAAAAATCATGCCCTTGAATTTTTATTTGTTCATTTTTGTTTTTTTCTTGTAATAAGATGCATCAATTGGCACTTTGTTTCAGTGTCATAGGCAAAAAACTATGATTCATCACGAGTAATTACTCAGTCTAAACAATTTTGGATCATTAACAGTGTTGTTTAAAAGGTCAGCATAATGTTTGTGTGCTTATATTTAGCTACTCTAACGTTTCGTTTTTTTCTGGAAATGTTTCCTGACAATTCCCAGTGGCCAGTTTAACAGTAGTTGATTAGGTTCCTTAAGCACTACAACAGTTCCTCTTTCCAAATGTGTGAACTGTTCAAACCAGTGACTTCTTGCCTGAAGGCTATGCAAATACTCCACATGCCAACATTTCCAGTAGTCTTGAGTAGTTCTATCGAGTAACTGATAGCGATTAAGCGTTATGTCCTTCACATTATATGTCAGTAAGTAATTTAAGGTGGGACTTAACGTTAAGAAGTGGGCTGGTTCATCACAAAGTACAGACAAATGTCTACTACTTCTATAAGTACTATACTTTTTGTAAGTCTTTGTTTTTGAAGTCAATGATGTTCTGACTGTTGCTCATCTTCAACCGATTCATTATTGCTATACACTGCTTTAAACATTTCATAGCTTCTCTGGTACTTGTTGCAACTAAAAATAAAACTTAATGTTAACACGTTCAAAATCCATGATGTGTGATAGATACTATAAACACAACACCACTTTACAGCTCTGGAAACTGACTGACAAATCAGGACATCTTCAACACTGCTTGTCTCAACAGATCAGCCTATAATACTTGTTACATGAAATTGATGAAGCGTCAGCAGTTCTTGCAATGTTTAACATTCATTTTTTTAAATCACACTTCATATGCTAGCAGTAAATTCTTCTTTTCTATCTTGAAACACTATAAAAATTGTAGTCAGACCTGATAATGAACTGGTCAGGTGCTAGTTAAAAATAGGTTAGAAATGATAAAATAGGTTGATGAATGTTAAACATTTATTATTTGTTTCAGTTTCAGCTTGGATAATACAGAACCTTACTTCACTTTAATTCTACTGTATTAATATACCTGTTTACAGAGTAATACACACATTTTGATCAAGTACAAATTAAGCAACCATAGCTTTTTTAAATGTTGGCAGTTTTAATATATATTTTTAATAGTTTAATTTTATAATGCGAGAAACATAGCTAGCTAGTTTTGCTACAGACATTATTTTTGAAATATTGACAGATACTGTATTTTGCTTAGATTTACTTATATAATATTATATATATATATATATATATATATATATATATATATATATATATATATATATATATATATATATATATATATATATATATATATAATATAATAATAGATTTACATATATATTATCAAGGGTATTCTGTAAAACTTTTCTTGATTTTATAAAACTGACTACACACAGTCAATGTTGTATAGAGTTTACAGTAGAAAGTGTTAAAAAGTTCAATTTCTTCTATCCTGTTAAAAATGTTTATTATAATAAAGACTGTTTTAACTGTTTTTTGAAATATTATAATTTCATGAGCTTAATGTTGATGTTGTTATGAATAATAAATCAGATATAAATTTTAAAAACTGCTCTAAATATTTAAATGAACTTACCTGTTTCCTTCTGATCCCTTTAACAAGTTCCTTGTTCTGTTTCATAAGTTATATAAATTATTTAGTAAGAAAAAAATGGCAGATAGCTGGTAAAAAAGCATTTCTAGGTCTATTGTTTTAAAAACTTTTTTTAGTAATTTTTTTGAGAGAATTTTTTGTGATTTCTATAAGCATGTGAGGAAATCACAGGTTTCTTATGTGCTCAAATATGAAAGTTGATCAAATATAAACGAGATTGACTTTTTAAAAAATTTATTGCTTACAACTTTTCTTGATACAACTTATTTTTCATAGTCTCCCGAGAGTAACATTTTTCACATTGGTTTTTTAATTCCATCTTCGTGCTCATTGAGCCATTGGAGCACGAAGGTCTCCACAGTTTGAGCCTCGTGAGCGTTCGCCGAATGTGGTCGGGCATTATCGTGAAGAAGAATGACGTTTCGCCGGTTTAGATTTCCTTTTCTCACTTAAAAGACTGTTTTATGGCCTCTAAAACATCGCAATAATATTGTGCATTTATTGTGCGTCGTTGATGGAGGAAATCGACGTGAAAGGCGCCTTGATTGTCGAAAAATACAGTGGCCATTACCTTCCCGGCCGACGATCGTGATTTGGCCTTCAGAGGCGCCTCTCTCTCCTCTTCCGCCACTCCATACTTGCCTGTTTCGACTCGGGAGTGTAATGGTGAACCCATGTTTCGTCACAGGTGACAATCCGGTTTAATAATGCCTCACCATCTCGTTCAAATTGGGTCAATAGTCGCTGGCAAATCTCCAAACGATTCCGTTTGTGAACGTCGGTCAAAATTCGTGGAACCCACCTTGCAGATACTTTGCTGAGTTTCAGGTTTGATGTAACGATTTTTTGAACGCTACCATAGCTCAACTGGAGTTCATCTGCAATAAATCGCAGCGATATCGTCTGTCTTCGCCCAGGAGCTTCGAACAGCATCAATGTTTTCGTCCGTGATGGAAGTGGTCGGGCGACGATCATGGCTGAGGTTTTCTACTGCTTCCCGTCCTTCAGCGAATTCCTTGTGCCAAGCAAAAACGCGAGCTCTTGACAGGGTCCTGTCCCCGTATTGAGCCGTCAATCTCGAAAGATTTCAGTCGGATTGACCCCTCCTTGGCCAAAAACTTAATAATAATTCTCTGCTCCATGGAAACGTGCACTTCACTCTCACTCATTGTATAGTTTTATACTGAAGGGTCCGAACAGAAATGTTGCCCGTCTACGCCCGTCCCAAACCTCCCAGGCTACCTGAAACCCCACCCTTTAGAGTTCAATGTCCAACGGAAAAGTTTTTAGAAAGTCAGTCTCGTTTATATTTGATCAACCCTCGTATATGCATATGTCTTAAGAAGGCTGAAACTCAATCTATGACAGACGAATTGTCCTTTAAGATTGCTTACATACAATTGCATTTCTTAGGCATACTTTACAATCAAAAGAATGTATTTGACTGTGATGGTGCAACTAGAAATTTCAAATTTAGGTGGGTCACTGCATCCCATTATAAAACCTTATTTGAAGAAGGAATAACCCACACAGAGTCAGGTAGCTACCACCTCTTCCTAACAATTTTAAGGTATTGACGTCCCTCAAGAAACAATAGAATTATCTTCAATTTTAATTTTTAATAACTGCCTGCTCCAACTGCAAAAATCTGAAATTGTGCCCATGATAGTAAAAGAGTTGCTTTCTTAGCTGCAATATCAGCTGCCTCGGTGGCCTAGTTGGTAGCGTACTGGGCTTTCACCCCGAGGACCCGGGTTCGATTCCCGACCAAGGCTTTCATTTTCATACGCTATAAATCATCCCATCGTCTGAATTAGTCCAAGTGTGCACAATAGTCGAACATTAAAAAAAAAAAAAAAAATATCAGCTTTAGTACTCCTAACTATACCACAGTGACAAAGTATTCAGCAACCTTGTATTTCAAGTCTGTGAATGCAGCACAGAATATCTTGAACTAGAGAGTTTACTATGTCCTATAGATTCTATGCTATTAGAGTGCACTTTCAAAACAGAAAATACTAGGCATTATGCACAATCCAATATTTGAATGAAGTGGTCAGCAACTGATGGTTTGAGATTTGCCGATGTTGTATTCTTTGATGTTGCTTGATGTCTAAAGCATTTGATTGTGTGAATCAAGTTGCTGCTAGCTAAGTTGTCCTTTTATGGGCTGGAGGGGAAAATTTTTAAATTGTTTGATCAGTAAGTATCAAAGAGTAGTTGGTGAAAATAAGATATCCAGTAAATTTAAAAAAAAATTGTAGCTAGTGTATGGCAGGGTTCCATTTTGTGTCCATTACACTTCATTATTTATAAACATTTGCCATTATGTGCAGACCATGTAAACATAATTCCTCGTGCTGATGATATAATAACAACTGTAATTATTAATTGTGACATGAAGTTGGAGCAAGATTTTGGTGTCATGAGGCACTGGTTCAGGGAAAATAGTTTTCTACTGAACTCAGAAAAACACACCTAATAAACTCATTTTAATTATGGAATTCTAAGGTATGATACTCATCTGCTCAGTATCAAGAAACATCCAGATTGTAATAAATATCTTGGTTTACAGTAAGCTAATCTAGAAGTAACACATATTTAAATTAAAAACATAAGATTCTGACTGTTCAAAGAGAGTTATTGACCTAAATATTGCAATGATGGTGTACTATACTCACATATATTCTCTTTTCTATAGTATTATTTTTTTGGAAATTCTGTGTGTAGGAAACAGGTTTTCATTACTAAAAAATAAATACAATTATTTTTAATCTAAAAAGCAAAAATCATGTAAAAAATTTTTTTTGTTTTAATTCATCAGATTTACTGTTTCTTTTATTTACTTGTTAAATATTATATATTACTTTATTATAAATCTACACAAATTTTATAGCCATCAACAGGATCATAGTTATTATAAATTAATCAGTCTTATGATATGCGTAAGATTACAAAAATCACCAATTCATTCATTTTCTTTTACATTAGAGATCTTGAGTTCAATGCTCAGCTTGCTCCTCAGCCAGCTTTCAAATTCAGAACCATCCAATGCCACTAAAACAACTATGGAATTCTACAACTAAATTCCAAAACCATACCATTTAATTCTATTTAACAACTGATGGGTGACATGCGGTGATTCATGGATGAGAACAAAATTGAAAATGAATCCAAATTTAGGCCACTGTACCCTACGTTGGTCTTAAAATAGTCACAAACTTTCACTAATTATACAAAAGGTTTATAAGCTTTTTCTTGATTAACCATGTCCTTCAGTCCGATGATCAAAGCCACTGGTAGAACTATGAATACAGTATCACTCACCAAGCCTTTAAATCTTACAATCATGTTACTAGATATATCATTTCTAACACTTTCCATAAACTGAATTTTGTTGAACATTAAATAAAACGAATGTTGCCCCAATTTGCTTTCCCAATTTGCTTAATCGAAGCCTAATCATCTTGATTGACGCACTATCATTCCTCTTTCCAAAATGCCAAACCTCTCTCTTCAAATGCTTGTACCAGAATAATAAAAATTCATGACTTCCTCAGTTTTTTTGTTCTTCTACAAACTATTGATTCTTTTTTATATTCTTTATTCATCATTTAATTTTTTGAGGTAATTCTTTTGTTTATGTTTTATATGAAAGTACCTTAAGCCTAAATGATGGTTACAATATTATTATGAATATGATATTAAACTTAATATGAATGTAAATGACAATGGGCTATGAGTGTTTTCTTTCTTTAAGGTGACATCAGGTTTGGTGATTTATGATATGTTATCCTGAGGTGATTAGATATATTTATGTATAATTGAAATTTCAGTATTGTTACAGTATGCTATACAAGATATACACTTAAATCATCTTTACCATAAAACACTGTATTAAAACATATATATTAATAGGAAAATCAGTAACATAAAAGCTTCTTAATCAAGTGGCATTAATTTGTTAAAAAAGAGGAAAGTAATCTAATATTTATTGTCAATGAATTTTTATTTATTATCCAATGAAAACATTTATTTAAAACACAAATTATATTATAAATGGTATGTATTAATTATCTTTCAAATGCTTATGGTTAGATTTCATCTGAATCTTCTGAATTGTTTTCATCTGAATCTTCTGAAATGCTTTCATCTGAAAATAATCACATAAACAAAAATAATAATTATTTGAAAAATTAACAAAATATGATTATCCGGGCCATATTAGTATGTATTACTTGGGTTTTATAGTCTTACTGCATATTACAGGTTTAACTATGTAACTAGACCCTCCAAGGCATCTGAACCCTATAATTTTATGTACAAACAAAATATACAAGTACAAAATTGACCAACCCCATAAGCATGAATCATTCTGACTCTGATAACCTACTAACAACAAACATCACAACTTCTCTATGTGGATTCAGAATTGTCATTCTGTATATTTATTAGCTATAAAAATGGAAAAAAGTACACAGTCACTAACTAGCATTTAAGTAGTTCTACTTTCTTGTACCCTGTTACACAACTTACTGTTTACCACTCAATATTTTTTAACTGTCAAAGTCAAAGGACTTGAATTACATAAACAAGTTGTTAAATGAAATGGACATTGGTACTAAAATGGTTATATTTATATTAATTAATAACAATCCTATTATTTTTATACTTGACTCTAGCAGAATGATATGAATCACTCAACTGAAATCGATTCACTGTGCTCTATAATTTTCAATGGATAAAAAAACTTTGGAATGATGTTGAACATAGTGCTTCACAGAAATTTTTTAATAAGTTAAGTTTAGCCTTTTTTGTAATGATCTCTCAGCTTTTGTTACTGTTACAGAGATTGTGAAATAATGTATCAAACAAGCATTAAGAACATCTGGGCAACTTCAAGCAAAGCAACTGTTTTCTATTATTTCAGTTAACTTATTTTAAATTATGTTAACCACTTAACTTAATGTTGTGCTTTCAACAATGCATATCAGAAAATTTGTTTACAATTTTTCAGTTTGTTGTCAGCAAACTGGGCCAAAAAAAGTTTAACTAATTGCATGCTTTAATAACGGTTTTAAGTTGTAAAAGTTAAAATTTAAATTAATATGTGATTAAAATAGCACACTTCATCAACAAGGTTTTTAGGCCTATTTTATTTATTTTTATATTTCTGGTATAACAAAAACATTTATTTAATGCTTGTTTATTTGTTGGGTCACCTAAGGTCTGGATGTCCTATAATACAGTAAGTGAAGCTTTTCAAACTCAACCAAAAACGATAAAGCATTTTTTTTTTACAATATGCTTTATAAATATGTACATCAGAAAGTACATTTACAATCAGAGGCTGCAACTTGTTAATTGAGGATCAAAATTTTCTAAATGATACATCATACAAAGTTAAAATTACATCAAAAGTTTGTTAGGGATATACTTCACAGATAACATAATAAGAGTTGCATTATTGTATAAAATAAACGTAAATTCATAATTTATTAACTAAATACTCAGAAAATATTCTTCAGAATTTATTCTAATACCTTGTTTTCATCTTTTTAAATAAATCATACTTCAGATTATCATTTCATTTAATTATTAAATATATAATTTTTGTGTATAATTTATTTTTGTATTTTAGCAGTTGTTTTTTATTTTATTTTTAAATAATTATTTTTATTTAGTCATTTTTAGTGACTAAACCAGTAAAAAATTAGCAATTTTTAAAAAATGGCAAAAATTTTAGATATTTTTTTATCAATGGTGATTTAACCATTTTTAGCATACAGTGATTTAACCATTTGGCTACAGTAGATTAAAATTGGTTGAGCCGTTATGAAGTCATGGTGAAATATACATGCATTAGTATCAATCACCTATAAATACATGCAACTAATTTACCCAGATTTAACCTCATTGTGGGTGATTTGGATGAGTTATGTAGCTTATGGCACTTCTGGTGAAGTGAGGAATCCAATGAGCTAAGGTAGATCAAAATCGGATGAGCCGTTAAGAAGTTATGATGACACACACACACTTACCCAGGCACTAAAAATAAAACATTACTTTTTTGGCATTTGTGTAAAAATTCATCAGGTTTGACACCATGGTTTGGAAATTTATATTTCTTTTTAATTTTCTTAGGTTGGAGTGTATAGTCTCGGTTTCATCAGACTTAAGCTTGGAATGTCAGTTACAAAAATAATATAAGGAAGCATCAAATGGTCTCATTTAACTTGTAATGTAAGTAAACATTCAATTTACCTTTTATTTTCGACTGAGGTATTGCACTAGAAGTAAAATCACTTGTACCACATTTACAGCATATTTTAAGATTTGTTGCACAGTTTAAACAAATTGTGTGATAGGAATTTTTTACACATTTATTATTACATTTGACACAAGTCTTTGGAGCTTTTAATAACTTGTACTTCTTATATTTTATTTTCCACTCTATTATGGACTTACACCTCATACAAACTTCTGTAACTTGAATGGTGTTTAGGTACTTCGTTTTTTTACTTTTATCATGCAAGTCATTTTTGAACACAGACTTATTTTTATATTTTTGTGAACGTGTTCTATTTACATTCCCTCTTTGTGAACTCATTCTTCAGTCTGAAAAAAATAAAATTATTAAATATAATACAATCTGGAGAAAACTAATTTGCCATATAATAAATATTTTGGAACAGTAGTATATCTGAAGTTATCTAAACTATTTCCATTTTTCAGAAGAATTAAAATTTTGTTTACTACAAATCACTTTGTGTCCAAGAATGCAGTACATGCATGAAATCAAAAGCACATCTATACTAGATGAGATAACCAAGTGGAAATGAACGTTTGATAGTCTAAAACTGTATTACATAAAATAAGTATTTTTATACTTAACCCACTTATTTGTTTTACACTTTTATTTTTTATGTTTTTTTAAGTTGTTAAAGAATTTCTGTTTGAAAATGAAATCTGATAGGCAATCATTGTAAGACACAGATTTGGGACCTTGAACACGGATCCTGATATATATATATATATATATATATATATATATATATATATATCACTATGTTCAGTATAATAATCTGCCTTCCCTAGCTTCGTCAATTCTTCTTTAGTTGACACGTTTCGGAGAACCTCCATCTTCAAAAACTATTTCTATACTGGTCACCAATATTATGGCTCTTCCTATTTATAACTTTCTAGCTCCACCTCATAACCCTCCTCCATTTACGTGCTTGTGTTCAACACGTGTACATTAATCACAGGACTTGTTGGATATTTTAGGATATTGTCCCTGGATTAGAAGTAAACAAAATCAGCATTTGTTTAAAAGACTTTAGTTTTCTGGTTTTTACTGAAAAATTATATTTTAAAAAACTGATTTCAACCAAAATGTGGTCAACTCTATATTAAAAGAAAATAAAAACAAGTATTTCTAAATTTATTTCCATAATTTAAATTGAAATTTGGCTAAATATCCTACGAAGTGGTTCTTTCTGCCTCCAAATCTAAGATTGTGTAATGAACTTCACGTCAGAGTCGATTGTATTCGTGTGTGCAACAGTTACATAATCAACGGAAATAACTGAGTAACTGACCGTGAGATGGCAATCATTGTCCGAAAGGCAATTGTAAGCCTTCCAACAGTCACTAATAATTGTTGTTCCTTGTAGAATCCACTGTTTGATAACTGGGATCAAAACACAATTACTAGAATTTCATTGGATGCCTCCAATGATTCTCCAACTCACTGACCTTCAACTGGCCGACCTCGATTATATTTCTTTTTGCCAAATTTTAATCGACCTAAACAACAGTTTCTGGCCCACCAACCTTTGTCAAATGTTAATCATATGATCAATAAAAACTTAACGGCAAAAGGAATACCAGTCAACCACCGAATGGCTACTAACGTTGAATTCATGCTGTAGTAAACTTTGGCATGGTGGTTTCAGGTGCAAAAGTATGGCAATAAGTTTAAAATAGTTATCTAATGTTAAACGTGCCTTTTAAAAAATGATCTACCTCAAGCCGATTTATTGAAAATTTAATGTTTCCTTATTAATTATATAAATATTGCCACACTCCGAACATGAATATAATTCTTTAAAGATGCCATAGTTAAGAAGAAAGTTGATAACATGACTGTAATTCCAACCTAAAGACTCAAAATAAGGCAAATCACAAGTTCACAAATAACAGAGCCCATTTTAACAATGAACTTATTACAAGAACAAACAAAGCAATAAATCTTAAATTTAGTAATTACTGACAGATTCTGTATCGTGTGGTGATTGGTATTATCTTGACAGTTCTTCCAGATTGTTAAAAAAATGGCTGCCGTCATTTGCGAATTTGCCTCACACGAACACAATTGAAAGATGTTAATATCTAACAACCGAGTAGAGTTAAAAAGTTCTTTAAAAAAATATTATTTTTTTTTTGTAACGTCCGACTATTGTGCAAACTTGGGCTAATGCAGATGATGGGATGATTTATAGCGTATGAAAATGCCAAGCCCTAGCCGGGAATCGAACCCGGGTCCTCGGGGTGAAAGCCCAGTACGCTATGAACCAGGCCGCCGAGGCGACATATTCGTTTATTATTAATAACAAGCATTTCATTTATTCGCAACAACCGAGTTGTTAGGTTATCAAGTTCTTTAAAAAAAATTACTTCTTTACATTATTACGAGCGCATATTTAGTTAATAACAAACATTTAATTTATCGTTTTCGCCATTAAAAAAACATTCTACTTTTCACAGGCAAGTCATTTTGAGGTTATGTTTGACACTTTTACTT
Organism: Callitettix versicolor; assembly: GCA_022606455.1. NCBI lineage: Eukaryota > Metazoa > Arthropoda > Insecta > Hemiptera > Cercopidae > Callitettix > Callitettix versicolor. Next base: position 66,106,839 of record CM040189.1, read on the forward strand.
TCACTTTCTAGTAACTTCCCGTTGTTTCTGTATTTTTATATTTTAAATTATCGCTTTTGGGCATATAATGAAGCGTTTTGGTGCAAAAATTAACAAAAGTCTCCAAAATTTAGTTTTATCTATTAAGATAACATTAAATTTATTACAATGAATAATTTCACCACTCACACTATTCACAGCTTTTCACTTTCTTTTTACTGTATTTTGACCTGGGTATAATAATTGGTTGCTATTTAACAATTTGTTATTTTTTTAGCTGCTAAATGGTTTTAGAATTTGCAGACTGCTCACTTGTATGAATTATAAAAAGCGAATTATGAATTTTATAAAATACTTCATTCCATATTACTTGACAGTGTATCCAAACAAAAGAAGCACAATTAATTTAGTGATTAATTCAATTGTTAAATTGAACACTGTGTTAATATTTTATCATATTCGTCAGAGCTTTATTAACAACTTCTATTGAATTATAGTATAGGTTAGAGGTGGGTAAGAAAACTTCAAACTGTTAAAACAAACTGTTTTTCTATATACAAAAAACAAACTGCTTCTCCAAACGGAAACAAGCAGTTTGATTTGGACTGGATCGTGATTTGTTAAACAAGGAACAGCTGTTTGAACTTCCCCACCACCAACGTTCTATTCGAACGTTTCCGCAAAGCGCTAAAACGTTTTCCTGCTATTTCCCTGCTGTTTTCCTGCTAATTTCTTTGCTTTAACCTGCTATGCTTTTTCCCTTTATTTCAAAGTTTCTTGTTGCAACGTAGTGAAGTAAGAACTGTTTGGGCGTTGTCAACGTTTATCTCTATTTTGTTGCGAGTTATTTGAAAGTTTTAAATGTAAAATTTGTTGTTCAAACATTTTTTAAACTGTAAAAACAGCCATAATTGTGTTTTATATTAGTTTTTCTCCGTAGTTTACTTTGTGTTTAGAAATTTAAAAATATTTAGTGGACAATTTTGAAAGTTTTCTTTTACTTTTTTATGTTTTTAGAATTAAGTACATAGTTTTTAATTATTTATTGGATGTGTGGACTTTTTAAAATTCACAATATCTACTCTTGTATATATCTTGAATAATTTTAGATTATTTTTGAACTTTTTCTAAACTAATTTTATTTATACGTATTTTTTATATTTATTATCAATCATCAGTATTTTTTAATCAACTAAAAACATTCTAAATTGTTTGCATTTCAGTAAATATGCAAAGGCTATTTAATTTTTAAGTAAAAAAAAGAATGCTTCTATTAGAAATTCATTGCATTTTGTAAATATAAAATTGCATACATATATATTACGTTTTGAGAATGTAATTTAATTATTACTACACTTATAAGGATTATTTTTTTCTAAATGCTTTACACCCAAAAACAGTTAAGGACATTGTGGTAATGGGATTGAAAAAGTAGTCTTAGAAAACTGAACGTTTGTGCTTATGTTTTAGTTGCTAATACAACTTCGAGTTTCAGTTTTCTAAATCTGTTTTTTCCAACTGTTTTTAAAAACAATTGTTTTTTCAACAAACTGTTCGTTGATATTTTGTAAAAATAGCAGAAACTCCCATCCCTAGTATACTTAGACAAAACGTACCAACTGCTAGTGGTGGGGCAGAAAACACCAAACTGTTAAAAAAACTGCTTTTCAATAAATAACAAACAAATTTGTTAAACAAGGAACGAACTGTTCTATTCGAATGTTGCCGCAAGCACTAAAACTGTTTTCCTGCTGTTTGCTGCTAACTGCTTTTCTTCTACTTGCTTTTATGCTTTTTCCCTTTATTCCAAAGTTGCTTGTTACTTGTAGTAAAGTAAGAACTGTTTGGTCAATGTCAACGTTTATCTATGGCATTTTTGTTGCGAGTTGTAACAACCTCTCACATTTTGTAGATACAGAGCCTAATTTTATTTAAACATATTTTTTATATTTATTATCAATCATCAATATTTTAATCAACTAAAAATATTCTAAATCGTTTGCATTTTGGTAAGTATGCAAAGGACTATTTAATTTTTAAGTAAAAAAAGAATGTTTCTATTAGAAATTCATTGAATTTTGTAAATATAAAATGGCATACATAATTATTACGTTTTGAGAATGTAATTTAATTATTACTACACTTATAAGGATTATTTTTATCCTTTCTAAATGCTTTATACCCAAAAACAATTTAAGGACATGGTAGTAATGGGAATGAAAAAGTAGTCATAGAAAACTGAACTTATATGCTTTATGTTTTAACTGCTAATACAACTTTGAGTTTCAGTTTTCTAAACCTGTTTTTTCCAACTGTTTTAAAAAGCAGCTTTTTTCCTCAACAAACAGTTTGTTGACGTTTTGTAAAAATAGCAGAAACGCCCACCTCTACCAACTGCACCATCACTGTGTTTCTCAGCTGTCAAGATAAGGAATGAAGAACGAAGAACATAGTAACTTGGGCCTAACATTTTATTTAAGCTGTTTCCTGCTTGTTCTGCTAAGGGCGTATTATCAGAAAGTTGCAGTTAGCAATTGTGTTTGTTATTTTTAACTGCTAATTGTAATTAGCATTAACAGATAGCAGCTGCTAAATAACACTAACGCTTTTGTCCATCACTACCTGGGAAGATGCTGCCAGGTACTTTCTTTCCCCCACCAGCTATATAAAATTTCCCCAATGTTATGATATTGTAAGAAAAAAATCCCAATTCATATTAATAACAATTATTTTAATTAATTGTACGTTACATCTCCCACAATATTCACATTGATGTTGAATATATATATACTTTGATTATCATCATGATAATAATCAACTATCATTCAAAAATTGTTTGAGTATTGTTTTCAAAAGGGTTTAACAAAGTGAATATTTGACAATATAAAATAATGTTGTTATATTATCAATTATCAAAGTAATAATACAGTGAATACATAAAAAAGATGCTTGTCTTTTTATACAGACGTAGTTTACAAATGAAAGTCCAACTTTCTTGAAACACTTGAAAACTTATCAAGAATTTCCTCGTCACTTACTGAAATGTCTTTGTGGATAACAAGAAAACTAGCTCTTACGTTTTCATTCTTCACAGGCTGGGGAAAGCCCTCTCTATGGTTGCGACAGAAACAGGGAGAACTCCTAGTAGTTTCAAAAGCATATACATTTTTGGGAAGAAAGTTTTGTCACATTTTTCTAAAGAACTATTTTTTGACTGTTTTAGAAAAACCTTCCATGTTTTTCCTTACTTTGCTTTTTTTACTTTACACAATCTCTTTATGTGACAAATCTTCTTGGTAGAAAGTTAGAACAGCTTTCTAATGAACATAAATCGGTTTTGATACAAAATTATGGAAGGATTTTTGGTAAGAATGTTATAAATTTCTTGACGTTTTGAGATTCAAAACGTTCCTTCTGTGAATTACAAAAATTATCTAATTCAGGTATAAACAGCTAGCCGATTGTGTTCTTCTTCTGAATTCTAAGGAACATTGTTGTGTGCAGTTTAAAAGACAAATTTTTGTTACCTTTTTATTAATGCCAAGTTTTGCAGCAAATGATTTTACTTCAGCATACAGGTCTTTAAACGAATCATCAATATTATCTGCTTCAATAGTAGATCTAAGACACTTGTAACATTTCTCATAATCCAAGAAAGATCTATGTTTTAGTTTTTTGAAAGTTCTCAGATAAGTTCTTAGATGTGTAGTTGACAACATCCTGCTCGCAACAAAAAGATTCACAAGAAATTGAAATTGATTGATAGCACTGCTTAGAGCCTACGTGCCTTACGTGCTAAGTTACACAATTCTTCTTCTATTTTATAAAGAGAAAGGAATTGTTTTTAAATATCTTTAAAACACTGAGTCATGCCTTTCCAAACATCGTGTTTTGCACAGCAAAATAAATTTCTTTTCTTCTCTTCAGGACAATAGTCAGATATAGTTGATTTTACAATTGCAGTTCTTTTGGTTAACGTATGGAAGAATTGTAAAACTTCTTTGATAACACTCGTACAAAATCTTGTAGAAGGTATGTCACTTGCATCCAACAAACACAAATTTAAAGTGTGGGAAAACAATATGTGTACATGACCAGTACTAGTTTTTCTTTCATTGAAGTTTGTACTCCTCTGATTTGCTCATTCATCGTATTTGCGCCATAGTGTCCTTCTTTAGTCAAGTCCATAAGGTCTCTAATACTATATTAGTTCTACATGAGTAACATTATAAACGGAGACAAATTAATTTCAAAAATCATATCTGATTTTAAGTGATTGATCTTCAACATATAACGCATACAAAGAGAACACAGTTCTATTTGACTAATATCAATCGTTTCATCTGCTAAACAGAATAAAAAAAAATAGACTTTGTTACATTTGCCACAATTTGCGATTGGATGAAATGACCAAATGTTTTAATTAGCTCATTTTGAATAAAAGAATTTGTATACATTATCCCACCACTGCTCCTCATTTGGTCTTTGAGAACATTGTCTCCACTGTTAGCTCTGTATGTTAGCAACGATCGAAAATTTCCGTCATAATTTTCTGACTTTATTCGTCAAGATGATTTCTCAATGCTATTTGCTGCTTTCCGAAAAATCTTACTATAAGGGTCATCGGTTTTCTGTTGTTTTCAATATCCAATCTTCTTTGAGCATTTTTCCCGTAGCGATGACTTTTGTATTGACCACAGATTACAAAAGAAAGCAGTTACTGTTATCGCATAATCTGTGGCAGGGCACTAGGGATGAGGCACTTCTGCTAGTTTTAAAAAATATCAACGAACTGATTGTTGAAAAAAAAACTGTTTGGAATAACAGTTTGAAAAAACAGGTTTAGAAAAATGATATTCGAAGTTGTATTAGCAGCTAAAACATAAGCACAAACGATCAGTTTTCTGAGCATACTTTTTCATTCCATTACCACCTTAACTGTTTTTGGGTGTAAAACATTTAGAAAAAAATAATTAAATGTAGTAATAATTAAATTACATTCTCAAAACGTAATATATATGTATGCCATTTTATATTTACAAAATGCAATGAATTTCTAATAGAAGCATTATTTTTTTACTTAAAAATTAAATAGCCTTTGCATATTTACTGAAATGCAAACAATTTAGAATATTTTTAGTTGATTAAAAATATTTATGATTGATAATAAATATAAAAAATAAGTTTAAATAAAATTAGGTTATGTATTACAAAATGTGAGATGTTACTGTCATATTTTTATTTGGGAGAAAGTAGGTTTTCATTTTTCAACACTGAAAAAAGTAACGTTAATAAGTAAAATATAGTAATAAGAACATAGACCAAATATGTTTAAATAAAATTGGCTCTATATAGTTACAAAATTATAGGTTATTAACATTAGGTTATTATAGGTTAATGATAGGTTATTAACATTAGCATTAGCAAAAAAAAAGTTTTCCATTTTACAACACAGAAAAAATATAAAGTTTATTGTAATAACATATTTAACAAAACAAATGTTTTTAAAGAAAATTAGGCTCCGGGTAAAAATATAATGTAAGACGTTTGTAATATTTCCCATCACAAAAAATAGGTTTTTCACTTTTAAACACTGAAAAAAAAAACACTAAAAAGTCTACACATCCAATAAATAATTAAAAACTATGCACTTAATTCTAAAAACATAAAAAAAGTAAAAAATAACTTTCAAAATTGTCCACTAAACATTTTTAAATTTCTAAACACAAAGTACACTACGGAGAAAAACTAATATAAAATACAATTATGGCTGTTTTTACAGTTTAAAAAATGTTTGAACAACAAATTTTACATTTAAAACTTTCAAACAACTCGTTTGAAAAAGAGAGATAAACTTTGACAACGCCCAAACAGTTCTTACTTCACTACGTTCCAACAAGAAATAGAGGGAAAAAGTATAGCAAATAGCAAGTTAAAGAAAAGGTGTTTGTACTGTTGTCAACAGTTTAACAGGAAAATAACAAGAAAAATGTTTTAGCACTTGCGGCAACGTTCGAATATAATGTAGGTGTTGGGGAAGTCCAAAATGTTGTTCCTTGTTTAACAAATAACGATCCAGTCCAATTCAAACTGTTAGTTTCCGTTTGGCAAAGCAGTTTGTTTTTCGTAAGTAGAATAACAGTTAGTTTTAACAGTTTGGAGTTTTCTTACCCATCTCTACAGGGCACCCACATGGCACATGGAACCATGGACTGAGAAGTGAGAATGTGGAAATGTGAATAAATATTAAATATTATCAATATTGAAGTATGTATTGTGTATTGTATTCCTTGTCATTTATTGGCAAAAGTTTGGAGAGTTAAGCGAGTGTGAGGCTTACTAAAATTATTTTTTTATGTGTGTAATTATATTTATACCATACGAGAAAGTTGGGTAGTTTTGTTAATTCAAGTATTATTTTTAGTAATGTAAATAAAACGCATTTGTAATGTTTTGGATTAAAGGTTACAAAAGCACTGATTGTTGAAAAGTGTATAAAATTTCTTGTTTAGTCATTTATTGTGTTTAAATTAAACTTTCTATATATTTGAGGTTTAAAATATTTAAAAAATGTCTAAGAAGATATGTAAAGAAAAACCTAACTCGCAAAGAGTTGCTAATGAAGTAGTGACACATAACGTAAATAATGAACTTTTGAGTACAATGTTAAAAGCTGGGAAAGAAGAAAGACAAAAAATATTAGAAAACATGATTTTAGAAGATTATTCTTTTTGGATATATATGACAACAAATATTCCAGATGATTATTTCATTTCCGGTGAGTATTGTAAACCTATCAAATTTCTTAGATTAATTAAAGAAGAGGTATTTATGCATGTAGGTTGTTAGGTTAATGAGTATTTAAAAAAGTTAAGGTTTTTTTATCATTTTAGCGCAAAAACTACTTTTGTGTGGTAGCAATTTCGAGGTTATATGGGTCATTTTAATTTTTATCATACTTCCTGTGCTTTCCATGCTTTTATATTTTGGATTATTAGTTTTGGGCATGTAATAAAGCATTTTAGTAAAAAAATTACGGTAAATATGCAGTGTAGCCTGTCCTGGATTTGTTGATATTTTTTTACTAAAACGCTTTATTACATGTCCAAGACAATAATCAAAAATATAAAAATGTGGGAACCATGAAAAGTACGATAAAAATCAAAAATAAAAGTGACCCAACATAACCTCAAAATTGCTAATGTGCGAAAGTTGGTAACATGTTTTAGATCGGTAAAATGATAAAAATATGTAACAGTTTTTGGGTAATAAAAAACCTTAATTTTTTAAAAAAGAATACTCCGTAACCTAAAATTATTAATTACTCCGTAAGCCTTTATTAAAAAAAAAATTTTTTTTTGTTTATTTTGAAATAGCTGCCTCTGTGGCCAAATTGATAGCGTACTGGGCTTTCACCCCGAGGACCTGGGTTCGATTCCCGGCCAGGGTTTGGCATTTTTATACACTATAAATCATCCCATCGTCTGCATTAGCCCAAGTGTGCACAATAGTCGGACGTCAAACAAAAAAAAAAATTTTTTTTAAAAAAGAAGACTCCATAACCTAACTGACATGGTTGTTGCATGATGAACCTAACTGACACGAATGATGGGTGAAGTCCTTGTTTAATTGAAGTAGTTACTAACCTTATAATAAATGTTATTGTGGCGTATATGGCCAACTGCTGCTTTCTAGAATTGGTGAATCCTTTGCTTATACAGTGGTACCCGACTACGGTCGACCTGGATAACGGTCATATATGGTATAACAGTCTAATTCATGGAATAAAAAATGACCCACATAACAGTTTAGTTTTTGGGGGGGGTTAATCCCTTGATCTGAAAGTCAACTGTTATGCAGGTTATTTTTCATTCCATGAATTAGACCGTTTTACAAATCGACCGTAGCCGGGATACCACTGTATAAGCAAAGAATTCATTCTACATTCATTCTACAAAGAACATTCTATAAAGAATGTTACTAACATTTTTTTCATGTGAAAATTTAATCTAAAGTGTAGAAACAAAATTTCTAAAAAACTGGAAAAAGGGGAAAATACCATAATAACTTAACCTAGTCATAGCTTAGTAATGTAACCTAGAATTATGTGAAAGGTTAGGTTAGCATAGAGAAAACATAATTTGGTTGGCCATTTGAAATGGCAGCTTGTGATAGTGACACCAGCATATCTGATAATGTCTTTTAAAGGTTTGCAGATATAGATCTGTATATATATATATATATATATATTTACCTAGGTCCACCTATTGTAGTCCATCTATCAAAATACCATCAATTGTAGTCCATTTTTAAGCACTATATATTTCTGAAGCCTGATGATAAATGATAATAACGGTTTGGGTCCAAGTACAAAATATACTTTTCAGTCTTAAATTTCTTTTTCCCGAAAAATATCAAACAGTTTTTGTAATTGCATCTGTCACCTCCCAATCAAATGTGGTCCACAACCATTGTCTGACACCAGGTATCAAAACACCCTTGAATGTGGTCCCACTCGCGTATCATTTTACATTTGATTGTGGGCCAGAGCGACAAGTAGTTATATACCCCAATTGTGGTCCGCCTGCAGTGTTGCCAGATTTATTTTGTATATTGATGAAGACCTGCTTAGCTAGCTTCCAATGCAACATTCGACTCTTTGCGTATGGGTCTGTAAAAATATTATTATTTATTATTCTGAAACATACGATCTCTTGTTTCTTCACCATTTTTAGTAGTTTATTGGCAAAATAGGTTAATAACCTGCATGTATTGATTAGTATTTAATTATTTAATTAATTAAAATTATTATTTAAATTATTTAAATAAATTAAATTATTTATTTAATTATTTATTTAGTATTTAATTAGTAAACCTAATTTGCAATATTTGCAGGCATTTGCTAGGTATTGCAGTAACCTATAACTAGATATATCTTATTCATATTATATTTCTGAAAGTTTGTGTGTTTGTTTGTTATTCAATCACGCTTTAACTACTGGACCAATTGAGATGAAATTTGGTACATATATGGTTTAAGTATCAGAGATACATATAGGCCTATTCCCGTTTTACAAAACGTCATTATACTACTTATCCAGCCCAAAATAATTATCAGTTTTAGTTTTGTATCATCTGTTAACTATAGTTAGGTTTAATTACTGTTTACTGAACATAAGATTTAGGCACCTGAGATGGACATAGATCTAATCCAATTTTACAAATCTTAATCTATGTTTTATTTATTTCAAAATTATTGTTTTTAATGTTACATTTTCATCTAATAATCACAATCTGGTATTTTCATTTAAGACTATTCAATGTTTTTAAAGCGGAGTGCAGAATATATATATATTATATACAATTTTATTAGGATTTTTTAATTGTAAGGTAGTATATATATTTGTGTAATTACATTATATGAAAAAATGGTAAATATGCAGTGCAGCATCTATTGGAGTTTTCGATATTTTTCTTACTAAAATGCTTTATTATGTGCCCAAAGAAGGAATCCAAAATATGAAACCAGGAGAAGTAAGATAAAAATCGAAAATAAAAGTGACCAACATAAACTCAAAATTGCTACCGGCGAAAATCGGTACCGTGTTGTACTGCTTTTAGACGTATTTTTATTGTTTTACTGATCTACAGATCAGTAAAACAATAAAAATACGTCTAACACGGGTTTGGGTGATAGGAAACCCATTTTTTAAAAGAATAGTGGATAACCTAAGTGACACGGTTGTTAGGCCTAAAACGGTGATGCGTGAAAAAACCTTTATATTTTTTTAAAGATTATTTGGCTACATATCCTAACTGTCACGGTTTTTAGGCCAAACACGGTGATGTGTAAAAAAACTTTTATATTTTTTTAAAGAATACTACATATCCTAACTGATATGATTGTTGGGCCTATCATTGTGATGTGTGAAAAAAACCTTTATTTTTTTAAAGAGTTTCCAAACCTTTTTTTTAAAGAGTACTCCATAACTTAACTAACACGGTGATGCGTGAAAAAACCTTTATATTTTTTTAAAGAATACTGCATATCCTAACTGACACGGTTGTCACGGTGATGTGTGAAAAAACCTTTAATTTTTTTAAAAGAATACTAAGTATATTAACTGACACGGTTATTAGGCCTAACACGGTGATGTGTAAAAAAACTTTTATATTTTTTTAAAGAATACTACATATCTTAACTGATATGATTGTTGGGCCTATCATTGTGATGTGTGAAAAAAACCTTTATTTTTTTAAAGAGTTTCCAAACCTTAACTGACACGGTTGTCAGCCTAACATAGTGATGCGTGATAAATCTTTATATTTTTTTAAAGAATACTCCATACGCTAACTAACATAGTTGTCAGGCCTAACACGGTGATGCATTAAAAGAACCTTTATTTATTTTTTTCAAAAGAGTACTCCATAACCTAACTGACACAGTTGTTGGGCCTAATACGGTTATGCATGGAAAAAAACTTTATATTTTTTTTAAAGAGTACTCCATAACTTAACTAACACGGTGATGCGTGAAAAAACCTTTATATTTTTAAAAAGAGTACTACATATCCTGACACGGTTCTTGGACCTATCACGGTGATGCGTCAAAAACTTTTATATTTTTTTAAAAAATACTAGGCTACATATCCTGATACGGTTGTTAGGCACATAGTGATGCGTGAAAAGTCTTTATATTTTTACAGAATACTCCATTAGCAAACTAATATGGTTGTTAGGCCTAACACGGTGAAGCATTAAAAAACCTTTATTTATTTTTTTTTAAAAGAGTACTCTAAACCTAACTGACACAGTTGTTGGGTTAAACGGTGATGCAGGAAAAAACCTTAATTTTTTTTAATGAGTACTCCAAAACTTAACTAACACGGTTGTTGGTCCTAACACGGTAATGCATGATCTTTAATGTATATTATGATTGCGGGCAAAGCCGTGACGGGTAACAGCTAATCATATTATATTTCTGAAAGTTTGTTTTGTTTATTTGTTTGTTATTCAAATACACTTTAACTACTGGACCAAATGAGATTACATTTGGTGTGAACACGTTTTAGGTATCTGAGATAAACACAATACTATTCCAGTTTAATTGTATAATAATGACTTTTTAATAATACTGTATTTTATTAAAATATGACATGACCCTGTTTTAGTGTATCGAGTAGCAAAAATTGATATGTCTTTGCGAAAAACCATAAATCATATAATATTGTATATAGCAATATATTAAAATGAAATGACCTATTCTGATTTTGAAAATTGACTATAAATTTTATTGCTTACATTATAATTGCAGGCAAAGCCGCAACGGGTAACAACTAGTTTATAATAAATGAAAATAAAAGATTAATTAAAACACAAAAACTTATTCAACATATAACAATATACTTGTATTTTGTGACATGGTATTCAGTTCATTAGTAGTTCTGTGAACTGTAGGCCTCAATCAATATGGGTCAAAACATAAACATTAGTTGTGTTGTTATGTAAACACCATCGACCTTTATTGTTTTTCAAGACATTAAAAAATTACCTAAAGTTATTAAAATTGTCAGATTTAGAATACCTTCATGAAAACCTTTCGCTTGATACCCCATTTAATAGGTTTCAAATAACAAAATATATCCTGGCCCATATACTGGACATGGCAGCCATCATGCATTTTTGAGCCTTCGATTTTTTTAATGCGCATTGACCCATATTTTACTCAAGTAATGAATTTCAAAGCCTAACAACTTTTTTTTTTTTTAAAAAAATTAAAATAAAAATTACGAAAATGCAAAAATGTTTTCACGATGTCCCTGACACGTTAAGGAGTCCAAAATATTACTGACTGTCATCATGCGGCTCATGGCACTGAAGTTTTTTAAATTTGGAATGTACTAATCAAGATCTTTGGTTTGAGACCCTAATTGATTGATTTCAATTTTAAAAATTTCAACCTATATTTTGGGCCGCTAAAATGAAATCTTACATTTATGAGCCTTGACTTTTTTAAAAATGTGTAGTAATTGATATTTTACTGAAGTAAAAAAATTCAAAGCTTAACAAAGCTTTGTAAAAAGATTTAAAAAATATAAAAACAAAATCTGTCCTAATGGGTCTCCTGCACTCTAGAGGCACCAAATCTCTAATTTATTTGAATTTCAATGCTAACTAATTATTGAAAAGATGAAAAAGTTAAAGAAAATACAAAAATATCAGTCATGGGGCATCTAGCGCTTCAAGGAGCTAACATTTGTTAAATTTGGATTGTACTAATCAAGACCTTTCATTTTATACCCCACTTGATAAGTTTCAAAGAAAAGAAAAATATTTTCCGGCCCATAATTTGAGTTATCAAGCAGCCGTTGTGCAATTTTGGGACTTAAAATTTTTTATGTGTCTAGTGGCTCATATTTTACTCAAGTACTTAATTTCAAAGCTCAATGACTATTTGTTAAGAAGATAAAAATAATTTACGAAAATCACAAAAATGACCCCCATGGGACCCCTGGTGTACCAAGGGAGTCCAAAAACTAATCAGCTAATGCCCTTCATGTCATATACGTTTTTACCAAATTTCGTAAAAATCGGACAAAGTGTTCAGGAGTAATCACGTAACAAACAAACAAACCAAAAGCAAGATCATCGAGTTAAAATATAGACCTCATTTCCTTCCGTCAACAAATATATTCAGAAATTAAACTAAAATGGATCTATCCTATAAAGAAGTATTGAACAGCTGTGTTCTAGTACATTGAAAATCTAGCGTAAGAAGTAGTTTATCTATGAACTGGTATATTTTTAGTAAATTGATTTAAACGGGAAAAGTAATTTATCTATGTGATAGTTATAAAAGCTCTTGAAACGTCCTTATAGCATATAACAAACATATAAGAATTAAATCATATAAAAATTATGATGTTAATTATTACATTCAATCTACAAGCCTAAACTATAAAACCAGTGCTGGAAAGTAAAGTTAATAATCACACGTGTGTTAATACATTGTATATCTTAATTGAAAAGAGTGTCTTCATTTTTTTAACAGAAATGTGACAGCTGGAAAAAAATAACTTTGGTAAATTAAATATAGATGCAAATGCTTGAATTATCCCTGTTGGCTTAATAATAATTTGTCTATGGTCGTATATTTTTTCCTATTATTTATTTATTTACTGGTACAAATTTCCCATAGAAGGTAATAAATTACCTGTATACTGCACGGCACAGTTTAATATAAAACAATCATACATAGTTTATCTTAAAACTGAAACCAAAAAACTAAATCCAAACCAAATTCCAAGATGTACATTACCTTAGAAACCACAACCAATAACTTATTTCAATATATCTATATAATTCTTTCCGATTAATGACTATGGTAACGATGCATTTGGAAGCAGCCATTTTTTTCAATTTATTTTTAGTGTGTCCTTACTTACATTGAAATAGCTTTTAGGTCATTTGTTAGTCTATTAAAATACATAATAGCTGTGTTTATATTCTTTTTTACCAGGTTCTTTATATACAGCAGGTATTTGTATAGACTTATGCCTTGTAATACTGTTACTATTTATAAATTCCTTGCTTAAATTATAATAATTTCTTAACAACGCTGTCAAAACATAACTGATTTACGTTTAATATATGTTGTTGAAATTCAGCATCATTACTTATTATTTTTAACATCCTTTTTTGTAAATTATATAATGGCAAGGAGAATTATAATATGCTCCCAGCCTATTATACCGTATGTGGCAATACTGTTGAAAAGCCCATAATATATTTTAATATAGTTTTACTTGACATAATCTTTTTTAATTTAACAAACACATATGCCAAATACTTAGTTCTATTACGTAAATTAATTATATGATCCGTCCATTTCTTATATCTATTAAAGAAAACACCTAAATATTTAGTGCTATGAACATTTAAAAATTATTATTTAAAAATATTCTTAGTGCTAGTGGTAATGTTGGTACACTATTTGCAAAAGTTACATATACAGTTCTTTGAATTATATATGCTTGAATTATCTCTTTTAACCAATAGCCTTGAATTGTCACTGTTAGTCAGTATTAATAATAAATTTAATAATAGCTAAACCATATATCCTGATTTAGCTCTTGGTTACCTTCCGATCGTATATGCTGTTTAGCTGTTGGTAAATAAAATCGAATCTGACACAAATTAATTTCTCCAATCGTACATGCTTATTTAGCTGTTGATCACTGATATATTGTCAATCACTGATATAATCAATAGCTATTGATTACTGAATATATTACTTAATATAGATTTTTACTCAAATTAATTGTTTCGATCGTACATGCTGATTCAGCTGTTGGTCAGTAATAATAGAAAGTTTATTACTATTATTAACCTCTGGCTTAAAAGTTTTTTTTTTAAATCCTATGACCGTACATGCGAGTTTTGCTGTTGGCCATATGAACCCATCACAATAGTAAACCTAAATTTAAAAACGCCAACGAACCAGTAACCCAAGATTAAGAAGAAATATTTCAAATGAAAAATAATTCAAGAAATACAAATTTAATCTTAAACAACTTTATTAGTACAAATAACTTGAAACAAATATTAAATAAAACAAAATATATTATAAATTGACGTACAAAATGAGACAAAATAAAATAATAGTTCAGTACATCAATACATGAAATGTACCAAGGAGCTTTTCAAAATCAATAATTTTTCACTTTTTAAGAAAAGGAATTTAAATGGTGTAAGTAACTGCAGAGGAATATCCTTTGCTGACTGCGTTTCTAAATTGTTCACGGGATGCTGCTTAAGAGACTGGAGGAATGGGTTTTGAATAATGAAGTACTAACCGAATTTCAGGCGGTTTTAGGAAGGGTTATAGTACTTGTGATAACATTTTCAGTCTTACAAATATTATTAGGTTGAAGGTAAAAGAAAAAGGTGAAAACTTTACTGTTTGTTTGTGGACTTCAGGGTGGCGTTTAACTCTCCAGTCAGACAATATGTGTACTATAAACTTTATTCTACAGGTGTTTGTAACAAATTTCTAGAAGTCTTGAAGCCGGTAGTCTATATATGGATACCGAGACCAGAGTGTGGACCTGACAAACAGTTTTAGAACAGGAATATGTATTAACTCCTCTGATTTTTTCCCTTATATTTGAATGGCATACATTTTTGAAGCTTTTGGAAGGTGGTGTTCTTGTAGCAGGTGTTAAAATAAGATGTTTATGCAGATGAGATATGATTGTGATAGCGGATCATCCGGGAGTATTGCAGGCTATGATTGATAATTTAGCGAAATACTGCAGGCTTTGGAGTTTGACATTGAACCTGTTTGAAACAAAAGAAGAATTTCATTAGGAAATTATCGAAATTCTTAAATATACTTTATTAAAAATATTTTTAAAATTAATAAAAAAAATAATATATTTCAAATAATTTTTTTAAAACATTATTATTAAGTAATATTAAGAAACAATTTTATTGTTTTTCTAGGATAGACTAGGATAGAGTATGAGGGTAGGATAATTGAACTTTTGAATTGAATAGTAAAAGATTTCGGCATCAACTTTAAAACAACATTCTTTGCTGTTCAGTAACATTAGTGCTAAACCTTTTAAATTAGTTTTTAAATGAGCAAACAAATAAATTTCACTTACTTCACTTAGTAATTTCGATGGGCCTCCAGAATGGGTTTGTTGCACTACAGAAATAGTTGAAATAGAAAATCTGCTTTTATTTCTCCGATGGCAATCTGCAAGAAGTTCTGCACCTATAAGAAAGAAAATTACAGTTGTCTCATTAGTCTCATAAATCTTACTGTCTACCATCTTAATGAAAAAAATCTTCATGCTGATATGTTTTTATAAGATGCCAAACATATTATCTCTCCTAAAACTTGTTGCTTAACAAGAGTATTTATTGATATCAAGAGTCCGAGCTGTGCTTATTTAGAGCATTTCGAATGTCCTTATCGGCACAAACGCAACCTAAAGCCATTACACTTTAAGAAATGCTGATGCCAGCTACTATCGCGTTGTGTGGCTTCGCAGAATCGCAGGAAGTAGGAAAGGTGCTGCATCAATCACATACTGGCATTCATACGCACACAAACACATACGATACGTGTGCGAAACATGTCAGTGATATCCGTGTAACGGCCTACATTGACTAATCACTCATTAGTAAAAGATTCTAATTATAACAAATGGATAATATCATTATTATTATTATGACCAATCATTTTCTTAAAATTATAATTTTTGTCCTTAGGTATATTTATGTCATAGTAGGCCTAATGTGTAACCACTCGCAAACACACAAGCATTGCGAAATTAAAGCGAGGCCAATAAATGCAATATGTGCGTCTTGGTTTTTTTTTTTTAAATAATAATTTGATATGTTACAACCAATATTATATTTTTAAAACAAGAAATAAAATTCCTATATACACAAAGAATGAAACAATGTGATTCGGTAACAATGGTCTTAACGAGTAAATTGCTGGCATACAAAAAAAAATCAGACTTTTCTTACTTTTTAATAGTCAAACAAAATATTGCTACGAAACTTATAAAAAAACTCTGATTTTTTCTTAATAGTTAACCTTAAAACATATTCATATCTGTAAAATCCTACGTTGCTATCCATTTAAAGTTACTTTTTAGGCAGTAGTAGCCTAGGCAAAGTTTTCTAAAAAACACAAGATCAGGGAATGTAATTTCTCTCGTGAATTAAAGGTATAAATTTAACAGAAATAATAAAATTTAAAACTATTTAGAAAAGATTTTTTACAGATATATGAATATCAGGCCATATCAATTTTACTTTTATCATTTTGGGTATTGTTTAGGCTATATTTTCATTTAATCTATTGAATGTTTAGAACATTCAGATTCTATACCAATTTTGAATGAACTGGGCTAGTTAAAAACTTGTTTGAATTAATGAAATAAAAATAAATGTAATAAATAAATGTATTTGTACTGAATGCGGGCTATACAATTGGGTAAAACTGAATTTTCAATTAGCTTCAAACTGCACATTTTTGTGTAACAATTTAAATAATAATTTGTTAATAACTTTTTAAATAACTTATGTAACAACATTTTTAAAACTATAAAAAGTGTATTGAAATTTATGCTATAAATTCTTTACAAAATATTTTATAAGCTGCGTATAACGAAAAATGTTGGCGTACATCGTATTTATTTAGTATGACTCGGCGTGATGTGTCTACAAACGACGACGCATTTACTTTTTTTCAATCCAACTGTCATTTCTAATATTACAAGTCTTTGGTAATAAGTTTTATGAAAAATAAGGAAGTGAGTTTTATTGTTAGCTAAGTTGATCACTGTATTACTACTAAGAATGAAACCTTAGAAACCATTGACTTGTAAAATACTGAAGGAGTGTTTGGTTTACTATAATACACAAATACCTCTAAACGATTAAATAAAAGATTAATTAAAACAAGTTTAATTAATTACCATCCCTGCAATCGTTTTGAGCAAGTTTGATCTTTTTAAAGTATTTTCAAACACTTGTAGAACCATGTTTATCGAATTGTATGACCTACATTCAGTTCTACCAGTTGTTAGGAAATTTGTAGATTAAGTTAGCCATTTTTTTTACTTTTTATCAAGGCTAGCTTAATAATTTTAATTGTCTTGTTACCAACTGAACTTTGTAATTTTACCTTTAGGCCTACGTGACATATTGTTGTAACTTATTCGAAATACTTGGGGGCTAAGCAAACACCTGTGGTTTCAAAAAGCGCTAAAATGCTAAAACATGATGGTATTCATTTTAAATCACACTAATTCACTACTATAAAATTAAATTAAATTGAATTAAATTTAAATTTGAAATTGAATTAAATTAATTCATTACTATAACATTTATTTTTATAATTTATTTATAAAAATATATTTTGGCAACCAAGTATCCAATAAAATAAACTTGATTATTTGAAAGAAAAAATATAGGCCTAAATTTTTGTGCTTTTTATGAACAAAAAAGGAGTACCTTGAGGTCAAAAAATAGGAATTTTTATTCAAAAATAGACTATTTGGATTTGGAGGATCCAAAAATATTAAAAAAATATTGTATAATTATTTAGGCTTACTCTAAATATAAACGTGGTTCTAGCGGAAATGACCGATTACTGTACGTGTGTACATTAGTTTTAATTTTGTCCATGTTATTACAAGTACACCACATAATACACCTAAAATATTTTAAAACTGTCAATAATGTGAGTGAAAAACCCAGATAACCATTAAAAACGTGAATTACATTTAGGATAAATAATTAGTAACTACGTGCATGACAATAATATTATAGTTAATAGTAAATATTTAAGCGAATCAAAATTATTTTGTATTTGATTAAAACATAAGAATAGTTAAATTTCAAACTTACCTGGTATCAACTGGAAAATTGAATTCACTCAGTTCAAAAACACAGTCTGATCAACACTGCTTGTCTTCATAGGCTACTATACAGAGAAGTAGTGATCTAATGAAAGATAACACAGGCAAACTGGCAACGCCGAAATAAGGAGCTAAATACCATGAAAACTCCTGCAACGTCATGGGACCACAAATGACAGTGTTTTGATACCCCTAATGTAGTCCAGATTTGTAGTCCTCGTGGACCACAATGACAGGTAAAATGATACTCGCTAGGACTACAATCATGGGAGGTAGAAAACTATATATATATATATATATATATATATATATATATATATATATATATGTTAACTATATGTTTTAACTATAACTATACAATAGACTCCCACTAATTTGGTTGCCTTCCATTTCGTTGGATACTTAGATATGAGTCACATGCTTAGCTGATTTATAACCATGTTTATATAACTATATATCATATATACTCATATGATAATAAATATTCTTTTCTATTTAAATGTTATTGGATTTCTACTTGTGTTCAGGTATGTTTATATTATTATAATACTATACTGTATTTAATATACTATAAAATAAATTTTTGCATCTCCTTATAAAAAAGTTTGTAAATAGGCCTAACGAATCTTTTATAGAATCTTTTGAGAATTTGTTATTATACAGAAGTTTGATTATACAGGATGACTGATGTGAATAAAATGTTTTTAATTGAACACTACTGATTTATTTTTTTTATAAGTATAAGTTTTATATAAAAAAGTTTGTTTCACTGCACATTATTTAAGGAAGTCAGGTGGTTTCCACTTTCTTGGATGCAGTGTTCAGTTTTGTTGTTAAAGTTCTATGTTCAGTCTTCCATTACTTGTTCCAGCAGCACATGATCATGGTCAATTGTTCCCACATCCTGCTTGATTGCATCCTTAAAATCCATCAAAAATTCTTGGTTTGTGAGTGTACACTCAAACTTTGAAAATTAAGTAATTAAATCTAGAGACCTTGGGGGCTACAGGATGTCACTGAAATGTGAAATGAGTCTTCCTGGAAGCATGTGATGAACCATGACCATTGCAACATAAGAGAAGTGTGTACTGTGGCACTACCCTGTTAGAAGTAAACATTTTCTTTGTTGTGTAAACCTTGTCTTCTCAGCTGTGGTTGTAAGAAAGTCTGGAGTGTGTCAGCGTTACGTTGACTGTTTCTGTCCCAGTGGCGACATTTTCATCCTCAAAAAATAAAGACCAATGATGCCACAAATGCTAACTGTACACACACTGGTACACCCATTGATTGAGGTTTCTTATGAATAATTCAAGGATTCTCACTAGCCCAGTAATGTAATTTATATTTGTTTATCATACAATTTAAATGAAAGTGAGCCTCATCATTCAATATGGTTATTGAATTTTCTTGTTCTTCAAAGCATCACCTACATTTGAACGGCAGAATACAGTACTCTTGTTGCTGTTTGGATGAAATCTGTCTGCAGAATTGTGTGAATCAATTCAAGACAATTTTAATTGAAAAGTGTTTTCTTGATGACTAACATGGGCTCGGAATCAGCCCTTGCCTAACCATCTCGATGTTTTGCAGCATCTTTGCAAGGTTTTGGGACCATTTTTTTTTTTTAATTTTTATATTAAGGCAAAAAGCACACTGAGGCTATTATCGCCTCCTGAAATGTAAGTGTGAGTGTAAAGTGTTAAAGTTGTAAGTGTAGTGTTGTAAGTGTAAGTGTGTGTTAAGACTCAGGTACTGTGAGGGACATATAAATCCTCTCAATAAGTGCAGCTAGTCTGCACTCCCCTGCGGGGACGGTTTTGGGACCAGGTGACTTCTTTACAATACTTCTTGTTTTCTGGTTCTGAACCCATCTGAGAATTGTATAATGGCTGGGAATGGTATCATGGCTCTAAGATTAAAGTGGACATGAATCTTTACATTTTCTACATGTACGTCATAGGTAAACATAAGGTGTCCTACTGCTCCATGGCTACTGAATTGGTGTTATACAGCCATGGAGCACTCTCTGCCCACTCTACAATCACTACTGGGAGCATACTACTAGAGTTTTTAAAAACATCAGTTTAACGTTGGTCACCCTGTATGTTCAATAAAAGTAAAAAAAATATACATATTTTTATTCATTCAAAGTAGTCTATGATACCAAAAGTGTTAATATTGTTTATAGAGAACAATTTAATCTTAGTTATTTCAATTTTTTTCTTTAAAGGTATATTCCTTACATTCTTTCTGAAAAGCATAACTTCTAAAAATGTGTTATAAAAACCCTGACATAAGATACTTTATTTATCTTAAGTACTACAGTAAACTTTTTTTTTTCACAGACTCAAAAATTGATGGTGTGGTAATCTCTGCTTGGAACTGTTTGAGTATGGGGAACAGTGTATTTTTAAACTAAATATAACCTATTAATTGTAGTGGGTGCTGCTACTGCAGAGTGTTGCTGGAAAAAAATTACAAATTTGTTTCATTCTTTTGTTGTTAATAGGATCAAAATGTTCTCAAATTTGAGAATCTGAAATGTGTGCATGGTTGTAAACTCCATGATTACTACAGCTTAATCTAAAATATTTTCTGTTTCAGGCAAAAATAGTGGAATTAAAAATGATGACGGTGATAAGTTGTTAGCTCAGAGTAGTATAGATATGAATAGTCAATTCAAAGGAAAAAGTAATTTTAATGGTAAGTAAGTGTTTTACAGTTTGACAGGACTGTAAATTTAATAGTATTTTTTTTGTATATGGTAAGCTATAATTTAAAAAAAAATGCAATATTTTGTAAAGCACGTTGTACTTATGTTAAACATTAAAATAAAATAAGTTACTAATGAAAACAGATAAACTAGCTTTGGTACTTGGCTTAATCTGAGTGAAGTCAATAAACCAAATCAAATTATTCAATCCAAAATGAATGAATCAATAAACAAATATGAATGAAATATAATAATATACAATTCAAATATTGTAACCATAAATATTGAATATTTAGTAAAAAAACTTAAGACTTTATTCTATTATAGTTATAGAAGCAAATCAGTAAACAAAATATAAATTTAGAAAAGAAATTCAATACTTACAGTCATTCCAGGTGCATTGCACTGTGAATGTAATCATGTGAAAGATTAGTGACACGTGTGAAAGATTTGGTGTACTTTGAAGGTACTCATGTGAAAGAATGATTTATATTTCTATTTGAACTTCGAATATGTTCAAAATCAGTCAGCTATGCTTAGAATTCTAAGTAAGAAATGCCATTGAGTCAAATTCAGTAGCTACAAAATTAGTTTCTTGGTACCTAAAATTAAACTATATCACCAGTTAATTTTAGTTGCTGTGGTCATTGCTATGGTTTAAAATTTATAAAGTTTTAGCTACCCGATTTATTTGATATGTTTCAGAAATATAGTAGTTTCAGAATTAGAGAAAATCATAATCTTCATAATTGTAGGCTTCCTATGCCGATTTTAAAAGAAATATAAAGGTTTAACATCCAAATAATATTTGGTAAAAAATATCTCGTTACAGTAATTTTGTGTTTGACTCAAGGTTCCTCTGTTTATTTAGACTATTATTGATTGGCTACTTTTTAACTATGAAAAAGAAGAAGAAATTACTTGATGTATATTGAAAGTTCTATAAAAAATATTTTAGTGTAAAACAGCTTAGATGAGTTTATTGTAGGATAGGTTATGTCTGTGTTAAATGATGGTTTTAAAATATGTGATTTATTATTTAGTTAGTATTAAATTATACAATTAGTGTTAAATTAATTAATAGCTAATTTCCATTTTACATTCCAGGCACTAGTGGAATCAAGACTAAAAATAAACATGCAAATAGCATAGCTAGTTATAAAAAAAAACCATTTCCAAACACTATTGAAGGATTAGAAAAAGAATTTAATGAATTGAAAGGTGAGTAATTGAATTTATAGTTTTTTTATTTTTCATTTTATTATTCAAACAAAATAAGTGTGTAATTTTTAGAGATTTTAAGTTTACAATGATTGATGCTTGCTTACCTTGGCCATGTAAGATGTTTCCTATTTTTATAATTACATTTTAATGTTACTTTTAGTTAGTGAATGGAAAGGAGAAGCGTACTATGCTACCAACCTTCAACTTGTGTAGAGGACAGACAGATCTGTTAGTTTGTCAATCTGTGATAGTATCTACGATACTATAATGATATTTTAGTAAAGTGATACCAAAATTCAAATAAATAAATAAAGATATATCTAATCACTTCAGGGTAACATATCATCAGTCAGTCACTGGACACTGCTCACCTTAAATAGAGAAAACACCCACTGCTCAATCACAAGCCATGTATTAAATATAATATTCATTATAATATTATAACCCTTATTCAGGATTAAGACACTATTATATAAAATATATCTAAAAGAATTATCTCAGTAAATGGTCAGTCTGTAAAAGGATCAAAGAACCAATAGTTGGGAAAGGAATAATAATAAGTAAAAAAATATGCAATGGGAACATTATGATATTTTATTTCATTCTTGTATAACTTTTGAAGAGTTTAATACAACTCTTTTAACTGTTACAAATTTTAAAAAGGTGAATATTAATAATTTTAGAGAAGAAATAATATGAGTAAATTACTTTGACCAAATTCTGTTAAAACAATTCAATCCTACCATTAAAACATATATGTATGAAGATGTAGCCAATAATAATATCAACACATCAAAAATATTTGTTGTGTTGATATTATTATAGTAGTAGGTACTATAATATTAGATAGTATAAGTAAGTTTAGTAAACTTCAAAACTGGATGAATGTTATTTCTATAACTTTAATAAACTACAGTATTGCAGTTCTTCATCAAACCTGAGAAAAATGAAGCATGCATTTCTGTAACATTCTAAAGCTAATGTAAAAAAAATTTCAGGAGAGAAAAAGTAGTTTTACAACGTAATTCTTTGTATAATGACGTTAAAACAAATGTATTAAAGCAATTATCAACATTTAATATAAACTTCTGTCAAAAGATTAAATATAATAATAGCAGTCTTGTTGAAAAAAATTCTGAATTTCATTTTTCTTGGAATGCAAGTCCTAACATTGTATGATTTTGTAACATGCAAAATAATCTGAAAATAACAGCTAAAATATTAGCTTTTACTACTACTGGACTATTTCCTCAGTGGCTGAGCCCTTTCAGAATGATTCAAGTTTTCTTCTAAAATCTGTTTAAAATACACTTTTGTATCTGGATTTAGATATGGCAGCATTGTAAGTATATCAGGTCCATCTTTTAATTGTTGTTTAGGAAGTTGTAGATTAGTGTAGTAAGTTGACTGAAGAAATGTTCAGACTCCTTTGTTTTAAGAAAAAGCATGAGCTTGCTTTCAAGTTATGAAACTTTTCCTTCACTACACATGAATGGTAGTGACCTACAAAATTTGTTAGGTCACAATTTTAGGTCGCTGCTTGACCAGGTTTTTCAGAGTATATGATTTGGTCTTCTTACACTTCTTGATAACAAAGTCCCATCACAGGGAAGGATGTATGTACCCCACAGAGTACTTAATATGTTTTCATTAAAAGTACCATTGGCTAAAAAACCAGGCATTTTTGAATACTTCCATTTTAAAGTACTTTTTTGTGTTTTAGCAAAAATGTCTACTATTGCTAAAATAAACTGGTTATTTTGTCCTCTGCAGTTACCTAATTACAAAATTATTTTTTCAAAAATGAATACTTCGTTACGCCCAGTATGGCAGTACAGTTAAATTGAATTGAGAGTAACGGTTGGAAACTGTGAAGAATTTATGAAACAGCTGGTTGTTGTCACAAAGATGCCAATAAGGGAGTCAGTAATATTTCAAAATCAAGCAACTTGACCATAGATAGACTACTTAGTTCGAGTACTGAAAGGCAAGAATGGAATAAACATTAAATAAAACAATGATAGAATTAGAAGTTTAAAAATGTTAAAATGAATAAAATAAGTAAAATATTATTATTCATAAATTTTGGTAATAAAAATAGAAACTACAATTATAGGCAAGTGTTGTACTTGGCAATAAGAATATAAAAATGTAAAAGGGCAATGCTGATGTCACAACTGACACAAAACTACATTGAAGTGAATACTTACTTATGTCCGATACAGCAAATTTTGTGATATACCGAAATTGAATTAAGAATAACACAATTGAATTAAGTTAGGTTTTTAAGGTAAGGTAATTGAAGTAATTTCTTCTTTATGCCCAGTACGGCAATTTTTCGATGCAGTGACATCGAATTGAGAATAATGTAACGGAAAATTGACAAATGAGGAAGCAAGGTCAAGTCATCAACCTTATTTAAAGTTGATCCTGGATACCAGTGTAAAAAGAGTCATTAATGAGTATTCATTTTGAAGTCATCTGTTCGCTATACACCATTTGAATTTTGTATGTTTGTTTCCTTTATTAGAATGTTGAGTCAGATATTCAAACTCATAAGATGAAATTACATGAGGACCCCTCCTTTCTTAAGTTTTCTGACCAAACTAACATGTGACATGTAAGTATTTGTGATGGAGTCTTGAATACCTTAGATTGCAACAAACTATTTGCTGGGAATAATAATTTCAGTGTGAGGTAACTGTAGACCAGTACATCTGTTGCTGGAGTTCGAACAGAATTACATAGAACTCTGAAGTTTTTGCAATACTAACATCACTCGATATTGCTTTTGAAGCAGCTTTTGTGCATCTGTGAAGTACTGCTTGCTCCAGTTAACTGCAAGTAAGTCACAAGCAGAGCAAATGTCCAATCGGAGGGCTTGAAAAACAAGTTGAATTTGGTTAACAAGATTTCATTATATCATGAATATTTCGTCTGCATTAGCCCAAGTGTGCACAATAGTCGGACGTTAAACACAAAAAAAAAAGATATATATATCATGAATAACTAGTGCAGCATCATAAGAAATCTCTGCCAAGTACTTCTCTAGGAACAGTGAATCATATGCTTACATGTAAATAAAGAGATTGAAGTTTTTTACTGGTAGCATTTGCTCTAGCATTGAGATGAAATATTGTCTGTGTCACCTACTCAGCTTACTCTGCCAGTCTTGTTGCCTGTCACTTTTATTACACACGTCTAATTTTTGTTCCAAAATCTTTTAACATAGTAATTGGTGTTACTCCTTATGTATTGAGAAAAGTCTTTAGACATATTGTTACCTCACATCCACCAGAAAGACTTAAGTGAAAGCTGAATGAGTGCATAAGTCCAAAAACCAAATAAAATTTAACCTTAAACAAACAATAAAGCAATATTCCTTATAACCTGCAAACGAACATATGGCCTGCGGCTGACAGTCATATCTTGTCATTTCAAACATTATGAATGGCACAACATTAGTTAAAATTTCACCCACTAGGAGGGGTTGAGTGTCCTCCCTATTTATGGTTAAAAATAAATTTTGGAGATTTTGGCAATTACAACATTATGGAGTTATACGCTTCAAATAATCTTTTCTTTATAACAGTGCAGTTGCAGATTCAAAATTATAAAAACTTATACTATTGTATTGTAATTTTATTTCAATTTACGAAAACCTTGTAAATATCACATCCATCACCCATTTTCTTTAAATAACATCTAAACAAACATCTTTAACAAACACCTAGTTGTAAGTAATGTAAATGATATTGTTAATTTTGTGTAAAATTAGTTTGTTAATATCCAGAAAGTGAACAAACTGTTTTTAAGCAAGCCACTGATTTGATTGCAACTGAAATCAAATTTTATTTGTTCAGTATAACCAATGGATATAAAATTTTTTATTACTCATGATAAACTAAAAGAAATTTTATTTAATTTGTTCAAAGTAATATTATGACTAAAATATTTTTAAAGTTTAAAAATAATGGAAATATTGATTTTTAATGTTTTTTCTTAAAGAAAAAACAGCATTTGTACAAAACATATATTTTTACTAACATATAACCTGTTATTTTCAAAACTTGTTCACCAATAGAAACAAGGTCATAACTTACAGACAACAAGAAAACATTTGCTTATAATGATATTTTTATTCCTTTATAAAACTATTTGGATGTAATAAATGTTTCCCAACGAATTCATTTTTTATAAAAAATTCAGAATTGCCCCATATAATGGAGAAAATTGGATTTAATGAGTTGGGAAATAACTGTACATATTGAATATATTAACAGTTCATTATGTTACACTTATTTAACATTTTTGTTTTACAGGTAAGACTTTATCATATCATGATAAACTTAGAAAGAAAGGACTATATTCCAGAATTATAAAGAAAAAACGAAAAGATGAACGAAAAAAATTGAAAAATGGATTAAAAAATAGTTTAGCTGTTGATGAAAGAGGAAACAAAATCAAAATTAAACCAGCTAAACGTATAGTTAATAATGAAGGTAAAGTTGTATCAAGTAAATTTGATTTTACTGCAACTGAATCAATAAAACCTACAAATAAAATGTCTGTGCCTGAAACTATCATAAAAAATGATGTTGACAAAATGAACAAAATAATTACAAATTGTGGAAAGAAGGGGCTACATAATGATTCAAATAGAAGTTTAAATTTAGAATTAAATGGGATAAAAACAGAGAAAAAAGTAAAAACAATTAATTCTCCTGATTCAGAGAGTACAAATTTTAAAGATCAAAATAAATTGCCGTTTGAACCAGTATTCAATAAAGAAAGTAAAATGGTCTTCAGTAAATTTGAATTTTTGGAAAATAAAAAGAAAAAAAAGAAAAAAGAAAAAGATCTGACAAAAATATTAGAGAAAATTAAAGAAAAAGAAGCAAATATAAAAGAATTAGAAGCATCTGGAAGTACGGACAAAGCAAGGGAAATTAAAGAAAAAGAAAAATGGGTTATAGCTCTGAAAAAAGCTGGTGGAGAAAAAGTAAAAGATGATCCAGACTTACTAAAAAAGAGTATGCGCAAAGAAAAACATAAGAAATTACATAGTAAAAAAAAATGGGAAGCAAGAATAGCAAATGTTAATAAGAGCAAACAAGAAAAACAACAGAAAAGGTCTCATAATATTAGTGCACGTAAAACTGAGAAGAAAAAGAAAAAAATTAAAAAAGCAATAAAGAAAGGCAGATATGTTCCAAATTAATAAATAATGTAAAAATATAAGATGAATTAAGTGTTTTTATTCTCCTTTACCATGTATATTATTTATGATTCTGCATATCTTTGAAATTGTGTGAAATTAACTGTTTTTAAACACACACACACACACACACACACACACACACACACACACACACACACACACACACACACACACACACACACATGCATGCACACACACACACACACACACACACACACACACACACACACACACATATAATATTTCTAACCCTTAATAGTTATGACATACCGGTAATTTATTAACCACACACTTATTATATTTATTCATCTTATGTCTCAAGTAATATGCGGTTAACTTGTAGGCACTAAGCTAGACAAGCAACCTAACTTAATCTTCCTTTTATTTCATTCTTAAATTTCTGTTTCACTCATGTCATGTTTTGACATTTCTTGTTCTGTTTTCCATTTTTTCTCAGCCAGAATTTGTATTGTTTTTAGTTCTTTCCTTTTTACTTCCAAAACTACCTTTAAATTTCTTAATATTCTCTCTAACTTTTCCCAAAATTTCTCTTTTGTATTTTCAAAATAATAATTAATTTATCTTCTTTCAATTTTGGATTATACACTTTGTTTTCTAATCTAATCTTTTAATGTTCTCAAATTTCTTGTCAATTTCTTTTTTAATTTCTTCAAATTTTGTGTTTTATTTCTGTGTGTAACTCTTCCTGCAAATTTTCTTGTTTGTTTTCAGTATTCTAGCTTAACTCTTTCTTCAGTTTTTTTTTATTTTCTTAACTTTTTTAACTTTTCTTGTCTATTTTCTTCCTTAATTCCCTTAAGTTTATTTGTCCTTCCATTTTGATAATCATTATTCTAAACTTTGATCCATCCTATTATCTTTATGTTGAATAATTAATTTAGAATTACAATTTCCTGTTGCCCTTCTTGCTTTTTGATATTATCCTCAGCTTCCATAACTCATTCTCTAGCTTTCTTTCTTTCTTCTAGTTTCCTTTGTAATGTCTCCTTTACTAAACATAATATTAACCATATTACTATAGGTTGTATGTATGACATATTCTTCAAAAATATACATTTACCCATGCTTTTTACCGGAATAGTCAATTTGCTCAGTCGTGAAATAGCGTGTTTACTTTGGTAATTCAGTAAATCTGTTTACCCTTAACATGTTCTGGGTATTTTGCTTCAGCTAATGTCCGAATAAAATTTGTTCTACTGTGCAACATTTGTTTACATCATGATATGGGTATTTTGCTATGTCCACTTGTCCATTGTGCGTTGAGGGTGAAAATGTCCGAATTCGTTGTGGGGGGGCATTGTCCAAATTCGGTGTTTGAGTTTAACATATGTTTGAACAAGTTTAGTTTTTCCCTCTACCTGCCATTTTTCATTTTATATGTCTAGGATGGTTTGACCAATAAAACTACAGATTAACATGCTTGTTTACTTAAAAGAGGTCTAACTGGAAAAAATGACCAACTTCATACATTGTGCTGTTATAAAATAGCAAATGCTTAATAATTTTAAACCCAATTAAATCAATAATGGTAAATATTTGTGCCAAATGTCAAGATTTCTTTTTTAACTTTTTTAAATTTCCTATCAAATTGTGTAAACTATTATGGAGCAAGTAAAACACAATGCTATGTAAATTAGGCCATCAGGGCATGGCATACTTTTGCAGTATGCACTATTTACTGAACATGACCATTTCAGGAAACGCTAACACAGGGTGATCACTGTGTAGGCTCCAGTGTTAAGAGCATATTCTGGGATGAGAGAGGCCTGAGACTAGAAGAGCCATTTTTGAGACTTTGCAAACAGGTGATGAATCTGCTACTAGTACAGGGCAAAAACTCCTAAGTCTCTGAAGGTACAGCTATCAGTTTGTTGTGTTGGTTGATACTTGGGGTGTACAATAAGCCAAGATTGATGTACAAGGAATTTTAGTCCGCATATCCAAGTACTCTATGCAATATTATATGATTAGCATATACTACTGGAATTATACAATAACAAATACATACATTTTTCAGTAATAATTACAAATAATAATAGATCAACATATATTTCTTTAATATGGACGTTTAACAAACTTTAATAAATCTGGATTTGTACACTTTTAAATAATCTATTGACAGCTGAACCCGGGGTGGATAAAGCTTTGGCAGTAAACTCTTGTACTTGTTAAACATGAAAGGAATACAGTTTTTGTTCATGTAAAACATTACAAATTCATCTATTACTATATTTAAACTGTAGGGCCAATTCCCTGGTACACTTATTTTCTGAATGATTTGATATTTTGTTTAACAGTTCAAAATGTACAGTTCTTGTTGTTTCTTCCTGAATAGCTTATTATTTGAGGTTTCAAACTCACTATTTCACATAGCTCCCGATGAATAATAGAAAATATTTTACCTGATATACTGAAGAGGTACTATACTGTAAAGTAGGGTAATTTGCATAACAAAAACATATGAACATATATTTGCAGAAACAGTATGTATTTTATTTTACAGCATTTCTTGAAGGATAAATTACTTATTTAAGTCACACAATAATATTAAGTAGGCAAAATGTTAAGAATCAAGGAATGTAACAGTAATAATGTTACTTTTAACCATTAATCCTCACCATTCTTTGTTGATTACATCTAGTGAGGCGCATCAGCCTAATTATAAAAAAAAAAAATTAGTTATAGCCTACTTTATTTAACTCTATGGTGAACAGCTGACATTAATGCTAGAAACTATACAGGACAGCTTATTTTATTTTTTCTCTTTTAATTAATTTTTCAGTTATGTTTTGAGGGTTTAGTTTTACTTTACAACACAGCAAATTAATAATGTGTAGGAAAACAGACATGAAGAAATTTACTGATACTATTCAGTTAATATTTCTGTCTTTTAAAAAGGGTTTGACTGGTTATATAAAAGTTCTAATAATCTCAAAATGTTTTTCTAGAAGTCAGGACCAGTACTTACTTCACTGTCCCAAGTATGGGTGTTTCAGTAGTGAATTTTTCAATGGAAATTTGCTAATAAATTGCTCCTTAGCTCAACATTAAATTTAATGATTATTGTTTTCTCAAGTGCTATGTAACTTAATTAATAACTACCTGGTACATATAAAAAATCAGCTTTTAATTTCAGGAAGTAGTTGAAGAAGTGTGGACTTCTGTATGTTAATATGCATACACATTTAAATAAAAATATAGTCTAAGTATGCTGGTTTGGTTACACTACAGTCAAAATATGGTCCTTATATGTACTAAACCAAATATCACACTCTAGTTTGTTCTTCACTCACCATATAATGCAATTCTGATACATTACATTTATATTGGAATAGTGTAAGTTATTCAGTACAACCTCGGAAACTCGCCCAACGTGGAATGAAAGGATGCTGTTTTACTGAATGAAGGCTATATTATGCTGTACACATTAAACGTTTGTGCTATCTGTAAATTATATCCTGTACCTATCCACACATTGCAGTTGAGTATGTTAAAATGTTTTAACAAAATGTTTAAAACAGCATAATAATTAAATAAATAAAGCGCAGTATAGAAATGAAAACTTACAGTTGACCAAGTGCATACCTTTCTCCAGCCACAACTACATACCACACGAGAGGGGTTACAATAGATCTGAAGGTTGCATTGTGTTAGTAATCCTTATAATCCACTCATAACACACAGAACAGGAGTTGAATTTCCAGTGTTGTACTGCAGCTACTTAAACTTCATTTCGGAAATGAAGGATGCTCTAACCATTGGTTTCAACTAATTTGCAGTCCAAATGTAAGTGTTTTACTGGATATTGGATGAAATGTCTTCATATTAGTTATGCTAAACGTTTTCAGCATTTTAGTCTTATATTTGAGAATAATAAATTTTTTTATTTTACAAAAGGTCTGTAAATATTTAGAACACCAACATTTGGAATCTTTTGTACTAGCTAATTATTGCAGGAAAAACCAGAGTTAAATTTTATTTTTCACTTTACTATTTAGCATAATATAACATTTTAGATATTAATTTTAGCCTTAGTGAAGAAAATCCCTACTGATAAGCTCTTGTGCTCAAAATCAATTTCTTATTACAATGAGTTATATTTATATTATACAAATATACATTTATAATTTATCTAATGTTTTAAAATAAATATACACTATATTTTAAATGTTGATATTTTCTGTTTATGAATTAAGCTGAAGATTTATATAAATCTAACCTAAGTAAGTCCAAAGTAACTTAAGGTGCCATACTAATTTTGTGTGTTTTTATTAAAAGCTATATGTTTACTGTTCACCTTCTCTTTTGTTAATGGAGTCTTGAGTTGAATTAACTATATGTATATACTTTACAGTATATTTCAACTTTTTTGTCTTTTATCATTCATGTTCTCTTGAAATAAAACAGAAATACCACTGGATGAAACTAAGAAGACTCAGAACTGTTGAAAGTATTATCTTGAGGCAAATGATCTTTATTTTTGTACTATTGCCTCTTGCTAATTTTGTAAACAAATGTTGACAGAGGTGTTAAATTTCTACTTCCACAAGCCATTATAGATTTTTGTTATATTTTAATAATCGCCTTTTTGATTCACTCTTTGCTGAAAACTGTAAGACTCTTCTTTAGGAAGAAGTGTGCTTGTTTGAGCATCATTTAGTTTTATTTTTGAAGTGAAGTTTTGAATATTACCTTTTTTATTTATGCTTGATTGATTACTGAGCAACTGCTGTTTACCACATTCATCACAGCAAACTATAAATCACTGCCACCAGGATTTTGTGAGTTTGTATTCGGTTTTATTCGTGACATTATACTAAATCCAGTATCCGATGAAGAATGTCTAGATGGTGCATCTCCAAGACTTCTCCTGTCCAGATGGCTTTCAGAGTGTACAGTCCCAGTAGGAAGTTCAATTAACTGCATTTGAGTGAGAGGGCTGGGTATTATTGTAGATGATAAATTACACTTGCAAGAGTCTTCAGGAACATACATTAAAAATGTATTGTTTTCTGTTCTGTTTTTTGGATAATAGATTCTCACACTTTTTGGAAAGTTGCTTAAAACATTTTTACGTTGAACACTGTTTGAATTCGGTTTAATCACTTGACCAGGTTCATTATGTAGCTTTATTAACTTTTCACATTCTTGTTTAACTAGTTCAAAATCTTTTGTTATACTGGTTTTTCTAAAATAAATTTCTTTGAAAAGCTTAGTTATCAACAGCAAACTGGATTCCAACTGAATAAAATTACTTGACTGTTTTATACTTAAGTTGTCTTCATCTTCTTCAATATTTTTCAAAATTAGCATACTACCATTTTCGATTTTATTAAAATCTTGTTCAGTATCGAAAATCATGTCATTTACTTTTAATATATTATTTTCTATATTTTTAAAAGTAGATTGTCCTTCATTTGATATTTCATTACATGTGCAGAATTTGTTAATATTTTTATGGGAATCTAATATCATATTTTCTAAATCATTTAAAATATTGAGAATAGAATGGATTTTGTTAAGAACATCAAGTAATTGCTTATTTAAATCTGTTATATTATAACTTCTTTTTTTTTTAGTTCTTTTTTTAAATGATATAACTGATGATTTGCAACATTTACATTTTTTCATTTCATTTTTCAAGAATTGATTTTCTTGTTTTAGTTGTATTATTTTTGGATCATATTTGTTGTATGGATACTTATTTTTCACATTGATATCAGATGATTCACTTGAATTTGCGGAGTTATTGGTTTTTTAGGTGAATTACTTGAAACATATGTACTAGATGAAACAACTGTGTCAGGTCTGATATAATAATGGATTAACTCTTTAGAATCGCCAAGGGTAGTTTCATCTGTTACATAAGGTTTGCTCGAAATTTGAGATTCTGAAGTAGTGTATGGTAAGTTTACATTATCACAACTGTAGGGCTTATCATTAATCAGCTGATATTGATCTTTCACCGCACTTGTTAACTCTTTCTGAATTACTGTTATGTTATATGAAGACAAATTCAATGAATTGTTTAAAGTGTCAATTATATCTTCTAAGTTTTTATTTTTCTTTGATAATGCAATCTCCATTTCTAAATATTTGTTTCGAAGGTTGTCCATCATTACTACCATATCCTCCTGGAATAAAATAATACTTGTAAAATCACTTGACTATTTAATAACAAGCTAATTTGTTAAATTGTAGAAACACACACATACACGCATGCACACACACACACACACACACACACACACACACACACACACACACACACACACACACACACACACACACACACACACACACAGATTTACAAATAGAAATTAAAATAAATAAACAAAAAAATATCATTCTACTTATAAATGGAAATTCAATAATAACACCCTAAATAATTGATTCAAAAGCTGTAGCAGACAAAATACTGGAAAATAGGTTTGTCATATTTTGATTTGTTTATGAAAATTTATGATTCAACTCGGTATACCAAATTGAAAAAAAAATTGTGATTCAAGCGTAAACTAAAAACATTGAAATAAACACATTTTTTCATTTACTCTGGAAGTTATGAATATTTACTGCCTCTAGGATTTTGTGTGCTTGTATTCAGTTTTACTCTTGAAGTTATAGTACTTTCGTCACATATATGCTTCATCTCCACCAGTATTTCCTTACTTTGATAATTTTTCAGTTGAGAAGAAATTTGATAAAAGAAAATAACTGCTTAATTAAACTTAATCTTGTTCACAAAATTAAACTGTGATTCTTGAACAAATAAAAACTAATTATAGTAATAGTAACATATAGGTAATTATAGTTTAGTCATCAGAATTTGCTAAAAAAATACACAAATTCAGTTCTGATATTGGAGAGTTTGCATATCACAGAGTTGATTTTGAGAGGTTTTACTATACATATAAAAAAATCTCACTTGCATCATGGTAGATTCTAATTCCTTAGATTCTTTCATCTGTTGAAGAGCTATTTTTAATGCATTTAGATGATTCTGAACTTCCCCTAGGCGTTTTTCTATTTGTGTAGTGTCCTGTTTAGAAGCAGCTGATTCTAAACTATAAATTAGGAAAAATAAGTTATATAAATTAAATATTTATTTTATAAAAAATAATGAATATTTCTAAGCTTTCTCAAAGTTTAGTAAATTATTTTATAGCACTGACTTACAGTTCCCTCAATGATTGGTTTTCTTCTTTCAGTTTTTCAATACAGTCTTTATTTGCTAATAGTGATTGCTTTTGTAGTTGAATTTGTGATACCAATTCTTGAATCCTTTGTTTTGTTTTCAATAACTCATCATCAGCTCTATCAGTTTGTGTTTGAATTTGAGCGGTATGTTTTTCTCCTGGTATCAATGAAGCCAGTTCTTTACATCTGCACAAAACCAGTAATATCAAATTAAATTGTATTTTATGCTTAAGTATTTGACACATGGAGAACTGTACAAAACATTTTAATTATTTTTTAGTTATTTAATTATTATTTTAATAATTAATTAATTAATATTTTAGATGTGAGAGTTATAAAATAAAAATCTAGAACAGATAGTTTATTGACATGAAAGTACAAGTGACATTAAATATTTTTAGTGATGAGAGAGAGAGAGAGAGAGAGAGAGAGAGAGAGAGAGAGAGAGAGGAGAGGAGAGGAGAGGAGGGGAGAGAGGAGTAGGAGAGAGGGAGAGAGAGAGGAGAGGAGGGAGAGGGGAGAGGAGAGGGAGGGGAGGGAGGGAGGGGAGGGGAGAGAGGGGGAGAGAGGGGGAGGGGAGAGAGGGAGAGAAGGAGAGCGGGAGAGGAGAGGAGAGAAGAGAGCATAGGCATAGTCATAAACAGAGAGAGGGAGAGAAAGTTAAATCTGCACTATTTAAAAATTCTCTAATGTACGAAGTTTGTCCAATAAATACGCGAACTGGTCGAATATGGTGGCCATTACGGAGAGTTAAGCCACGCCCACTGGCCTCACGTGTTGTCTGGGACCCAATGAGCCGTCAGTGCTTGGCAGAACGTTACGCTTGCGAGTAGAGTTATTTTTAGTTTTGCATTATTTTTTTGTTCGTCGATATGGAAATTGACCAATTCACTGAACAACGAATTAACATCAAGTTTTTGGTAAAGCTTGGTAAAAATTACCAAGAAATTGCTGAAATGTTGAGAGTTGTTTATGGTGATAATGCTATGAAGAAAACAGCCATTTTCAAGTGGATTAAGCGCTTTAAAGAAGGTCGAGAAGACGCCACGGATGATGCAAGAATTGGACAACCTTCAACCTCTTGTGTGCATGAAAACATTGTCCTTGACATTAATGTCGTGTGCGGCGTCTTGTCCTTACTGATCGCCGAAAAACTGTCCGAATGATAGCTGAGGAACTAAATTTAGGAAAATCAACAGTGCACACAATCTTAACCGAGCATTTGGGCTTAAGAAAGGTTTGTCTTAAAAATCGTGCCAAAACTGCTGACTCCGCATCAAAAGTTGAGAAGAGTCGAATGTGTTACTGACTGGAAAAATTCCATGGAAAATGATGTTGGATTCTTAAATAGGGTTATCACTGGTGATGAATCGTGGTTTTTCGAGTATGACCCCGAATCGAAATCGCAAAGCATGGAGTGGAAAGCAACAGGTGAAGCTCGAACAAAAAAATCAAGGAAAAGCCAATCAAAAATCAAAGTCATGCTCCTGGTTTTCTTTGATATCAAAGGTGTTGTTCATCATGAATTCCTTCCTGAGGAAAAAACGGTAAATTCTGAGTTCTACCTTAACGTTCTCAAGCGTTTGAGAGATCGAGTGCGTCGTGTGCGACCACATTTGACTCAAAACGATGGATGGATTCTTCATCAAGACAATGCACCCGCACATTCGGTTTTGATTGTTCGCCAGTTTCTGGCTAAAAATTCAATCACTATCCTTGATCATCCCCCTTATTCACCGGACCTCGCCCCCTGCGAATTTTTTCTATTCCCTAAATGCAAAAATGTGATGAGGAGACAGCATTGGGAAGATGTGAACACAATAAAACAAGAAACGACTAGGAGACTGAAAAGCCTGACTTCCAAGGACTTCCAAGGGTGCTTTGAAGAGTGGAAAAGAAGATGGGATAAGTGCATAGCAGTGAATGGAGAGTATTTTGAAGGGGACAAAATCAATGTAGATGAAATTTTGTAAAATAAAGTTTTTATGACCTTAGTTCGCATATTTATTGGACAAACCTCGTATATATTGAAACTTCCTTTATCAGATACCTTTAAAAAATGGAATATTCTTCTTAATGGGCACCTTTTATTTTCCTAACAAATGTCAAGCTATTCTACAGTTTTAAAAAACTCTTAAGTAGCAAATATACTCAAAAACCAAACATTAAACCAGTGATCCATGAGCACATTAGAATTTCTTAATATTGAACAGCTGAGCAAAATAGATTAACATTTACTTGGAAATTGTTGATGTATCATTGCAAACAAAATGATATGGTTCAATGTTTTTATGGTAACCCACTTTCTAAAATGACAAATTTGGAAAGAACACGAGGCAGAAGGAGAGTGGAAACAATGCTATGTTGTATATGTAACTGGTATGTGAAAGATACTTGCACATTTTTGTTGTGTAAAAAGAGTGCATTTGTTTTGTTTTACCTCAAGCAGAAGTGCTTCAAATGCTGTAGAAGATTTGTTTTGTATAGTTTCAGCATAATTTACTTACTAAGTGTGGCTATTAAATAACAAGACTGATGCTTCGGCAAAACAAGTGCGCATGCGCCAACTGGTCATGTGAAGCTTTCTCTTCAGAATGCAGTTTAGTCATAACCATCATTTCCATTAGTGTTGTTATTTTGTTTTTCCGGAAAAAATGGTTAGTGTAATAATAGAGCAACGAATTGTTGTTAAATTTCACTTCAATTTTGGAAAAACCTCTACTGAAACTTATAATTTACTGAAACAAGTGTATGGCACAAGTGTATGTTTATCGTGGGCACGTGTTTTTGAATGGTTTAAGCATTTTCAAGATGGCCGACAAGATGTTGAAGATGATTCGCGGCCAGGTTGCCCTTCAACATCAAAAACGATGACAATGTCGAAAAAGTTGCTAATTTGATTTGGTCTGACCATTGATTAAGTATTCGTGCAATTGGTGAATCTGTAGGCATTGATAAAGAATGTGTATGGAAAATTTTACGTGACAATTTGGATTTGTGAAAAGTGTGTGCCAAAATTCTCACTTTTGAACTACAAGCAGCTCGCAGAAATGTTTGTACTGACACTTTGGATGCATTGAAAATGACCCAAATGTATTGGAAAGGATAATAACATGTGATGAATTGTAGTTTTTTACATATGATCCAGAAAGAAAGCGCTAATCCATGCATTGGAAGACCCCAACTTCACTGAGAGCAAAAAAAGCAAGAATCAGTAAGTCAAAATTTAAAGCAATGATGATTGTTTTTTTTTATTTTCATGGGATTGTGTACCTTCACTGGGTTCCTAAAGGTCAAGCAATTAATCAATATTACTAACTTGAGGTACTTCGTAAACTATGTGAAAGAGTATGGAAAAAACGACCCGAAATGTGAAAGGACAAATCATGGGTTTTCCTCCAAGACAATACGCCAGCTCATTTCGCGTTATCTGTCAAGAGGTTCCTGGCCAAGTACAGCATCCCAGTGTTAGAACATCCACCTTACTCACCAGACCTTGCACCCTGTGACTTCTATGTGTTCTCTAAGGTGAAATCTGCATTAAAAGGGACGATATTTGAGTCCATGGAAGCTGTAAAAGTGAAAGCGGCAAGAGTCCTGAAGGAGTTGACAGAAGATGACTTCCAGCACTGTTTCCAACAATGGAAAATTCGCATGGGGCATTGTAGGGATAGAGAAGGGATGTATATTGAAGGTGATAATAAGTAATTATGTATAATGAAAATAAATTTTTTCACAACGTCAGTCTCGTTATTTAATAGCCACACCTTTTATAAGTACGCTTTTTTGAGTCATATAGATAACCCAACATGTGTGGGTCTGATTTGATATAATTGTTAGCTATAATTTATTCACAAGACCGATCAATATAGTTTTTTTGCACTTACTCTTCCTTACTATGTTTAAACTGCCTCATGATCCAAATGTAAGTGGTTACTTTCCTGGAAATGTGTTGGTTGACAGATTCATAGCTCCAAACAGTCAGACACATGATATGTTATGCTGAAGTTGGTTATGAGGGGATCTACTCTATAGTAATTTGAACATGTGTTTATTTTTTACAGTAATACTGTACAAGGCTTTATTAAATTAAAAATCCCTTTATTAAAAAAAATGTGTTTTTATCTAAAGTAGTGTTATGACCACTTTTAAGGACCACTTTATGGAAATCAGTTTCATTTTTTTAGACCTATTGTTTCAATATTGTCTTGTAATATTATCACAAACTACAAAAAACCTCTGCAATAATATTACAAAATTTCCATTTAACAGCATGCCATGAATAAATAGCTTGCCTATTTACAATGGGTCCTAACTGTATTCCTCCCAATTGTAGAAACTTCTCCTATAATGAAATCTTATTCAATTTTGTATGGTCCAAGCAGTGTCCATTGTTGGACACACATTGTGTCCACGTGTGTGTGTGTGTGTGTGTGTGTGTGTGTGTGTGTGTTTTAGTACTATAGTGTCCATAGTTTTGTTTTGATATGATTAAAAGTTGGTATAGAAACCAGTTTTGGTAATGACATTAACCCCCGTAGGGGGGTGCACCTATTGAGAGGATTTAGACGTCCCTCGCGGTACCCGAGTCTAATACACACTTACACTTACAACACTACACTTATGACTTTAACACTTTACACTCACACTTACATTTAGGGAGGCGATAATAGCCTCAATGTGATTTTCGTCTTAAAATAACAAAAAAAAAGTAATGACATTAAGTAATATGTTGCCCAGCAATACCTGCTTAACAGTTTCTAAATGGAGGCCATTCCAAATCAGCTTACTTTACTTTGAAAATTTGATTTCACCATGCTAATCAGCATTAAATTCTTTTTAAACTAGTATTTAAAATTATTAATTTTTTTAATAATACAAAATTGAAACTGATAGTAGTCAAGGTTCATTTTAATATTTTCTATGTAACTTGAAAATTTAAATGCAATTTTATCCATATTTTAAGGATGACTGTAATGTTGAATGTTAAAAGCAGATTTTAGAATGTCAGTATTTTAAATTTACAACAAAATTATACACACACATATATACAAGGTGTGTTCAGAAAGTAATGAGAATTTTTAAATTTTACGAGCTTGGAGAGTCCAATTGTCAAACATTTTTTTTATTATGTTAGTATACATGCCCTTGAAGTATGATAAAACTTTCAGCTGTTTTCATTGTTGACTTTGTCTGTGATAACCACTAATTAGATGTGTTTTTGTAACTCGGTAATTTTCGTTTGTTAAAAGAAATGGATTAAAGAATTTGTATCAAATTTTGAGTAAAAAATGGAATAAAGTGTAACAAAGTGTGTGAAATGTTAACAAAGGCCTATGGTGAGTCTGCTATGAGTAAAGCAAGAGTTTACGAGTGGTATAAGCATTTCCAAGAAGGCCGTGAAGACGTTGAAGATGACGAATGCCCTGGATGCTCCAGCACATCAACAACTAATGAATATGTGGAAAAGTGAAAGAAATGGTTGTAAACAATCGCCGAATCACAATTAGAGAGGTCACTGATGATGTTGGTGTATCGATTGGACCATGTCATGACATTGTTTCCAATGTTTTGTATATGAAACGCATGGCAGCAAAATTCGTTCCAAAATTGTTGAATTTTGAACAAAAACAGCGGCGAATGGAAGTTGCTCAGGAGTCACTAAATGATATCAATGACGATGCATAATTACTGAAATGTATTATAACTGGTGATGAAACATGGGTTAACGGATATGACGTCGAAACTAAGGCTCAATCATCCCAGTGGAGGCATTATGGCTTGCCAAGACCGAAAAAGATTTGACAAGTGTGGTCGAACATGAAGGTTATGCTCACTGTGTTCTTCGATATTAATGGCATAGTACGTCAAGAATTCCTGCCACCAGGTGAAACGGTCAATAAGGAGTACTACCTAGAAGTTCAACACCGTTTGCGTGAAGCAATCCGAAAAAAACACCCGGATCTATGGAAAAACAATTCATGGCTTTAGCACCACGAATGCACCAGCTCACACTTCATTGTTTGTTCATGAATTTTTGGCCAAAATCTGTACTGTAACGATGTGACTTTTTCCTATTTCCTAAAATAAAGGGAACCTTAAAGGGCCGTCGTTTTACAGCCGTAGATGACATTAAAAGCGCATTGCTGAAAGAACTAAAGGCTATCTCAAAGATCGAGTTTGAGAATTGTTTCGAGGATTGGAAGAAGTGCTGGCACAAGTGCATAATCTCCAATTGGGACTGTTTTGAAAGCGACAACATCAATGTAGAAGAAGAAATAAATATTTTGTTCAAAAAATTAAAATTCTCGTTACTTCCTGAACACACCTTGTATATAGGCTGATTAGTATTTTAAAATCAGATTTTCAAAAAATATGGCATTATTTTTAATCTTAAGTAATAATTTTTTTAAAATTTTGAATTACCACAATTTTTTGAAAAGAATTTTGCTCTGTGTATATATGAAAAAAAGAACAACCACTGAAAACATATTCTAGAGGTTGCGTCACATAACTACTTCATTGTTTTGATGGAAACAAATTTCCAATTCAGTAAGCAAAATTCAAACTTGGCACAACAAATTATTTTTATAATAGAGAAGTGTATTGACTTCTTATAATCTATCATGCCACACGGACACAATAAAAGTTTCTTACTTTGATTTCAATTTATCATTTTCTTTTCTCAGTCCTTCTATTATTTCTTCATTTTTAGCTATAATATCATTTTTCATCTTAATTAAGTTATCATTTTCTCGTATAACATCATTTAGGTGAACCAATAACTTTTCACTTGATAATTTTTCTTGGATTCTTATATCCATCTGAAATAATTTACTTAATTAAAAGAAAATTAAAAAAATAAATTGATTATGAATTGTTATTATTCAGTTTGAAATATAAAAATATTAATGTTGATGATGTAATATAAGGCTATTATTATTTTTGTATGACTTATTAAGCAAACTGCAAATTAAATGGTGATTCATGTTCTAGTGTTAACATATTTAAAGTACATGTCATTGTTTTCTTTGATCGGTGGCACTGCAACTTCCATTTTTGCATTTTTTAAATTTAAACCATCTTTAGTAATCATATGCATTTTTTTAAATAGGTAGGGTACATAAAATAAACAAAATAATCATTTTTGCATACATTGAATTCTGATATGATATTTAAGAAGATTTGACATTCACAAAAAGAAATTGGTATACGTTTTGAACTCTGGCATGATTGGCTGCATTTATTTTTAAATATATTGTAATGAATTAGGTTTAAGAAAAAGAAAAAGAAGGAGAAAGAGAAGAAGAATTAATATTGAC
Organism: Callitettix versicolor; assembly: GCA_022606455.1. Classification (NCBI taxonomy): domain Eukaryota; kingdom Metazoa; phylum Arthropoda; class Insecta; order Hemiptera; family Cercopidae; genus Callitettix; species Callitettix versicolor. The sequence continues at coordinate 66,148,962 of CM040189.1, forward strand.
TGAAGATCATGATCACAACATGATAATGAAATTTTTGTAGCTCAACTGGACAATATGGAATTGAAAGATGTGTGGTTTCAGCAGGTTCATCATTTACATTGTGTGCATATGAAACTTTCTAATCTTGTTCACTGAGATCTTGTGACTCTACCTTTGAAAATATTTGAAATTATGCATTTATGTCAACAAAAAATGTTCAACTCAAAGTAGAGATTCAATGAGTATTGGTGAGGTTAAAGATTTAAACCCCTGAACATACTTCTCCTAATTTCTCCTACATGTCCTAGGGAGCGAGCCACCCAAATTGAAAACCCCTGATTTAAAGTACACAAGATTCATCACTGTAATTAAAATCATTATTGAAAAATAACTGATGTTGAAATTATACTTTATTCCTTGAAGATGATGTCATTCAGATGATCTCCATTGTTCCTCAAGCAAAGCTCTGCACATCGCCTGCAGAACCTGGAGAGTTCCAAATACATGGAGAACCTTTTGCAGCATCTTCAGCGAAATGTTCTCTATATCAGTTTTAGTGGACTCTTTCAGCTCTTGCACGGTATACAGTCTCTGCTGACTCACTGTTGTCTGTTGTTTGAAATTTTTGAAGACTGTCCTATACACAATTCTGCAATTTCAGGGAAAGCACTTTAAAGGATTAAAATGTTCATTGTTAAACAATTCTCTTCTAAAAAAACAAATATGATATAAATAATTCTATTTTTAGTAGCCTAATAATAATACAGAAACTGGAATTGTATATTTTAATGTAAGGTGCTACAGAAAAAGTTAGACAATTTCAATTTTGTATCGTAGACGTTTCTTGATAGATAGTGTGCCAAATTTATGTGTTGTTGTATACAACACTTCAAGGTCTGTAGGAGCCAAGGAGTGTTGGAGTAGTGAGCATTGTGAATTTTCAGTGGAATTCTTCTTTAAAAACATTGATTCTGCGATTCTCACGCAACATGGTTTAGATGGCACATCTCAACATAGGTACGAACAGTCGTATTCCAATATGGTAAGTGATACTCAAATTGGTGAAAAACTTCAGAGCAATAGCATTGGTCCAAAGCAAGAAAAGCCCTTGATGTCCATGAACAGTGAGAACAATTGAAAACATGGAGAGGGTATGAGAGCAATATGTGTAGTCCAAACAATTCTATTTTTTGCCATTCTGCAGCTCTGTTTTTCATACACGTTCTGTGGATTTTAATCAATGAACAGCATTTTGCCACACATTGTTGAAAATTATTAATGAAAAACAAGCTTTTTTGGAGAATTTAAAATCTTGTCCAGTGAGTTGCAATTATATCTGAATGGAAGTGTTAGTAAACATAATTGCAGATATTGGGCTGCTACAAACCTGCATTTATTGCATGAATCACATTTTCACATCCCTAAAGTTACAGTAAGATATGGTATTACTTGGAATGGAATTATTGGCCTTTTTTTTAATGACATTGAAGATTTTGTAGTTACTCATAGTTATGAGTTCTGCTCGAAATGTAATTATGCTAATTTCCTTGGACCAGAATTATGTTGGTACCATCTTAATAAGTGTTTTTGATTGCAGCAAGATGGAGCTACAGCCCACACAGTAGATGTATTGATGAGAACACTCTCCTCAAAATTTTTCCGGAGAGGATTATGTCTTTTTAGGTGCTGTCATGACCTCCAATATCTGTACTAATGGCCTGCATGGTCCCCCACAGACTTATTGGCATGTGATTTTTTTTGTAGGCTTCTTAAAGAAGCCCATACTCTACAATAGCTGAAAGATTTCATTAAAACTGAGATAGAGAAGAGTTTTTCACTGGATGTGCTGCAAAAGCTTCTCCACATACTTGGGTGACATGCAAAGCTTTGCTCGAGGGATAACAAAGGTCATATTAATGCAATCATCTTCAAGACGTAAATGTAACGACAATTAAGATTCTAATTTCATTTCATGTAAGTGAATAACTATTATTTTCTAAATATAACATTGATTTTGTACATACCAACATCTAATTATTTCTGCCTTACCTGTACATATAATGAAATCAGTATTATGGAATCAATATTATGAAATCATTTACAAACTACGAATACAATTTATATAATTTATTGAAATAAATTTATAAATGGAAGGTCTGAAAGATAAATTTATATACAAAAAGTCCCTAGTATTATTTATGTACCCTGGAATCATAAAACTCCCATTGTGGGGAATCATGACCTCAAAAATTGTTTCAGGGGTGAAAAGGCCCTAAAAGGTTGAGAACTTCTGATTTAAAGGATACGCTACTTAATTATTTTTGTTTACTTACACTCTCTACAATTTCTTTAAAATTTTTAAGTTCAGACTCAGTACAGTTCAATTTAATTTTTATTTTATTTAGTTCATCAGTTTTAGAAGCAAGTTGTTTCATTAACTTGTCAAACTCATCTTGTAAAGCTTTCAGTTTTGCATCCTTTTCATTGCTGTTTGCGTTGGCTTCATCTAGCTCACAGTGTATCCTTTGTATGTTATTGTTTAAAACATTAATAGTTTCTTCTAAATGTAGTTTTTCTTTTTGTGTTGATTCCAAATATGATTTTAGCAATTCCTGAAGGCTCTGAAAATAAAATTTGAAAAAGTATTTAAAGTAAATACAAATATTTGCTATTAATTTTATTTAAATAATTACCTACATATATACAATTCTTTATTATAATTAACTGCATACAGTACACATCTGTCTCACTAATATGATGGAAGTAAATTTCTAAAAATTAGCAATATCACAATATTTTTTAACGTTACTTTTTCCAATGTCTTAATCAGAATTAACATCTGTATCAATTGGCATTTTAATTTTAAAAATACAGTATGAAGACGAATCCTGAAACTGTCAGATTCATTTTCATATTTTCAATAGTATAGTACTTGATAATTTAAAATTAAAATGCTACTTTATGCAGATTTTTACTGTGTACAACTGTGTAATTAATTTAAAAAAAAGTAACAAAATAGTTAAGCATTTTTAAAAATTTAATTTTGAAGTGTTTGAATTTCTTCATTATAATCTCTTAAACTATAATTAAGTTAGTTCAAAAATAAAGATTTCTATTAAAATTTACACTTAATTAGTCAAGTTTAAAGTTTAATAATTATACTGTTTTAAAATTCCATTTTGACAGAGCTCTTAAGCTAGTATGGTACTGTACTGTACCAACATGATATTTAAAGTAATAAACCAACATGATATTTAGTTAGTTACTAATTTACAGTGTTAATAATTTGTGCCAGCTTACTTACCTCAAGTGTATAGTCTACCTTTGCCATTATAAAGTTTTTAGTTTACTTCAAACTAAAAAAAAAGAAAAGTAAATAAACATGTGGACTAATAATATAATTTTTGTTAAACTGCAACAACACTTCTTACTTTATTCTCAGTCAAAAATAATATCAGATACAAAATTAATTCAATTTTCTTACAAGAGAAAATACAAAATAATCATGCATATGACTATCTTGCTGATATAATTTTAAGCAATTTTTTAAAAATTAACCAAATTCAATAACGTCATATAAACGAACATTTTAATATTAACCTGTAATTGTTTTAAAGATTTTAGAATGACCATAATTTTTAATTGGATGAAAAATATTTTCTGGATAAAGAATTTGAAAGCTATTATCAGAATCAATTTTTAATGATGATACTAATGTATAGTTTGAATCAAATTGGACCAAGATTTTGAATGTTAGGATGCCAAATCACACACATATAAAAAGTTTAAAAATCCACCAAAATGTGTTTTAGAAGTCTTATCAGTGCTCATTTTGAGCACAATTTATTTTACAATAGAAATTTGACATTTACTTTTTTATATAGCATACCCTGATCACCATAAAATTCACAACTTTTATGTTACTTTTACCCTACTTTGAACATCTGTATAAATCATTTATCATTCTATTTTAAAGAAAAGTAACTATTTAAAACTCTAATTTATGTAGATTTTTAACGCAAATTATGATTGTACAATTTTATTTTCAAAAATAACTGTAAGGTAAAAATATTTTCAATAGAAGCCATTTTGAAATAGTTGAACAAATATTGTATACCTAACAAACTTGTCTATGTATGACAAAATATTACCAAAATAAATTTTTAGGCAAAGTTTGAATCAAATCTAGTAAACATTTCCAATGGAAATTTTCTAATAAATTTACAAAACCAATAACACTCACTTATTACACATTTAGAAATACAGTAGTCTTCTTAAATTTCTAAGGAATCTCTACTGTCAACTTCCATTGAATTCTTCTACAAGAAAAGAAGATCATAGACAAAAAAAATCACTCTATTTTTAATGTTTAACCTTTAAAAAGTAAAAAAAGTTCCAACACTATTTGCCAAATTTTGTCAAGGGTACATAAAAGATGTATTTTTGTTTATAAAATTAAAATTTTTGCTCATGTAGTGAAAATTGAAAACATGTTAACTGGAAATTATTAATTTGTTGCTGGGTCCTAGAAAAAAGTAAGTATAGATCATAATTGTAAGTAGAGGCTTTCAGTACCACACCCAGACTTTCACCCAGGGAGGGGCTGAGGATTTGGAATACCCCTCAGTATATTGACCAATCTAGGCCAATATATATATATATATATATATATATATATATATATATATATATATATACGTAAAACTGAGGCCCCACAGTGGGGTGCAGAGTAGCTGCACCTATTGAGAGGATTTAGACATCCCTCGTGGTACCCGAGTCTAACACACACTTACACTTGCAACACTACACTTACGACTTTAACATTTTACTCTCACACTTATATTTAGGGAGAAGATAATAGCCTCATTGTGCTTTTTGCCTTAAAATAAATAATAATAATAATAAAAATATAACGGAGGATTTACTTTTCCAATTATCTTTTTTATTAAAACTTTAACTTGGTGCACTTTTAGATAAACACTTTTAGATTAATTTTGTTATAAATTCTTATTTAGTATGAGCAAGTATAATAAGTTTGGTAGACAATACAATACCTTTGGTAAAAACAAAAAAGCAAACATAATGACAAAAAATCGCAGTATATATAAATGTATGACTAACACAGTCTAACAACAGGAACAACTAATAAAAAAATAGCCTATTATTTGTTTATTTTCGTGGCCAGAATTATTTAGATGAGAAAGTGTGACCTTTAAGTCTTGTTTTCTGGGTAGTGGAAATAGACTTCCTACCTTTCTACCACCTTATTAACATCACAAATATGATGCAAGTACAAATAAATAACAATGGCACATGCCAAGAAAACAGGGTAGGTTTATTTATGTTTACATGTAAGTACTTATAATGGAGTATGTAATACTTGAAGACATACTACATGGCATACACTAGAAGATGGACTTATTTGCGAGTATTAAAATTACAAGAAAAATACTGTTGTTTGTATTACCCCATAACTTTATAAAATAAAAAGATGTTTTTTTTCTAGGTAAGGCTATGGGGTGCTGTGCTGTCCCAAGGGAGCACACTGGGGGTTTTCATCTTGGTAATTTCATTGAGGTATATTTACTTATGTCAACCTGTTCAAATAATATAAAAGATTTGAAGTACTTTTGGTTCACCTGGCACAATATTGTCAATTTTTAAAAAGATAATTTTTACTCTCTAGAAATATGTGATGTGGACCAAAATATGTTCATTAAATTATGAACTATGTTCATTAAATTTGTGTGCTAAAGGTCAGACACAAATCTGTAAAGTGTATATGAACACACATCAGATGTTAAACAGTCCTCTAAAATTGTTTACAAAGGACAACATTTATAACAAGCAAGATCATAAAAATATCCATAAGAAAAACATTGTTAATGCTGTTAAAAAAACGCATTGTTGTTTTCTACTGAATGAAAATTTAGTGTTAAACTTGGACCACTTAAAATATTTTTGTAAAAATCTTTCTGGGAAACCACATTGGAAAAACTCTCCTTATAGGAAAAGATATTCAGTAGAGTACTGGTACCAAAATAAAAGTTAAATTTCAACATTTAGGATAAAACACTACATTAGCAATTTTTATTGTACTATTTTTCAATAAAAATCTTAATTGAAGGCAAATATTTAGGTATTATTTTATGATTATCCTGTTTTAAGTTAGAATCTATTTCATACTATTGTGGTGTGAAGTAAATAACAATAAACTCTGTAGTAGTTTCTGCTTACTTTTAACTTAAACTCATTCAGTTAGTTGCATTCACATACTAAATTTTGTCAAACTGCAAAGAAGGAAAATTAAAAATTAAATTAAGAATGATTATCATTCCTTTTATGTGCTTGAAATATCAAACTTTTATAGGTTATATTTGTTTAGGCCTCCTGAATGTTATTATATATTAAATAAATATAATTATTTATTACTGCCTGCATAATATATTACTTACTAACAGGCTGCTAGCAGGTCATCTGTAGGCTTCTACAATTTGAGATCAGGGAAGTCTAACACACTATAATTAATTTAAAGTTATAGGGCCTAAAAACAAATTTTAGATTTTTTCATTCTTTTAAACTTTATTTTCCCTTATTAATTCTATAACTTTTTATGCCTTATTGTTTTAAATTAAAAATTTGGCATTTTTTTATCTTGATCAAGCATTCACTTTTTAATGGGTTATTTTTATAATGCAGCCCTTCTCATTTTACAATCATTAGTAGTACTTCAATAATTTTAACTTTTTTGCATTTAATAATTAATTTTTACAAAATTTATAAAACTTTTCTATGAGGGGTAACATCTGGATACTTATTTTATTTTTCAGCTGTTAAATAATTCAAACAATAAATTTCAAAGGTCTACAAAAAAAAGCAAGCTGACTTAGATGTATGTCAGGAATAAATCTTTAAAAATATTTTTAAGTGAACACGTTGAACACATGATTTAAAAAAAATGTTGTTGTAAGTTTATTAATTTCTTTAAAAATAACATTCTGTCAACAATTATAGACTAGAAATATATATATATATATATATATATATATATATATATATATATATATATATATATATATATTACTTAATAGAGTGTTCTAACAATAACTTGATTTTATTAAAAAGCTAAAAGTATAATTAATGATTAATTTTGCATTATGGTAACTGAAAAGTATACATGGGTATAATATGTAAGCAGTGGTATCATTCAAATACAGGCCCTCTAGAGCCTGATATTTTTTATTTCAAATGTCATAAAAGTTTCGCGTATATTATTTGTAAAATTTACATAGAATATTGATTAGTTGCTTGTTATGTTATGTTTATAACAAAACAACTTTTGTTGTTCATTTTTTATAACACATAATTAACAATTTTCAAAAAAAAATGCTATTTCATCAGTTTTGAGAGTTTCAAAAAATGTTTTCATCATTATTCTCAGAAAAGATGTACTTTTAGAAAAACAAATAACGAAAACATAAGTTTAGTTATGCTGTTCTACACTGGTACTCATTACAAAATATATACATATTCTGCTTGGGTTTGATAAATTTTTGTAAACAGAACTTGCTAATATTCTAACTGATCAACTCCATTTCATTCTCTACCAGTTTATAGTGTAATTGTTTTTACTTTTACTACCTGAAAGATGAAACAATAATATTAATACTGTCTACCATATATACTATGCATATATCATAACAGGTTTTGTCAATTTTTGTATTTTGTTATGGAAAGGCACCAGTAGTATTAGTTATTAATAGTATAATAAAACCCCTCAAATCCAAACCCCAGAAATCTGAAATCCCAGCAAATCCGAAAGTGCTTCAAAAATCATGTATTTAATTACATAAATTTTATTTGTCTAGGTTTTAACATTTTTTAATCTAATAGTTATTAAAAATAAATGTGCTTAAAAAATCATGCACTTAATCACACAACCTGCAAGGGGGTGCAGACTAGCTGTACCTATTGAGAGGATTTAGAGGTTCCTTGCGGTACCTGAGCCTAACACACATTTACACTTACAACACTACACTTATGACTTTAACACTTTAGACTCACACTTATATTTAGGGAGGCAATAATAGCCTCAATGTGCTTTTCACCTAAAAAAAAAATCAAATTCAACATTTTCAATTCTTTAAAAATAATTTTATTGATTGTAACAATACAACATTTATAATTTATAAATATAAATAACATTTTAAAATTATAAAAAAACTAATACAAATATATAGGTTTATATGTACATTTACTTATACTGAAATATGTTATAGCACTAAACATGTACTTGTGTACCTACACTAACTTATCTAAGATATCTTTACATAACTTCCTGTACTTATAAAATATATTTAATATTTCATGTTCACTTTTATTAAATAATAAATAATAGACTATGTAGTCTTGAAGTAAAGGAATTATTCTTTTATTGTTTACTCTTTGATACTTAAGAGGTTCATCCTTACACCTTCAGTTTAACTGAGTGATTGTCACTTCTGACAGTAAACTGAACAGTTTGTTCAGTTAATAAGACAAATAAAAAAAACTGAGTAAATAGGTACTCTGCATAGATACATTGGCTATCTTTTCTTATTTATAAGGGAAAGGTCTCCCCTGCAGGGGGTTGCAGGCTAGCTGCATCTATTGAGAGGATTTAGACATCCCTCACGGTTCCCGAGTTTAACACACACTTACACTTGCAACACTACACTTACGACTTTAACACTTTTTCTCTCGCACTTACATTTAGGGAGGTGATAATAGCCTCAATGTGCTTTTTGCTCTTAAATAATAATAATAATAATAATAAAAAAAATAATAATAATAATAATAATAAAAAAAAAAAAATATGTAAGGGAAAGGTCTCTGTTCAGGATGGAGTTTTTGGATGCTGAAAATCATTTTTACTCCAATCAATTATAATCATGACACACAGCATAACTTGACAGTGTGAGGGAAGTGTATTTAAAAAAAAGTAACAATATTTATTTATGTTACACTTTTTAAAATTTGATTTTTCTGTAAGAATTAATTAGCATTAAAACCTGTAGATTAATTTGTTTATTAATGGTTGAATATGCAGACCTGATCATATTTAATTTAATTGGAAAAATAACCCTGACTTACTTGTCATATTTTCATTTGGAATAAGTATTTTTTTAAAAAAAAACATTGAAACAAATTTGTTTTTATGACTTTTACATATAGATTGAAATAACTATGTAAATGACAGGTTATTATGATATTAGTATCATGTAAGCTTATTATTATTATTATTATTATTATTATTGTTTATTATTATTATTATTATTATTATTATTATTAAAAAAACAAGTTTTAGCTTAATTGTTAATGTTAAAGTACAAAATAATTAAGAATAAATGGTCAACAAGTGTTCTAGAGGTTAGGATCAAAGTCTTGGGTCAGGGTCTTTCCATGTTGACCAATCAGTAGCTAATATTCCAGTAAAATTAACTAAATGAAGGTTGAACCTTGGACTTGTTCATTATATTGAACTAACGTCTGGTACAAATGCTGGTGAATTCAATAAAAAAATCTAAACCATACCTTCAGTTCAGTTGTTAACTTAGTTTATATAGTTCAGTCATACTGAAGGTATATGGGTCTCTTTACTGCTTGCATTCAAATCCATCAAGTTTAAAATCAGTTAAATGGGATTGGAAGCAATAATAATTAAGAGTAAGCTACCAATAAGACTTATTAATAATAATAGTTGAAAATATTAAAATTTTATGTTTATTATTTCAATAATTTATTATTAAACTTTTTGCATCTATATAATAATATTGATATGTAAAATACAACTAAAAAATTGTTTAATTTTTATGTAAACATTAGTGTGAATTTTTATTTGTCAGTGTGAATGGCATATGTGGCATTGAGTATACAATTTATTCATTGAAAACAGGCTGTTTTTAACTGCTTTAGTATTGAGGAAGAGCGCGGGCCTTAGCCTAGTGGGCCTTCAATATTAGAACTGTTAAAAACAGACTATAGTTGTAATTTGTAAGTAATTTGTGGTATACTTTCATCCACATTTGATACAAATGTTGGCATTAGCTAAATAATAATATTATATAGGGCCTATGTACATTTGTGAAATTAAAAAAAAGTTATGCCTATTGTGCATTCCACCAATATTTTTTTCATTTGAATAAATGAGCCCTGGCACAGCATAATGTTGACCTTTATATTGGATTATCGTTATTTATTAGGTTTTGTACCAAGAATTTTTTTATACTTTTTAAAATAATTTAACATAACAATGAGAAAACCTAATTATATTAAAAGTATGGACGTTAAGAAACAATCTTTAATACAATATTGAATTCCATAAGAACTGTCATTTTATTGTTATTTCTAAACTAGGCCAATATAATATATTCCTTATAATTATACAAAATGAGCTAAATTTGTGCTTTATGTCTGAAACTTGTTCAGGTGGAAAATATAATTTTTGATTATTTTTCTGAATGTAGAAAAGTTACATTTAATAATATAAAATAATTATCATGCTACTAAAAATCAATATCCTGAAGTCAATTCAAAAATTTTAAAATTGCTATCTATTTAGTTAACCTAAAAAATGGTGAGTGATAACTTTTTATGTTTTGAACTAAAATTGTTTAACTATGAAAGTTCACATCTTCATTTTGCAAATGAAAGTAATTACATTTTGCTTTAATATTGTTTTATGTAAATGTGTTATTTTATGGACATCTATGTTACTAAAATTTGCTTATTGTTAATCACAACTCAAAACTTAGAAATACTAATTTGTATCCATTGTACAACACACTTGATCTGAAAATGATGATTCAAGCGTTTGTAATTACTTTTTGAAAATGCCTATCAATACAAAAATTAAGTAAAAGGAATTAAATTTGTCATCTTAATACTGTATACTGTATATCTTAACAAATTTATATTTTAGACAGGGACAAAATACAATTTTAATTTTTAAAATGTTATCAAGCATTGCTTAAAATTAAGATTCTCTCACTATGAGTTAGAATTTTAAATGTTGCAAGTTACATTCTCAAGAAACACTTTTGGGGGCACAGTCATGTTCTTACAGACATTCATATGAAGAAATTTTATTTTTGATAACAGCTATTTCAAAATTATGTTAACACTACATTGTATTTGGTGTTCTTCAACAGTGTAACTAGTGAAATATGTACCCCTCTGCAACTTTAACAATACACTCCTACAATATCCCTCCATCCCACAGCTGTAGAAGCAGAGAAATGAGTCAGTTGAATTTTCAATAGTCCTTCCTCAAATTGCTGACTACATGAAATGATGTTAAATAAAAGCTCACTCTCACCTAATCTATCTATAAAACTATTAATATATTATATTACTAACTCTATATTATTTTATTTTTAATGTAATTTTCACTCAGTGTATGCATAATTAATGCTTTAAAATCTTTATAAAAATGAGTTTACTTTCATAAAAAAAATTATCAGTATCTTAACTTGGTTTGAAATAATGATGAAAATACATGAACTATAATAAATTTCAAATCTTATTTGGAATCATCTATAAAAAAATAAAAAAATATATTTCATAGTAGGCAATTCTTAGCAAAATTATTAAATATGTGTTTTTCTAATTTGCCTTATCACTCAATAATGTCTATGTAACTTTCCATTCCCATTTTGAAAACTTGTAATATTTTAAGCAATGTTAGATAATGGTAACAAACTCATTAGTACTATTTATGTACTTTTGTGCATACTGTAAAATAGCACACAAGCACTTCAGTTTGAGTTCAAGTAAACAAATTTTTGTCAAAACTTTGATACAGGTTACAAATTTATTTAATGTCAGTGTTATCTATTTTCATGTTAATTATTAGATTATGATGATAATGAAAAGAGTATTGCGTAGCAGTATGTTGCTTCACTGTGTCTTAACAGGTCCACTCGAATGATTATAAATTGTCAGCTAGAGACTGGATCTGAGATATATATCTTGTACTTAATCTAAATTTAATTGTTTTATGCATACAACAGTATTAATGTTACAAAATCTATTATATACATAATTAGAATTTAAAGTACAACCTATTTATTGGCTTCTTATTATGTAAGCTATGAGTAATCTTAAAACTATTATTTTCAATTTTGGCATTAATAGTGTTTTATGAAATAATGTTATTATTATAGTTTATATCAATTGGAAGATTAAGATAGTTAATATTAAAAAGTATTATTTTTACAAGTAATGATATAAGCATCTAAAAATCTACTTATATAATTTAATATATTAAAAAATATTTTCATTGTAGTAGCTTAGACTTAATATACAGAATTGTCACAAAGTCTCTTTCCACAAATATAAATAATCATAATATTTTAATTGTTACTATACTATTTACTATTTTCTGACTGAAATATATTAGATTCCTTGATGTAATTTCTACATGAATTTCAAATAACTTTAAGCAATTTTATTTTAATGACATTTGCATATAAATTAAAATTTCTGTGGTGAGTTTCATATTTTATTTGTCATTATTATATTCATATATAAATATAAAAAGCCTACAAGTATTAGCTTTACTGTTTATGTAAAAATATGATATAATTTTGTATTAAAAAAATACAAATAAGTGGTCCAAAAATAAAACACAATTTTTCTCACATTCAGTTATTTCCCTATGTATGGTACTGAAGTTACATAGATAAAAAATCTTGAAATCAGCCCAATAACTCAAAATTGGTTCATCAGATTTTTGGCCAAATTATGCATGAAAAAGTTATGAAGATTCAAAACTCATGTCAGTACTGTAAATTTTAAATAATATCTTGAATTGAATATAATCTTCTTATAACTAAAATTTCCGCAAAAACTAATAACACTAATTTTTAAAAATTGCTTAGCTGTTTTTGTTAGTAAGATATTTGAAGACTACATTTGAGCAACAATTTTTTCAAAATTGCTAAGTTGATTTCCAGAATATTCAATTTATTAATTTTAAGAAATTTTCTCCAAAAAGGATATGCATTTTTTTAAAAAATTATAAATTATCTTGAGACTTTGGGAAAACTACCTGCATGCCAAATATGCTTTAATATGGTGAATTTTGTTAGTCTCAAGTAATGTGCATTGCAGTTGAAATTAGCTTTTTTATATTCAAGGAACCTGAAAATGGATATATCCATCAAAATTGATTTTTTTAATCACCATACTTTCTTTATACTGTGCTTAATGAGATAGCAAAACTAGATTTTGTGATAATTCTGTTTAATTTGTTATAATAATACTGGAAATAACTGACAGTATTTTTTTTAGCCTACATAATATTTAGTTACCTGTAAGAATTTCTATGCTAGACATTCAGATTTTTGAAAAAGAATATAGCATCAGCTTTAAAATATAGAAGCTGTATACCAAATTTATTAAAGTTACTACAGTGAATTAAAATAATGAAATTTTATCAAATGGCATAATTGTTATTGTGTAATATTTATTACATTATAATAAATACAAAATTGGTAATATTTTCTAAAATTAAATCTTACATTTATATAACGAAGGATACTATAAGTAATTACTGTTACTGGTAACACTGTATTCAGCTGTATAGCGGAATATAGCAGTCATATTCAATAGATAATTCACATCTTTGTCTAGTTAGTGTAAGTACTAATCTGTCATGTACATAATCTTTTGAAATATCTTAGATGAGGTTACTTGGCACTTATGATTAATTAATTAAATTTTGCTCAGATTTTGTTCATATGTTTTTTATAAAGACTAATTGTTTATATCATTGTAGCAATTTTAAAATTTAAAAAATATATGGTTTGAGAGTAAAAAAATCCAATGGTGGTTAAGATTTATTATTATTTTTTTTAATTATTCCAGATTCATATTTAAAAAATTTTAAATTTATTACATTTACTGCATGAATACTTCACAAAAATTTGAACAAATTTTTGTCTGAACAAATAATTTTGAACAAAAAATGTCTGAAAAAGTAAACATTATTCAGTTTTTTGTCTGAAAGCTACCATACCATTTCATTTTATAGAAAGATTAAGATTTAGTAGAAAACCTGCCCCTAGAGTATTTAAAGACTACTTTTGAGCAATATGAATCAAAATAGCTTGAGCCACTTTTACAGAAAGTCATTTTATTATTATTTTAACAAAAAAAGATTAAAAACAAATACTTTTTAAAAGTTTAATTTATCTATAGATAAATATGTTAACTACATAAAAATATCAAATTTAATTGATATAAGTCCATTTTTCAAGTCTTTGAGGTACACAGATGAACAAGCACTAGTTTTTTTGGTATCAGAGGACCTGAAAATAGATTTATATCTGTTAAATTAGCTTTTTCATGATCACAGTACTTTCTACATAGCTACTTCATTTAGTGAGAATATAAAAATGTTCTAATAAAAATATATGAGATAAACGCATAGTTGAATTGTTTGGTTTTTATCTGTCATATATTTCATCAAACAATCTATACTATTTAATTGAGCATTATTAAATTTTCCAGAGCTAGGTTGCAGTTTTCATAAAATCTTCTAACTTCAATGTAAATTCACAATAACCATTGTATTTAAAATTCTAGCTAAATATTTTAAAATTGATCGGTACCATAAATTGTTTTAATTGAATGACATTTGGAATGTTTAATGATGACACATTTTGTCAGGAAATACATTTGGTATTTTGTCAGGCAAAATTTGATATTGAAAGATTTTGTATGTGAACCTTGAAATTTGATATTGAAAGATTCATCTAAACCTGAATGATATGTGAAGTAAAAAGTAGTAAACAGAGAGAAATTTAAACATAATGGCCAGAATAGTTAATGTTTTTGTTGAACCAAAAAATAATTTCCAAAACTAATTCAGAGAATTTTCTGAAATACAGTATGTGATTCTATTCACATTTACAGACTATATTGTACAATATTATGGTTAAAAACATCACAATATAAATTAATAATTTTAGTCATGAAGGCCAAGAAAGGGAAGAAAGTGTCCAACATGCACATTCAAAACTCCAACAACATTTTTGTTGTTTTGGTAAACATTTCTGAAGTGAACTATTAAACCTTGTCTACTCTAGTTCCACTGGATTTTAACAGCTTAGAAGAGTCTATGTCAGTTGGGGGTCAGATGCTACAGTACACAGACGTTAACTCTGACATTGAAGGTAAACTTACACAAGAACACCCAGGGGAACTTGTACATAAGGAGCTTTTGAGGCTCAGTATGCTCTGAAATCCTTTAGAGCAAATTTGTGTGATGATTACAATCCTCTCTTGAGAGAAGACAAAAAGTTGGAAGAGAGTTGCTGGAATGATTTTATTTTAATTCAAGCAAAAAGGGGACATTCCAATGGCCAATGGTAGTATTCCAAATTTTGCCTCTAAGGACAGAAGAAGGAATACAGGCTTTTTGGACTGAATATCTGGTCCCCAAGATGCTTTGGAGTATGTCTGGTAGAAAATCATAGGGCAGATGGAATCTTTACACCCAATGTGTCTATTAACATTCTGCTGTCTATAGACATGGCCGTTTCTCCTGTTCCAAAGAGTGAGTTTATTAAGGAAGAGTTTATAATTCTCAGAAATGGGCTTTTTACAAAGTTTGTTTGAACTAGAAATAAAGAACGAACCTTCCAGTAAGAGCAGATCAAGAAACATAGTGGCGCCTCATGTTATAAACTAAATACAAGTTTCTTAATTTCTTAAGAACAGGGAGCTTAAAGAGCTCAGTGTAGTTGACACACCTTAGAAGTGTGTGGGAACTATCAAAAAATATCCTTTATTTCAAAAAAATTCTTACACCGAATTAATAAAAGTTTAACAATTAAATTATGGTAATAATTTACATCAAATTCTAACATCCATAAATTCCAATGAAAATTAAAAAACACTGTCTACTATCATTTAATTTTCTTAATATCAGAAACAAATATAAAATGAAGTAGGATGTAATAGCTTGACTAAGCATGGAAAATAATAGTGTAACTAATTTGCAGTATTTGTGTCAAACATATGTTCCTACATTCGCTTCCTCTTTTATGCTCTGACATTTATAATAAAATACAGATTTTTTAATAATTATGTTTAGTTAAGAAAAGTATTCAGTTTAGGCCTCATATACCAATCGTAAATTTCTTTAAAACATTGTTGCAGTCTCATTTTTTGTATTAACGTGTTTGAAAGCTTAACAATTATTGCAGTTTAATTACAAAAAATGAAAATTGTATAAAATTATATTAAATATAATAATTAATTATGAATTACACAATCATAAGTTCCCATAATGTTAACTACAATATTGTGCACAATGGCATTAAAAAAAAATTATAATAAAAAAAATTATATTCCAAATATTGCAAATGATTTAGAACTAGCAAATACTGATTAATATATAATATTATATAAATATAGATTCAATAGCACCATTAATAATACTATAAAAATGTATAAATGGAAGTAATAGAGTATGTTACAATATTGTTATACTTTGAAGAAGAGTTTACAAAATATTACTTTCAATTGTTTCTTCACATTTTCATTAAATGGAATAGTTTGACCATCAAAGATCTACTAAAATATTTACTCAGTTGTTCTCGAAGCTCAGTGACTATTTTTGCTGTGTTCACGTTTTGAATCTGAAACAGTAATTAAAGTTCTTAGTGAATTTCCATAAGAAAATCAGCTTTCGTAGGAGCCAGATCATATATATAATGAACACTGATGATGGATTTTTTAAAAGATGATTTGAGCTGTTACTGAAATCAGTCAATTCATTCAGTCTTCAGTTAAGTGCACAGATAAATGGATACTCACTTTTTGGTTTCAGGAAAAAAAAACTTTGATATATATATAAAATAAATAAATATATATATAAATAAATAAATATATATATAAATAAATAAATAAATAAATATATATATATATATATATAGCCACCTCGGTGGCCTAGTGGATAGCATACTAGGCTTTCACCCTGAGGACCCGGGTTCGATTCCCAGCGAGGGCTTGGAATTTTCATATGCTATAAATCATCCCATCGTCTGCATTAGCCCAAGTGTGCACAATAGTCAGACGTTAAATACAGAAAAAAAAAAAAAAAAAAAAAAAAATAAATAAATATATATATATATATATATATATATATATATATACACACACACACACACATCTCAAAGTCGATTCCCCTTGATAATATTATATATATATACCTATATATATATATATATATATATATATATATATATACTTCATAAAAGTGAAAACAGTTAGAATCATTATATAACACAAAACTTTCAAATTATAAAATTGTTTGAGATTTAATTATAAAATGGAAGTCTTATAATTTCTTAAGATCAGTAATCTCAAACATGAGCTATGGGTGGCATGATGGAATAAGTCCTGTGGCTATGATGTGCCTCCATAAATTCCTGATAATTTAGAAAAACTGAAATTTTTATGTAAGATTATCACAGGTACATGTACTTTTAAATGTATAATGCTATCTTAAGTCTTATAAATATAGTAAGAAATTATTTTAAAGTTTGATACCTTTGTGTTTCTTGATGCTATTTTCTAATTGTTGACGTAATGAGGTAGCACTGAAAGGATTTGCAGCTTCTGAAACTGATGCCACGAAAGGTGGCGGCGGAGGTGGTGGAGGAATAATGCTCTGTTTCACAGATAACTGTTTCTCTCTGATAAAAAAGTGTAAATGAATTTTATTAATACTTTACAAAAAAGCATTTGAAAATTTTACGTGGTAGAGTCAAAAAGTTCTGGTGATGTACACTCATTTTTTTGCTGAAAGAGAAATTTTTATTTGTGAGGTTGGCATCACTATCAGTTTAAACACTATGCTGTCAGCAGTCAGTCAATTGTTTGCCGGATATTGTGCAGGTTGTTTTAGACAGTTTTTTTTGTTCAAGACATCAGACTTTGAAATATTATCTTTAGAGCAGCATACTAATATCAAATTCTGCATGTTGCTGAAGAAATCACTCTCAGAAACTCTTGAGATGCTGAAAAAGTATACAATAAATGATGCAATGAAGAAAACAGCAGTGTATGAATGGCACACACATTTTCGATAAGGTTGCATAGCAATTGAACTATTGCATATTCGGTTGCAGGTTGCATATTCAGACTGGGTGCCCTAACTCTTCCACCACAGATGAGAATGTTGAGCATGTACAACAATTTTAATTGTGGACAAGCAAACAATCATCGATAATATTGTTTCTGAACTTGGCATTTCACGTGGGAGTTCATAACATTCTTTATAATGATCTGAACATGCATTGTGTTTGCTTGCACATGGTTTGGAAAATGTTATCTTTTGAGCAAAAAGTAATGAAAGAGACCATGTCCAGGGATTTGATTAATTTGGTTGTTGCAGACGAAAGCTTCCTTAGGAAAACCGTGACAGGTGATGCGACATGATGCTTCCTTTACATTCCTCAGACAAAACATCAGCCTGTTGAATGGAAATCGAAAACATCACCAAGAAAGGAAACATTTAGTTTGGACAGAAGCTGGGGTAAAGTGATGTAGGAGGTGTTTTTTTTGATTAACAGTGCTTGATTTATTATGAATTTATTTTCATGAAGGGAAAACAGTTAAAAAAGACTGTACAAAGAGATCCTGAAGTGGTTATGAGATGCAATTAGATGAAAATGACCTGCAAAATGGTCAGGGAATGATTAGTTTTTGTTGCATGAAAATACCCTGTCACATCGATTGCTAATGGTGAAACAATACCTTTCCAAGCACACTGTTACTACTGTAAAACACTGTCCCTACTCTCCTGATCTTGCACCACTGAATTTTTATTTGTTTTTATCTGAAAATGACATTGAAGGTAAATAATTTTGTTGATTCATGGGAGGTGATGGAACATGTGATGAAGAAGCTAAACAAAATTTCCAAAAATGGCTTTCAGAAGTGTTTCCAAAAATAGTATGAATGGTGGAAGAAGTATGTACATACAGCAGGAGAGTATTTTGAAGGAAAATAAGATGAAAATAATATATATATATATATATATATATATATATATATATATATATATATATATATATACATTTATAAATTTTCCTTAACCAATTCCAGGAACATTTTGACCCTACCTCATATTTCTTATTCAGTCAAAAAATGGTACTTGATAAAAATAAAATTTATAAATTTTTTAAAACAATTTTCAATACTTACGAAGCAGAAAGATCAACTAGATTTACTCTGTATGATTGCTCAATTAGCTGACGACGTTTCAACTCCTCTGATTTTTCAATGTCTTCAGCCAGTTTTTCACATCTTTCTCTAAGAATTTTCTCTTCAGTTTCCTTAGCTAGTAAATTAATATTGAAACAAATATTTTTTAGATATAAAAAATTAACAAATACTTGACTATAAAATTTACTAATATTTACAAAATCCAAATGAAATTATTATGTCTTAATTTCCTTAAATATTTAAGAGATAATGTTTTTCAGTTTTATATCTCAGAAACAAATGAATGTTCCTTTAAAAGAAATTAAAAAGCAGTAAATTAGAAGAAAGGAGTAAGAAATCACAAGAAAGAAACAAATAACAGAATTGTTGGTATTGATTTAAAAATTTACTTTTATTTTAAATATCTATACAAAAAGTGCAAAGAAGTAATGTTAATAGAAATTGCTTTTTTATATTTTTTTAATTAATAACTTCACCAAGATTTGGCTCAGCACTCAGAATAGTTAGCTCAAAAAAAATATTCACTTGGAGATAGTACAAGTAAATCACGTTCGATTTTTAAGCTGTCTGCTATTGCATTTTGGAAATGAAATGCTGAAAAATTTGAATCTGTAGGCAAAAACTGAAGTTGTCTGTCAAACGTTTTGCAATCTTTTGAGCCTAATATAGCCCAATAGCATTGCAGAGTTGTTGAATTGGTATAAATATCTCATAATGCAACATTAGTAGAGAATTGAAATTGTGGCAAAAAAGTTGCCCCTTTTATGTGCAAAAAGCTAATGCATTTGAATAGCTTATCGAAATTTCAAGAATTAGTGTTAAAATAGCAATTTACAGATTTATCAGTTTTTGCAAAATTTTCACTTATATTTGCTTTTCAGTAGTAACTATGTTCAACACAACTGTTATCAGTCCAACATCACTAAACTTGAATTATTTTTGGAATTATTTTTTTTGTTCATTCAATAGTTGTTTTTCTCCTGCCAGTTTGTGTTTCTGAGCATCAGTTAAATACTTTCGACCACTCATTTTGATCGTAGCGTAAGACTTCCTGTATTTAATTATTTATTGTTCACTTGTTATTATTTTTTTATTTTTTATTTTAGTTGTTGACTTGTACTGTTTTAAGTAACACTGGGTCAAGTGACTAATTCCTTGATGGTCAAAATTTAATAATTTTGGTCAAGTTTTATGATTATTTTTCAGTTATATAAAAAGTTTATAGTCTCAAAATATTTAAAAAGTTGTAAAATAAATATAAAATTTAAAGTTTTTGTAACATTGATACTTCTGGTAGTAATTACACAGTCCATCAGATTAAGTTTATCGCCAAAAGTCTTTAAACAGCACTGATATGTTTACACCATAATGATTGAGGCAAAGAACAGTTATGTCAGTTAAATCATGAAGCATCCATAAACATAGTGTTAAATAAATACATTTGTTGTATAAAAGTTAACAGGCAAAAATTAAACAATACACAAATTATTAAAAGATACCTTTAAGAGCAGTTTGCACTTTAGACAATTCAAACAACAATTTCCGTCTTGTATATTCAAATTCTTGTTTTAATTCCATCTCTGCTTTGTCCCTTTCCTTATCTTTGTCAATTTGTTTCAACTTCTGCAATAAAGATTACACTTATCTGAATCAATAATTCAATTATTACTTCAACACATGTAATAATTCACTTAAACAAGTAGTTTTCAAACCAGATAGTTTTGTGATAGTTACTGTTTATTTGTCCTTAAAGATAGTGCATTAAACTAATTAAATGCAAAATATACATTTACATTGAAATGAATTAGAATGAGCTTTGTTAATCAAGGGTGATTTCCCTTGATAAATATATAAAATATATTATTTTATAATTCTTTTAGTGATATAATTACAGTTATATGTAAAATAAATAATGTTTTGGAAAATAAAGCACATTTTGTCAATTCATACTGAAAATGTGTACATGAAATTTTTTGAAACAATTTAAAAAAATTATCTTTAACAATGGGTCAACAGGAGAGAAGGAGAGTGCTGGTGCGTCTTTCTATGATGAAACACAGGAGATGGAGTTTTTATTCCCTTTTAAGAACTGGATACATTGTTACCCGGTCAACTTGGTGGATTCACCTCTTTGTAAGGCATGTGGAGAAAAAGAAGAGACACTGGAACATATCCTGTGTGACTGTGCGAATATCGCTCGCAATGGACTGAATGATAACAGACAACTGACAATCAAAGATGTTTTGTGCAACAAGAGGTTTTGGTCACTGGCAGCCTTAGCATATGAGAGAGACAGAACCATTGGGGTGTTTGATCCTAGAAGCTCGACCTAATAATAATTTTAAAAAGGTAGTATGAACCTGTAAAATTATAAACAGAATAAACTGTAAAATTATAAACAGAATAAACTGTAAAATTATAAACAGAATAAAAAGTACAAGCCATAAATATATCAACTTATTTAAGTGTTTTCTCTTTAATAATACATTAGGATTAATAATCTAGTTTTATCTGTATGAACCCCGCAGGGGGGTGCAGACTAGTTGCACCTATTGAGAGGATTTAGACGTCCCTCGTTTTACCTGAGTCTAACACATACTTACACTTACAACACTATACTTACGACTTTAACACTTTACATTCACACTTACATTTAAGGAGGTGATAATAGCCTCAATGTGCTTTTTGCCTTAAAAAAAAAAATGTATGAAAAACACTTGCTGTTGAAAAAGTATTTACTGTTGATGGCAATAATTAGACTGTATAAATTTAGCATTTTTAGTTTATGATGTTTTTTAATCATCTAAATTTTTGAAATTGCTGTTGTTCTGGTGCATTTCACACTTATTACACTTATCTGAATCAATAATTCAATTATTACTTCAACACATGTATTAATTCACTTAAACAAGTAGTTTTCAAACCAGATAGTTTTGTGATAGTTACTGTTTATTTGTCCTTAAGAATATTTGTAGATACCCATTAATTTTCAAGTCTGTTATATTTATTTGAGTTCATTAAACTGTAGCTTTACTGAAAAGCAATTTGCATTGCATAATTTTTTCACTTTGAAAGCTGGATTTAAATCAAAAACATTTAGCTTCTTTATTTACTATACATGGATACCATATATATCATGTATCAGATAATCCAAAGATGGGATGAGAACTAATTATTACAAAACTCAAAATTGTACATTTTTGTTGGTTGAAAGTACTTATACAGTAAGGTACTTATATATACTTTTTTTCGTATTGTTATTTTAGTTTTTAATTGTAATTTTATTAATTTATTTGTTTTCACTTGTAGCACATGCAAGTACTGTTGGCCAAGCTCTACTTTCAGTCAGTCATGTTTCTCTGTCAGCTTGGGTGTCATATTGGTTGGCCAGTTTTCAACAGCTCAGAATTATTTTTTACTACAATCTGAAAATTTTTGTATATGGTCATATAATTTTTAATCATATAATCATATAATTTTAAAATTAAAAAAAATAGTTTTTAAAAAACACTTTTTTATATAAAAAAAGGCAGAATATGTACTTTTATTTCTAAGTATTTTGGTTTAATTGTAAAAATATATCTATAACATTGTTGTAATATTATTATTGCAATATATTTACAGCTAAACTAAAACATTCATAAATAAAATACATTTTAGTGTAAAAATGTAACACTACAATACAGTTTATAAAACATATATATTTCTTTACTTTTACCTACATCATGTGCATTTTATAAGTTTATTTAATATTGATTACTGTTCTTTTATAATAATGAATACTTAGACACTAGATGTAACTAGATTGATACTAGAAAGTTGAATTCAGTCAACACAGTACAGTGAAATTTGACTAGTGCCAATAATATACAAAATTCGAGGAAGATGAAAATCACTTAATTAAAAAGTTTCCTGTTATGTTACAGCACAATCCAAACAAAATCAAACAACTAAATTAATATGAAAACAGCATTTTCTTTAGAAAGTCCTGGTGGCCATTGACACATTTGAGGGTTTTTAACTTGACTAGTACTGCTTGCCATCCAATCTAAGAGTAACATAACTTGTGTAACATTCCTGCTCATCAAGTACAACTGGCCATCTTACCTCAGAGGAGTTATTTTAAAAACAATACCAGAGTGCAAAGCATTAAGTAATGCATCAAATGCTTAGGAAATGAAGCACGGTATTAAATCAGTGTTTCTCCAAAGGTGGTCCATAAACACCTGGAGGTATGTGGATCAATGTTAGGGGGCCTCGTAAATAAGAGAATAAAAAGGAAATTAAACTCTGATTTTATTGTTATCTTTTCTATGTATTCGTTATTTAAATTTGTGGGTCCATATTGCTATCAAAAGCTGTGTAAGAGTTAAAGATATCGTATTAAAAATTTTAGATATTAACTTAAGAATTCTTCTCCCCTTTCATTCTCAAACAAAACTTAAGCTTTACATGCTTGGAGAGCATATTGATGTCTGTGAGCATATATGATAACAAATGAGTCCCTCGTACTATTTTAGGTTTAGAATTCATGGCATAATGCTAATAACCATTGCTCTAAATGATGTCCTTTTCACCTTTAAACTAAACAAAAATGTAGACAATCTATATAGTTTTAATTTATTTATATTTTTGATGAATTGCAAGATTACCTGAGCTTCTAATACCTGATTGACTTCTTTTAACTTGGAATCAAATTTAATTTCATTTTCAGATTTTAACTGTTCAATAATGGCATTGTGTTTTAATTGTAACTGCTTCAGTTGTTCTACAGGCACAAATTCTTCTTCTATCTTTCTGTAAAGCTTGTCAAGTTCAGCTTCTGCATCCAATCTTTTCTGAAATTCCGTAAAAGGACATTTAAAAATCTGAAAGTAAATTTATAATATCTTACTATAAATGTTTTCTTAAAAAAATTTCTCATGCTTTTTAAATTATATTTAGAGTGTTAGTACAGAAAAGTAATTTGTTTGCAATGGATAATTAATTTGTGTACAATATAAAAATGTTAGACCTTTTAATTACTATTCTTAGGAAATATTAGTTTTTAATTATCTACATAATTCATTTTTCCAACATATTTATAAGAACTATGTCAATATTGTAAGAAAACAATTAATTTACCTGTACATCAGTCATCAATTTGCAGACTTGAGCATCAAGAGACAGTCGCTTATTTCTCTCTAGCTTTAATTGTTCTTCCAGTAAAACAACCTGTTTGAAAACAATAAATAAATTTTAGATAATTATATAAGCAATTAACACAATACAACATTATAACTTGTAAATATAGATATTAACACTGCTTCAATTACAAACACACCAATTTGTGTTGTGGACTAAATATTTTAAGTAGTAGCCTACTTGACTTTTAGTAGAAACAAACTTGTTTTTGTTGTGAACTTGAAAAAATACAAACAAATTTTGGCTGTTGATAATAAAAAAAATATATTTTATTTATTGCAATATATTAATTTTTCTAAGTGATTTAAAAACTATAAACAATAGAATAAATCTTATAATAAAAAAATATATGCTTAGAATGAAACAGTAAAATTAAAAATAAATATTTTTACAACTTGTAAATATTATAGTTACCAGTCATATTGTATTCTGATATGCCCTATAAAAATTTCAAAAATATATGTCACAATATTTACTCATATTATCACCATTATTCATCACTACTACTTAACTATAACAACTAACCTGCTCTAGTATAGTAGAAAACTATTCTTTCACTTAATAAAAACTACAAACATCAATATAAAACCATGTACATTTAGTAGTAGTGTAAACTGTAACAGTTAGGCTGCTGAAACTGGTATACTGGCAGATCACAGCTTAATTTTACAGACAATTTAATTGTTTAAATACATTTGTGAATCAATGTTGTTGAAAATGTGTAGTTTCACACTAAAATTCAATTAATTAATCAAAATAAATTAATTACTTATAAAAAAGTTGATTTTTAATGAATATATTCATATTATAATAAAAAAACATAGATAGTTAATTATTTTTTTAGTGAAAAAAAATTAAAACTGACAACAATGACTTTAAAATTATTTTATTTAATACTTTAAAAATTGTGGTTTAACTAATATTTAATTATTGACTGTAGTGGAATTGTATTCCAAAGACAATTGCACACTTTCATATATAAAATACTTCAGTAGAAATACAGTACCTGATCACTTAATGGATTATTATATGCATTACTGCATTCATTAATAATATGCGGTGGAGTTTGATTCCTCTGAGTTTGATTATCTGAACACGATGCATGTTCTTCATAAGAATTGGTCTTTACTTGCTTGGTTTTATACAGTAACCCTGATGAATCCAAAGATCTAGTCTATAAGTAACAAATATATAACTTTCTTTCATGTTTGTCTTATTAACAATTATTTCTATTTCCCATAAAACTATGTATGAAATACATAAGTTTGTTAATAAATTAAATAAAATGTAACTGTTATTTTCACTGTAAATGTGAATGCGGTAGAATTCTGTATCACAAGTCCCTCAAGCTGCTGTAGTGTTCACACACACACACACACACACACACACACACACACACACACACACACACACACACACACACACACACACACACACACACACACACACACACACACACACACACACACACACACACACACACACACACACACACACACACACACACACACACACACACACACACACACACACACACACACACACACACACACACACACACACACACACACACACACACACACACACACACACACACACACACACACACACACACACACACACACACACACACACACACACACACACACACACACACACACACACACACACACACACACACACACACACACACACACACACACACACACACACACACACACACACACACACACACACACACACACACACACACACACACACACACACACACACACACACACACACACACACACACACACACACACACACACACACACACACACACACACACACACACACACACACACACACACACACACACACACACACACACACACACACACACACACACACACACACACACACACACACACACACACACACACACACACACACACACACACACACACACACACACACACACACACACACACACACACACACACACACACACACACACACACACACACACACACACACACACACACACACACACACACACACACACACACACACACACACACACACACACACATACATATATATATATAAATAGATATAAATAGCTTATTGAGCAGGAACAGTTTTTTTCACAATTTCATTTTTGTTGTTTTTGATGTTAGCATAGGTTGTTGCCTAAAAATACTTTAAGTGCCAAGAAATTACATAAAATTAGTTCTCTGTGGTATTTTATTACATAAAATAATAAAAAATATTTTAAAAAAATGATTATACATTTTTTTCATGTATCATTTTTTTATGATTTTCCAAGTTGGTCCTTTGAAATCAAAACAAATTTGTTTAAGGAAATTAAAGAATTTGTTTCACAACAATTACATTTAGAAAAAATAATGTTAGATCAAATCAAGTTCAATTATATGATTGAAGAGTGGAATGTAATATGAATAGCCTATATTTATAAAACCAGATTTAATATTTTCTACATAATTAATGAATATGTGAGATGTTTTTGAGGGGATTTGTGCAATATGAGTATGAAATGATTATTTTATAGAATTTTTTTTTATTTAGAAAGCATTATTACTTTTCTTATAGTGCCAGAAAGGAACAAAAAACTTATACTTTATTCTAAATTTTTTCTTTCCATCTTTTATAAAAGTTTCCTTTATTATATAATTTTGAAACTGACTCAGATGTTTTCTTTTTAATTTTAGTTTTCTGATTAAGGTGATGGAAATTCCTAGCCTGGTTTTTCTTTAGAAATTACAAGTCATTTTCTTTATATATATATATATATATATATATATATATATATATATATATATATATATATATATACTAGTGTTACCCGTATGGCTTCGCCCATGAAACTTAAACTGTTTCAGTAATGTAATAATTTAGAAACAAAAAAATATATTAATAAAAGCATGATTATCTAAACTTGTGATTATTTTACAGTGAATATGAAAATATATTATAACATGAATATTTTGTTTTGTTCAAACGTGTTCCATTTGAATTTAAGAAAATTTGATAAAATATATTTTCTCCAATACAAATATTTATACCTTTTTTATATTTTTGTCTTTTTATGGGATGAAATTGGGGGGGAATGCTGAATTACATGTATTATAATTTGTGTTTTAGAATATTTTGTTTACTTTTAAGAAAATATGTAAAAAATATTTTTCTCCAATGAAAACACTCTTTGTCTCCAATTATACATCTTTTTTAAATTTTTAAACTTTTAGGAAATTAATTCGGAAAAATGTTGAAATATGTGTTTCATTATTTCTGTTTCATAGCATATTTCTAGAATAATCGATCCAAAACAAATATTTTTTTAATGCAAAATTATATACCCCTTTTTTACATTTTCTACCCCCTTTCAATTTCTTTAGGCGATGCGTTTTGGGAAATGGTGAAAAATATATTTCATTACCTATATCTTAGAGTGATTATGTTACATTTTATGAAGGCCAGACGGAAAATATATTTTTCCAGTAAAAATTGTTGTACCTCATTTTTACCTATTTAGGGGTTGAATACTGGAAAATCGTTTTTCAGTTCAACTCTACATGTGGTGGTAACCCTTAAAATTTCAAATCATTAGCTATTATAGTCTCGGCTATACGTTGATTATTAAAGTTTGACTAGGTAAGTATATGGCGTCAAAATCAAATTTTGCAAAATCCTTTCTTAGTGTACCTTGACATTGTTTTATTAAATTGTACCTTGTTTATTAAATTTGGACTGGGTAAGTAGTTCAAGAGCGTGAAAATAAAAATAAAATTTTTGCAAAATCCTTTCTTGTGTACCTTTACATTCTTATAAGAAGGTACCCTGAAAATTTCAAATCTCTAGCTATAATAGTATTGGCTGTACGTTGATTAATAAATAAAAGATGGTAAAAATTTAAAGTCTCTAGTTATAATAGTATTGGCTGTACATTGATTATTAAAGTTGGGCAGTAGTTTAAAGGCATTAAAATCAAATTTTTGTATAATCCGTTCTTAGTGCACATCAACATTGTTGAAAGAAGATACCTTGAAATTTTCAAGTCTATAGCTATAATAGTATTGACTGTACGTTGTTTATTAAATTTAGACTGGGTAAGTAGTTCAATAGCGTGAAAATAAAATTTTTGCAAAATCCTTTCTTAGTATACCTTTACATTCTTATAAGAAGGTACCCTGAAAATTTCAAATCTCTAGCTATAGTAGTATTGCCTGTACGTTAATTATTAATTTTGGACTGGTAAGTAGTTTAATGGCGTCAAAGTCAAATTTTTGCAAAAACCTTTCTTAGTGTACCTTGACATTGTTGTAAGAAGATACCTTGAAATTTTCAAGTCTATAGCTATAATAGTATTGACTGTACGTTGTTTATTAAATTTGGACTGGGTAAGTAGTTCAATAGCGTGAAAATAAAAATAAAATGTTTGCAAAATCCTTTCTTGTGTACCTTTACATTCTTATAAGAAGGTACCCTGAAAATTTCAAATGTCTAGCTATAATAGTATTGGCTGTACGTTGATTAATAAATTTGGACTGGGTAAGTACTTTAATTGCGTCAAAATCAAATTTTTGCAAAATCCTTTCTTAGTGTACCTTGACATTGTTGTAAGAAGGTACCTTGAAAATTTCAAGTCTCTAGCTGTACGTTGTTCCTTAAATTTGGACTGGGTAAGTAGTTTAATGGCGTTAAAATCAATTTTTTGCAAAATCCTTTCTTAGTGCACGCCTACATGGTAACATAAATGTACCCTGAAAATTTCAAGTCGCTAGCTAAAATAGTTTTGGCTCTGCATTGATTATGAATCAGTCACTCAGTCAGGACTTCTTCTTTTATATATATATATATATATATATATATATATATATATATATATATATACTTTTAAGTATATATATATATATATATATATATATATATATATATATATATATATATATATATATATATACTTTATGAATGTAGAGGTATTCATAAATGTATATGTGTCTTTAACAACATACACTTAATTTATAATTTGTACAGATGTTCTGCTGGACAATAATTCAAGCAAAATGTGTTCAAGACACAAGATTTTGAAGTTTAAAATGGTTTTTGAAAATGTCAATTTTCTTTTAATGATAGTCTATATAATTATTCAAGGTCCACTGTTGTTTTTAGTTTATTAGCAATACACTTTTTAATAGTAAAACTTTACCGACAGTAGCAACAGCAAAGATTAACGATGAGCTTAGCAATTGCACCATACTTCTAATTTCATACTACAATCACTCATTTACTCAAAACACACACACACACACACACACACAGTAAACAGTAACTCTTACAGTTGGAGATATGCAGGTAAGTTCCGTCCCAGCCCTTCAATACCTTGGCCTGTGGGTTGACGCGAGACTCTGCTTCAGGGAACATCTCAAGGCAGTTAGTGAAAAGGCGGCAAATGTAGCAGGAGCCCTTTCCAGACTCATACCGAATCTGGGAGGTCCAAGACAGGCACGCCGCCAACTCCTGGCTGGGGTAGTAAGCTCAGTGCTCCTTTACGGAGCGCCGATTTGGAGCCAGGCTATGATGGTCGCGAGCTATGCGTGCAAGGTTAATTCGGTGCACCGCCATGCATTGCTGCGTGTCGTGAGTGGTTACCGAACAGTTTCCTACAACGCTGCATGCATAGTGGCGGGTGAACCGCCAATGGAGCTGATGGCTGATGAAAGAGCGTGAGGCTGTACTGGCATAAGCGAAATGCTGAGCCGCGGTATAGCCATACAATGGCAATTACAGAGGAGCAAAATCGGACCCTGGAGACATGGCAGTGACAGTGGGACGAATCAACAAATGGACGATGGACATACCAACTCATAGGTAACATCCAGGATTGGTGCAACAGGAATTATGAAGAGGTGGATTTCTATCTCATACAGATTCTCACTGGGCACGGTTGCTTCTGAGCTTACTTGTTCTGTTTCGTGCTGGAAATGGACACGGCTTGTCCCCTCTGTTTTCCATCAGTGGAGGAAGATGCGGAGGATGTGGCGGTGTCGGAGATTCGACAAGGAAAGGATGAGGCTGCAAGCATATCTGCGAGACAGCATTGCATCGAAAAGTCTGGTTGCAACTATGATGGCTTCAGAGGCCAACTGGAGGGCCATTGCGGAATTCGCTGCAGTGGTTATGAAGAAGTTGAGGGCTGAGGATCGAGAAAGGAGAGCCAATGCTGTAGAAGGGTAGGCGTTCAGCCAGTCCACCTTCCCATGAAATGCCTGGCGGCGGTTCTGTGGGGAGGTTTACAGAAGAGGAATGCTTTTGGTGGTTTTTTTAGTGGGTAACAATACATCTTCACTTGAGTTTGAACTCAATTTGAGTCTCACACTCTGGAGTAGTCCGTACCCTACCTCAGGTAGTCTATAAAAGATTTTTTCCACCTTTTTGGCATCGCAAAAAAACACACACACACTATGCTATATAATTTATGCACATAACAACAGCAAAACTTAATTTATCGTGATGGACTTGGAAAGGGAAGAAATGTCTGACATGTACATTCAAATCACAACAAAATTCCTAAGAAAAGTGGACAAAATGAGTTATGAAAGTGGACAAGAGAGCTATCAAAGCTAGTCTTTTCTGCTTGCAATGGAATTGGGTAGTTTGGAAGATTCAGTGTCAGTAGTACAAAGATGCTCACTTTGACACTAATATTGAAGTTAAAAACTGAACGAATAATGAATATTCACGTGAACTCTGATGTAGGAAGCCGAAACTGGATGTCAGTAGTGCTAGGATGTTGAACTTTAAGACTAATGTTGATGTTAAAAACTGACAAATACTTATGTGGACCAGGTGTAGGAAACCAAAACTGGGAGATGTCAGTAGTACAAAGATGCTGAACTTTGTCACTAACTTTGAAGTTAAAAACTGAATGAATACTAATGTGAACTTGGGTGTAGGAAGTCAAAGCTGGGAGATGTCAGTAGTGCAAAGATGCTGAACTTTGACACTAATGTTGAAGTTAAAAACTGAATAAATTCTCATGTGATCTCGGGTGTATTAAGCCAAAGTTGGGATATGTTAGTAATGCTGCTTGTAGGTAGTAGTTATCCTTGCCTGTACTTGGAGGATAATTTCACAAAGCAACATTTTGTGTTCCCTAGGGGTTTAGTATGGAACAAAAGTAAGTAACAGACCTTTCAGTATTCAGATGATAGAGAATGAAGAGACATAGTCGAACCTATTCAGATTAATCATAGGCCTATAGGTTGGTCATACTGTATATTTGTTTAACATAAGGGAGCACAAATACCTTGCATCTGATATGATTTAGATATGCTAGCAGAAACATCCATTTTCTTAAAAAATGGTGAAAAACAATTAAATTTATTAGCTTAAGTGTATTAATGAACAGTTCCATATGACTTGTGTCTGTAGGAAGTGAGGTTGCAGGGGTTCAAATTGAGTTACATTGAGTTCAAATTGGGTATTTCCCAAGTGCACTCATCTTCCTTAACATGTTTACTATCAAACTTAAAAAAATTAATTTTTAAAAACAGACTAAAGTCCCTAATATGTGATCCATAGGCCAGTATTACTCCTATATGTGATACATTTTGAATAATGAAATGAGTTTCATTGAAGTAATTACCTAAAAATATTTACAATAATACATTTTTATTATCACATGTTTGTTAAGGTTGGTCTGTACTATGTATAACTTGCTTGAGTGGGTAAACATTACAGGTACAATAACATGACAGGTATGTAAGGAAACAATGTATTTTTAAGAAATGTTTTGTAGAAGCAGCTGTAACCAAAATCTCAAGAGCCATGATTGTCAATGTTGAGTATCACTTAGATTTATGTTGAGCAATAACAAAATTTATTATCTATGTAAATAAAAATATTTTTTTGAGTTTTTGAGATAAATAATAAAGTAATAGAAAGTTTAAAATATCATGTATCATTATTTACTTATTATTAGATTTTAAAACTCTCACCATTCTTTTATGAAGAGGGATGTACTAAATTATTATATAGTTTCATTTGATTTAAAAAATATACTTACTGAAGTTAATTTATTTGGCCTGTCTTCTTGATCAAGGTTTTTGTTATCGTAGAAATCTTTCTTCAAAAATTTAAGTGAATCGACGTCTTTCAGGTCATCTAACAGGTGGGGTTGAGAAAAACATTGCACATTTTCCAGTTTTGACATGGCTTCTTCATACCTGTCAACAAAATGATTACTGTGTTTTCAGTTACATATTAAGTAACTTGTTATATTTTTACATAAAAAAAAATTCGATGGAGGGTTTAGCATCCTAATTTTGAAAAATATTTTTCTGAATCTACATTAAATATTTAAATGCTACAAATTTATATTAAAAAATTATGTGTGGTCACTGGCTGACTTACTGACACAATAAGTTTAATACTTTCATTTATCTGTAAACCTAAAAATGTTCTGGTGAGAACAGCTGGTGTGAGCATATAATGGGGTTAGCTAATATACCATACCTTTAGCTCAAACTGCTTTCAGTTATTTACTGTTTAAGAATTGGCAAATAATTCTGAAGCATGCTATTCAACCTCACCAACTCTAGGTTTGTTAGAGCCATTTTGTTGTGTCAAGTGGTAGTTATAGCACAGACACTGATGACAAAGCTAAACTTCTACATCAACACTGAGGAGAACTTAGGCTTTGTGGTGCTGAGAGGGTGATGGAGGTGTCTAGTAGATAGCCAGAGGGTTATGGGATGCTTACACCCAAACGTAATGTGACATTCTGGTGTCTAAAGAGATGACTGTTGTCTCCTATATGTTATACATAAAGTGTATATTCATGAAGGAACACTTCAAACTAGAAGTTTTCCTGTATTCAGATGAGATGACTCAAAGGACTAAAGTTATGTATCACCCTATATAATTTAAGAAACATAATGCAAAAAGCCTAATGTGGTTAAGGTGCCTTGGGAAAGCAAATATTATGCTTTTCTTATAGGGTAAATTAGGGGTACAGAAAAACCTAATTTTTGAAAGTAATACCATTCAATGAATTAAAAGTTTTGCAAACTATTTTATTTTTTTGCTTATCTGTTGATTTTTATTTTGAGTTGTTTTATTGAGCTGGACTATAAGATTTCAGTTAATACAAAGCTAGGGAAAGAATAATGGATAATAGGCTCTTTGTAGTGCAATATTTTTGTCCAGACAGTGTAATCATCATCATTGACAGAATAGAGTTTTTTTAGAAACATGACTTGTTTAGCTGGGGTTTTTGATGATATCCAACTAAAGATTATGAAGAGTAGGGTTCGTAGGATGAACGTTTTGTTCCAGTTTTGTTGGAGACATTTGACCACCCTAGAGTACGGTTATCATTTAGTGGTTCAGAGGTTTCGAGTGAAATGTTTGTATAAATGTTTGTGAAAAATCACTTGATTTTTTGTGAGCTATCTGGATGATCCTACAATGCTGTTGGATAATAATCTAATTTCCAACTTCCTTTCTTTCTACCTTTTCTCTATTTATTACTCTAAGTAATAATTTATTTAAGTGATGTATGACTGGGAGATGGACAGTGCCTTGTGTAAAGGTATGCCTTATAAATTTTGTTTGTTTACTAATATCTAACATGTAACATGTAAAGAAGATAGAAAGAATGTCGATTCCATTTTGAGATTTTTGTGGTTGTCAGATATGAGACATTCTGAACCCATGAAGTGGTTTCTATTTCAATTTATTGCTTTATGACGTAAAACAAAAACAAATCAACAACATACTCATAATATTACCCATTACTTTATTGTTTTTATTCATAAAAACTATTTTTTAAAACTTGTTCCATAAAGGAAAATACTGTATATTTAATTTATTTTGATCATCAAGGAACACGGCAACATCCCCGCCCCAACCAAGTCACCCAAGCTGCCGCAGTGTATATGCACAGAAGGTAATAATTGGCAATTACCAGGCATCCGTAACTTAAAAACAAAAACTTTTATAGAACTGGTAGTACTATTACCTTAAAAAGCATGACAAAAGGATAAGAATTACACTTTTTTTTTGAAAACCAGGAGAGTCAAAGTGTACGAAAAACGATTTAAAAATGGCTTTTTTAACCATTTTTTCTTCTTCAGTTGATGTGTTTACAGCCTAACTACAAAACTGATTTTAATTAGTGATAACTTGTTTTATCTGTTCTATTTGCAGGATATGGCTTTTCATAAAAATCCAAAAATATGTAGGTTCATGCTTGCAAAATTGAAAAAAATGCAAAACAATTAGTAAATTAAACATTTATGTGCCTACATTTTTTTAAGTAAAAAAATATGTTAAAAAATATAAAAGTGTAAAAACATCAAAAAATTAAAAAAAAAGATAAAATTGGAAACATTAAAGCTCCTACAGCTTAAATTTCAGCCAATTTTCATTAATAATCCATGAATTTATTTGTCATGGTTGTAGTATTTGCCTTTTGTACAAGTAAATATGTAAAATAAGTACGTTTACAATTATAACATTGCAATATACTGTATTCACTGTTTTCATAATTTTGTACCTTTACTGAACATGAGAAATGACTTATCATACTTTTTTCAAAAATTAAAAAAAATCTTCTGATGTTATCTACAACTTGAAAAAAATCAGCTGTTACAGTTTGTACTATTATAATCAAATATAAACACTAAAATAATTTCTTTGCAAACAAATTTTATTTTCTGCTGATAATTCAATTTATCATGATCATATTTCACAATATTTGTTATTAGTGACACTCATAAAAAAATGATCCTAATCTAAACAAAAACCACCACGTGGTAACACATACCTTGCCAAGTCTACAATTAAAAACAGCTGCTAAGTAACCTTTGAATTCAACAAGAACCAGTCGTCTCATTAAGCAGTTCATTGAATAACAACACTCTTTTCACTTCCTCCATGCTATTCTTTAATTACAATCCATGCACTTGCTGTAATTACAATGTTGTACTGGCTCAGTGTCTTAGCAAAGGTGTTAGTACAGATGTAAAATAATCAGATTATTAATTTTTAATCACACACTTGTCATTTTTATTTGAGTTTAAACAATACAATTCACTCCGAAATCAAAACTATATGGTTTAAGGAGGGCCACTACAATGTGAAAACTGATACATCGCTTAATAATTCATATAAAATAAATTCTATACTTACAAAAAAATTAAACTAAGAGATTTCTTCGTCAAAGCTTATTTATAAGAGATTTCTTGATCAAATACACATATTTTTATTTACATATGTACTTATGAAATGTATCTGTGACTGAAAACAATTGGTATGAAAGGCATGCCAAGGCAAAGTGCAAAGGTTGTTATTGGTCAGTAAAATGTGTAAGCAGATGACTGGTTCTTGGCAGAATTCAAAGGTAATTTAACAACTTTTTACTTATAGGCAGGGAACATTTTGCCAATTGGAGGTTTTTGTTTAGACTATAATCTAGTGTCACCACTTTATTTTAAGAATTGTTAGGGCTAACATTGATTTTTTATAAAATACAATTTAAAAAAAATAAATTACTGAAAGAAAATAGGTGACAGCTTACAATTCTTTCCAGTGAATAGTATCCTCTTGCAGTTTCCTGATATCCTCCATATTTTGAGCTATCAAAGCCTCTTTCTCAGCTTGCACATGTTTATTTGCTTGAATAACTTCTTCTAAATACTCTAATAATTGATGATTGGTTGGCTCTTTATTATCTTTGTTTGTAACTTTTTCTGGATTTGTCTGCAGAAAAATCAATACATTTTTTCACAAACAGTTCAAACTTCAGAATATTTACCCACTGGTAATTATTGTATATTCACCCCGCAGGGGGGGTTCAGACTAGCTGCACCTATTGAGAGGATTTAGACATCCCTCGCTGTACCCGAGTCTAACACACACTTACACTTATAACACTACTTTGAAGACTTTAACAATTTACACTTACACATACAGTTAGGGAGGCGATAATAGCCTCAATGTGCTTTTCGCCTTAAAATAAAAAAAAAGTTATTGTATATTCAATTATTATCGGTGAATTTATATTGGAAAAAGAGCTATTAGAATGGCTAGACCTACAACATAATTTGTTGAATAATTAATTTTAAGATATATGGCCATTTGCCTTTTTTTGTTCAAACTTGGCACAAGAATTGATTTTCAATTTTTATTTACTTTGACAAATTCTAGGAAAATATATCCATTCATTTGTAAGTGGTAGCCATTCAAAATTAAAAAAAAATTGTCACTGTTTTACCCTAAAATGTTTTTGAAAATATCATTTAACCGTCTTAATCAATGTTAAAATCTACATAAATTTAAACTTTTAAATTTCATTGTGACTTGCAGTACTGCAATGATGGTAAAATCAGATTTTCAAGAAAGTGTAAGTAAACAGCTATAAAAGTATAAAGAAAAATGTCAGCATTCAGTCAAAATTCATTTTAATATTTTCATTGTTAAACAGGTGTTCTTTTCTTGTTGCATTACAGCCTTTCAGCAATTTCTGTCAGTAATAATTTCAGTTACATTAGAAGTGTTTATAAAACTTAAAATATTTAACCTTATACAACTTAATTACCAAACATATTGTAAAAAAAAGTAATTAAAAAATCATTTTGTTACTTGAATTTTTCTGTTACAATTTCTGTATGAAAATGAATGTATTCTTAATTCATAGCCGAGCAAATATTTCTTAATCAATAACTAAAATTGATTACTTCATAATATTAATAAAAAATAATGATAATAAGCATAACTTCAGATGAAATAGTATTATTAAAAGAAGAATAATTGTGGTACAAAGTCAGTTGTTTAGATAAATATAACCTCCACCTCTTATATCACCAAAGCATATTAGTATGTGTGTGTGTGTGTGTGTGTGTGTGTGTGTGTGTGTGTGTGTGTGTGTGTGTGTGTGTGTGTGTGTGTGTGTGTGTGTGTGTGTGTGTGTGTGTGTGTGTGTGTGTGTGTGTGTGTGTATTTATTTATTTATTTATACACACACCAACCTTTTTCACTTCTTCTCTGAGATACTTGAGTTCTACTTCTTGTAAAGACAGTTTATATTTTAATGAATGCAAATCTTCCAAAGCAGTTGCATATTTTTCGCCTAGCCTTTGTAATTCATCTTGTAGAATGTTAACTTTATCGTCTCTGGCAATCACATGTTGACTTGTGTCTGCTAGTTCATACTGTAGCCTGTCTACTTGATCTTTTAACTGTGCTACTGCTTCTTCTAATTTCACTTTATCTGATGTTGCATGTTTAAGATGGTCTTTTAGTAGTTTTTGATGTGTCTGAAATTAAAAACCTATATTAGAACAGTATATTTTTTTAGTATATAAATTTAATTATCTATTAATTAAAAATTTTAATTTGTTCATTTTTTCAAAGTAAAAAATATTTGCTCTCTGTTACAAAAAAAAAAAAAAATACTCTAAACTCTGGTAATCAGTTTGATTGATGAGATTATTTTACAATGCAAAAACTACATTTCTTAAATAATAATGTAACAAAAGTTAATTTCCAATATTCAAACTTGTTTCATTAAAGTTAATCATAATTAGGTACAAATAAACAATGTTAAGGTTTCTATACAAATTTTAAAGCAGTAATAAATACTATGTTTGTAAAGATAAAGTTTCTGGAACCATAACATACTGGGAGTTTTGGAATGTGGAAAAACCCTAAGAAAATGGAGTGTGGCTGTGAAGATTCTTCTCTAATAAACAGACTTCTAAGAAAGGATAGTGGTTTTATCAATGCTCTCCTCTCCATTACAACATTGTGTAATAACTTCAATGGCATTATTTTGTTGGAAACATTTGTTTCCAAAGTAACAATTTGGCATTCAGTAATAATCACATAAAGTTTGACCAAGCTTACTTGGTATGTTTTATAAGAAATAATCCCTTAGGTAATGTAACATTGTAATCATGGAATCAAATATTTGGTATGCTTTGTTCAGTTTAAGAGCATACTTACTGCAATCAAAATTTTCCTGACTGTCTTCTGTCTTACTGTATTATGTATTTTAATGATTTTGTTTTTAATATATAAGCAATTATATTTATATTTATATGCTAGGAAGTATAAACAATAGGCCTATTAATAATAAAATTATAATATATATATATATATATATATATATATATATATATATATATATATAATGTTATTATTCTTGTTGCATTACAGCCTTTCAGCAATTTCTGTCAGTAATAGTTTCAGTTACATTAGAAGTGTTTATAAAACTTAAAATATTTAACCTTATACAACTTAATTACCAAACATATTGTTAAAAAAAAGTGATTAAAAAAATCATTTGTTGTTTTATTGAAAACAATATTTGTTATGTGTGTGTGTTTGTACATATGACATATATATATATATATATATATATATATATATATATATATATATATATATATTTATACACACACCAACTATTAAAAATATGAATATGATTTAGAATTCTAAAAGATATGAAACTAAAACAAATAGCAAGAAGGACATCATTTCTTTTTAATAATGTTTGAAATGAACTATTGTATTTTGTTATGCATTTAAATTAAAAATGCCCCGCAGGGGGTGCTGACTATCTGCACCTATTTAGAGTATTTAGATGTCCCTTGTAGTATCTGAATCTAACACACATTTACACTTGCAACACTACACTTACGACTTTAACAATTTACTCTCACACTTACATTTAGGGAGGCAATAATAGCCTGAATGTGCTTTTTGCCTTAAAAATAAAATAAAATAAAATAAAAAAATAAATGAATTATATGTCTATATTGTACTAGCTTTGTTCACATGCTTAGCTATGGCATTTTTCCAGGAATAAAAATTAAAGTTGATTAATTTGAAAGTTGATTTAAAGTTTTTGTTTAAATGTACACTATACTAGGCCCTACATTTAAAACATGTGAACATATCCCATTTTAATATAAATCAAGCAATTTGAGTGTCTACCATTTTGTTTCAAATAGATATATGATAGTTTAAGATAGTTTAAATTCTTGGTTCAGCTCCAAATAACCAAAAAAAAAAAAAAAAAAATTATTGAAATGCATGGAACTGTAGGGGAGGCGGGGTAATACCACGCGGTGGGTAATGACACGCACCTGTCTTCAGCGATGCCTATAAGGGTTAGAAGTGTGTAAAGTGCTGCAATCTGTAGGCCCTTAGGTCTATTAGTGGCCAGTGTATGAGAAACTGCCAATAGGAACAAGTGTGTTGTTATAAAGAATTTTTTCGAAAACCTTCAATTTTGGTTGAATTGATCTGGAAAGTTTGCTTCAAGATATTTATTGAATCAGTTTAGATTTAGCCTTTTCTTTATACATATCTCGAAAGTATAATAGTTTTTAAATAGTACTTATATTAAACAATGTTTGTTTGATGCTTGTGTGACGAGTATGATGATTTTTTCCACAATGGCGACATGCGGGGTAATGGCACGCGTCCGCGTGGCATTACCCCCAACTGCGTGTCATTTCCTCACCGTGCGTGCTAATACCCGAAAGTACTATCTTTTCGATTTTACATATTTCTACTGAGGTACTTTGTTTCATTTCCAACTCTTACTAAATCATAATGTTGAGTACCTTCATTTTGAGTTTGTTTTTTTGAAAAAACCTAACTTCTCCATGGATTTTGTGCGTAATGCTACATATCTTTTTATTAAAAATAATTTTATTTAAAAAATGTTAATGCCCTCTTTTAAAATTAAATTCAACTTCTATTGTTACAGACATAGCTTACACCATTTTATTTAATAAATTTTAAATTTCACTTTTATGTGTGTTGTGAAACACATTGTTGGCACTACAGTAAATTAAAACCTGTAATGAGAAGTCAAACTACCATTGAAATATAAATTATAATAAAAACATTGTTTAACATAGGCTTAGTTAAGACTGTTCTTTACAGCAGCAGCTAACTGGCACAGTACATTATGTTTCCGTACAATTTGATGAAACAAACCAGAGTAACCTCTAAAGCAGCATGGACTGATAAGCAACTTCAGATGGCCATTAAAGCAATCAAAGACGGAGCTAAAATAAGAGAAACAGTAAGACGTTTTGGTATTCACGAAGCGACGCTTCGCACGAGAATGAAATGTGGTCTTATAACCGGTGGTCCTAGAATGGGGCGAAAAGCTGTATTTTCTGTAGAACAAGAGAAAGAAATAGCTCATCATCTTATTCTGCTATCGAATTTGTTTTACGGCATTACTCCAATTCAACTTCGACGAATTGCATATGAATATGCTAAAAAAAAACAAACTTAAGAATACTTTTAATGCAGAATACTTCTAATACAAAAATGGCAGGTAGAGATTGGGCTGATGGATTTTTGAAGAGGAATCCACAGTTGAGTGTTCGCCAGCCGGAAGCTACTTACTTCTCTTAGTAGAATCCAAAGCTATAACTAATGGAATTGAATTAGTGACTCCAGAAGAAACACAAGCAGAATCATTACAAGCAAGCCATGTAAAACAGCAAGAAATAGAAAACGTTCCCATCACTGCAATATCCCCAATTCCTATTAACAAAATAATGGCCATGAAAGTCAAAGAAAAAGAAAAACTAATATCAGATCTTGAGTGCAACACCCCGAAAAGAAGCTCTTGAAGAAAGAGATAAGAGAAAACAGAAAAGGCTTAGGTATAAACTAGAGAAGAAGGGGAAAAGCTCGAATGAAAAAAAAAAAAGATAGCACTCATTGGAAGAAAAAGGTTGCTAGAAAAAGTCTCTTTTTCAATGAAACAAGCAGTGAATCAGACGATAAATTTATGGAAACATGTGAAACCGATGACGAACTAACCACAGTGGATGATTTAGCTAAAATCTTATCGGTAAAAAATAAATCGGACAATGCATGCATCTTGTGCCAAGAATTTAGAAAAAAATGAACTGTGGTTCAGATGTGTTTTATGTGGTGGGTGAGTCCACTCAGAAGGTAGTGGTTTAGACTGTGCAGTAGATTATAAGTGTGACATTGCATTAA
Source organism: Callitettix versicolor (assembly GCA_022606455.1). NCBI lineage: Eukaryota > Metazoa > Arthropoda > Insecta > Hemiptera > Cercopidae > Callitettix > Callitettix versicolor. The sequence continues at coordinate 66,190,452 of CM040189.1, forward strand.
TGATAATGATAAAAAAACTACAAAGAATAACTGAAAATGTAATTTGTTTAAAAATAGGTATACTTAAAACCAATTTATACCTCATTGGTGTCGTTTAATTACGGCATGTTCATGCGTGCCATTACCCAAAACCTAAGGGTAATGACAAGCAGCGCAATTTTTTTTTAATTGAATAATTTGGTGAAAATAAATACTGGATGTAGTAATTTTCTAGTTCCAATGTAAAGAAAAATGTATGTTTTATACGTTAAAATGAAAATAAATCTCAAAATTGAATTTTAGAAAGATTACTAAACGAAAATGTTAAAGTGCGTGTCATTACCCCCCTCTCCCCTATCCTAGTGAAAATTAGCCAAGTTTCAAATAGGTCTGCGACAGTTTGTGTGATGTCATTCCCAATTAAAATTGAAAAACATAGACTTTTTAATGTAACTGACAAATAAATCGGGCATTTTGAGTGGCCTTCATTTTGTCTCAAATAAGTGTATGACTGGTATGCATGGTGGTAACCTAAACCCTACTAACAATTACTTGTTTTTAACAAATATAAACGTTTTTTTAAAAATCTGTCAAACCTGTTAAATTGTGTCCTAGTGAAAAACGAATAAATTAAGCCTTTTAAAGTAACAGACAAATAAATCAGAATTGAGTACCTGCCATTTTGTTTTAAATGACAGATCAGTATTGCCAAAAACTTTGTCACAGCTCCATATAACAAAGGAAAATGTTTCATTAAAACATGTGAAGATGTTTTCCAGCGAACACTAGACAAATAGTGCTAAAAAAATGAGATTGTCTTGTTATATAAAGAAGCACTTTTAAACCATGTAACAAATAGTTTTTTAAAATGCAGTCTTATTCCATATCTATGCCACAAGGGGAGCCACCATAAGAAATCATAACTTTGTAGGCTTGGTCATTTTTGAAATACAGTGAGCAGTGAGTGAATGATTGTGATTTATAGGTTACATAGTATAACTGACTATGATATATAAATTGAATGACTGAACGAAAGAAAAGGAAAAGAATTAAACAAATTACTTGCAGTCTAAATGTATATAACCACAATATATTTGCATGTAACTTTGAATTACCTTCTAAGTAGAAATAACTTTTTACTACTGATAATAGATTAGGAATAACTTTGTGCCTATGCTCTGGCCTCTTAATTTTGCTCTATACAACAAAATTTGTTAAAGGCTCGCCCCGTTAAAAAATAATGTGTAATGTAAATAGTTATGAAAAATTATAAAATTTATTTTACATCTCGTTTAAGTTAAAAATTGAGTAAGAAAAATTTTAATTGAATTTTTCCAAGTGTGCATGGTCATAACTGAATCCTACTTTTGTTTTCTGGTAATGGCACAGAAGTCAATTTTCATAATAGCTTTGACAAGTGTGTTCATTAGCAAAGTCCATTAAATTTTTTTAATAAAATAGTTATCATTTTTATCTTATATACTTCTGAATAAAATGTTTTCACCATTATAATTAAATTTAAAATCTGCATAAATTTTAAAATTAATTTTTTTTTAATTGTTATCATTCATTTAACAGTAGCAAAATCACATTTAATATTGTAAAATGCATTTTGTGAATTTTTTGATATTGCAAATGGCCATCATTTTGAATTTTGGTGTATAGTTATTACCAAAATCAATTTTTTGTGCATTTGATTTTTGTATATGGTTTGTTTACATAATTTTATACAATTGTGAAAAAGGTTTTTAAATTCGTTTTCATCAAGTCTGCATTTCAACTGTCTTCTAAGATTATTTTTAATTAATTTGTGTTTCTAAAATGAATCCGTAAACAAAACTTACCTTAAGTGTATATGTATGTCGAGGTGTTGTGTCAGACTGAGATACACTTCCAGAATCTGACACATCGGATCCACTGCTGCTAGTTGAGTTTTCTATACCTGAATAGAGAATTCCTTAATTAATTTAATCATGTGGTTAGTTTTAAATTTAAAGTCTAAATTGCATAAATCAGAATGACCTCTGATTTATAGAAAAATAGTGATTCTACAGAAGTAGATATAGAAAAAGCAGAATTTTGTTTGTTTGATTAGAAATTAATTTATTAAATTCCTGTACAAAAAAAGTACACTGAGATGAGTACTGAAGAAACTAAAAAAAGAAATTAAAGAGATCTTCCTTCCAAGCTCCAACAAAAACAGCTTAACTTTTCCAAGCTCCAGAAAAAATTGGTCAGTTTTCACAATTTTCCTTTAACATTTTCAAGCTTCAACAAAATAGGTAAATTTTCAATATTTTTTGAACTTATAGTGGTTAACTATAGGACAGCTGCTTAGAAATGACCTGCTAAGAATATCGTGGGATAGAGAGAAGAAATGAGTGATTAAGAGTCGATTCCCCACTCTCTCACTATAGCTCCCTCCTCTTCCTTTATTATTGCTGAATAGTAACAGTTTCAAGATTCACATTGGCAGACTCTGTGTCACTGGTCTCTAAGAGGGAGCTGGAGGGGAATTCTCCTACATGTGTAAGAAATTCTTGCACAGACCATTTACTTAAGTGGCTGGACTAAAAATATGTTGTCTGTCAAAATTTTAAGTCATTATCAAGAAGTTTATCTTTAAAAGTCATGATAATAATATTAAAATTAATGTTTGAATTTTAATTAGGCTACCTTCAGTTTTAAAAATTTCTTCCAGCTCTTCCTTCTTGTCTTCTGGGTTTTCTTTTTCTCTGAAAAAATGAAGTATTTTTATTTTCTTTTGAAGAAGGCCTAATTTCATAAGCATGTGATGTGTGTTATTAATCTTATGAGGCTTAAATTTAATTTAATTTATATTTTGAAAACAACTCCTTTTTTCAAATAAATTGCTTAAATGTGAGCAATTTTTATTTTTTTATTTTTTTTAGATATTTAGATGTAGGGCTTTTTATATTTTTTTAGATAGAATAATTACTACATGTTAGAGATTTTTATATTCTTCAGTATATTTTTATAACTGTAACTGTTTAGAAACCAATAGAAATGTTAATTTGAAACAAATAAAATTTATTACATTGTAGCACACATATACAAAATTACATAGCTTATCTTAAATTAATTATTATATATAATTAATTACAAAGGTTCTTAATTACTGGCATAGTTTAAAAAATACATTTGTGAAATGTCTTTAAAATATGTTTTTTCTAAGAACATTATAGGGCTAAAAAGTAGTTTTATTAGCAAATATCATCTGATTTTTAAAATTAGAATTTTTTAATTAAATGGGAATAAATTTAATCCCATGAATATTAATGACCACTTATTTGCTATTTTTAAGAGAAATTATCTATACATTGAAACTAAATTTAATAAAACTTAAAATCCATATTTTAGTTATTGCATTAATGTCTTAAAAAGGTTAAAACCTTACCTTTCATGTCAATGCTGAATATTTCTACTTTTGTTATTTATAGTTTTATATCTGAAATATTTTTATGACACAATTAACCAATTTTCTTTGTACTGAATTTAACATAGCCTAATTATGGTTAATTTTACATATGTTTAATAAATATGTAATACAAAATAAATCATTTAATTAAAATTTAAAAAAAAACATGTAACATTAAATAGAATATCTTTATTCTAAGCAATATTGAATAAATTTAGCAAAGTATTATTAGACCTATTTGCAAATCAATATGTGTTTTGTTATCAATTTTTATTATTTTATGAGTCATAACAAACACTTAAAATTGTTAGAAATAATAAAATTAAAAATGTATTATCAAATTTCTGACTTACATTGAAATGTAATTAGTTTTTGCATACATAACCTATATGAAAGAAACACGATCATAATAACAGCACAACAAGATAACTGAAAGTTACACTAAATAATAATATCAAACTAAAGTAAGTTGTTTTTTTTTATTTTTTGTGCTTTACAGCTGTCCAACAGATTTAAATATCTATAAATAAAACGTTTTCTCCTATGTATATTTTTTTAATTTTTGGAGATCTTTATCTTTGTCCTTTTGTTTTAAAGAAATATAACCCTTTCTTAATTAATTTTTTTTAGTTAAAATTAACTTCTTTTATCAAAAAAAGAACATTACATTGAATATATTTTTTTGCTAAAAACTCCTATAACAAACCTACTATGATACAAGTAATTGTATTTTGTTTACTGAAACAGCTGGTTTTTTTTAAATTTAAGCCCACATTGGAGCACATACAGTCAATTTAATTAAGTCTTTTGGTTTTTATGCGTTCTTCCCAGTATAACAGCTGTTTTTATAGCAATTAAATAAAATTATTTTGAGCTATCGAATTATGACATTATTTTGGTCCCAACTAATGATTTAAAAACAGTATATTATTGTATTTTCTGACACGTAGTATTATGAAACCCACCACGTTGGATTTTCAACTGCTACTGTTGGAATAAAAAACCTAATCCTTTTATTCAGTTACATACATTAAACAATCAATTATTATTTATGGGTACAAAAAGTTGTACATTGGATACAAGCATTATATTGATTAATTGTATGATAACAATATTTCAAGAGTTGGAAACATATACCTATATATTGAACCTTGTAGTTTTCATACGCCTTGTAAACATATTTTATAACTTTGAATTTTCTTTCAGCTAAAACTTTATTATTAAAAGAAACTTCTTTCATTATCTACTTAAAATCAATAACAAAGAATGTCATTTGTATTTTTAATTAATTAACAATTTAAATTTTGTAATAAAATTAGAAACTTTGACAATGTTAATCAGTAGACCTATAACAGATAGGTGCATTCAAACATTTTAGTGGGCTGTACTTATAAACATATAATTATATATTTATGGTATAACAGTACTGTATCAGGAATTACCAAAGAAGTTAGACCAAATATTTTGTTAAAATCATTAAATGTAAAAAAATAAACAGCTTGGATTGTTGAAATTTGTAGTCTAAGAATCAGTGTTTTAATGGATAATTATCATGTAAATTTTACATAAATTTAAATAAAAACATAAAAGTTAAAAAAGTGGAATAATGATAAAAAAATATTCATTTTAAAGAAAGTTTTTTATATTCATTTTTAAATTTCAAAGACCCTGAACATATTTAACTGTTAATTTTGAGTAATGCATGAGGTTCATGAAATAAACTCGTTTTTAGTCCACGGTACAATTTTATTTCTCACTTCCAGATTTTAACTTTACGATCATTTACAAGAGTTGAAATATATTGTGATAGTTGGAAGTGTTAGTGAATAAATTGTAATAAAAACATGATTTTACTTCATTAATCTGGTTATGTTTGGCTTCATATTTTTATATAATAGACTAATGAAGATGAGGAATCAACATAACACCTACAACCAAACTGAGCCCATTACCATTACCCATGGTTGATACTTACACATTGTCATTATGTTGAGGACTATTTTGTGGTGTGCTACTATTGGCTGGAAGAAATACCACAGTATCCTGGCGAGCGAAACACCCTCCTTTATCTGTACTCAACCAAAATGGTGGGTCTTCTTCGTTTGAATCTTCACTATCCTTTGGGTCAGCAATTATTCCCCTCATTGCTAACAGCTGCCTTCTCTTATTTCTTAATGGTCTTTCACTCCACTCAGAATCACTTTCAGATTTTTCACTTATATTTAAATCCTCTACAGCAGTTTTAACTGTTTTATGTAATTCCTCTTTTATCTGCATTTGCTCCACATACATAGATATAGATCTGCCGGGCCTTGTTTTCATGTTATTGTTTCTTTCGTGTTTAAATTTATTTTCAATTTCACTCTCAGATTTTTCTTTTCGGATACATTTTGGTTTACATTTTGTTGACTTTTGTTTACTACAACCTAAACCAGAGCTTTCACCAATTGTAGATTGTACAATTGTTTCCTTTTTATTTTTTAAAATTCTTGGCTGTCCAATATTAAATACTTCTGAACTAGTACTTTCCATTACTTCGTTTGTAGAACTAATATTATGGTTTATATTTTTGTCAATTTTTGACTGAGAATCAGTTTTCAAAATAACTGATTTTTCTAAACACTGGTTTTCTAAACATGATTTATTGCTAAGTGGTTTAGTTTCTTTTGTAGGCCTTTCATTAATAGCAGAATTGAAATTAACATCTTCAGTTTCAATATTATTAATTTGTCTTTTGCACTGAGTACTTATAAAAGAATTTGAACACTTTTCATTGATTGTATTTTGATGACTACTGTCAGAATCTGATGATGGAGGTAAAACATTTACGCACACACAAGTTAATTTCTTGTCTTCTTGTGCTATGCATAAATTACTTACCAGTGATATGTCATTCGATTCTTTGTTTCCATTTATTTTCACAGATGTTTTACCAAGGTTGGAAGTGCTTTTATCTAGAAGAGATATATTCTGATGGTCACAGATATCTATAGTATGACTATCAACAAAAATGCTGCAGCTTTCTCTATTTTGTAGTTGTTCTGACTTCTCATCTTTAACATTGAGCAAGGAGCTACTATCTAATGACTGTGATGACTTTATTTTCATTAATTTATCTTGTTCCAATTCCCTTAGTGCTTCATCATAGCATTGCAACTGTGCGTCTATTTTTTTACTATCAATTGAAATTTTATCTAAATTAGAAGGCTTCACTAACACATCCACACTCTTACTCCAGTTTGAATTAACAACTATAGATTTGTGTCTTGCATGCCGTCTGGAAGGTTTACCTAATTCTGTTCTATTTATTGTGTCTTCTAATAATTCTAATGAATGAGATTCTTGGAAAACACTTCGTTTGATGACAGTTCCGAATGGAGATTCTTCCAAACTGTCCAGCGATTGTGCCAAGTCACAGTCTTTTGTACCAGTTTCTGTGTTATTCAGTGTATCCATGGACAAACTATCACAACACATGTTATCCAGTTTGTCTAGACTTTCACTGTCTAATTGATCACATGAGTATGAACTTTCTATTTCAATACACCTTGAGCTAACATCATCTAAATTATCAAGAGAACATAATTTTCGAACTTTAATTTGTCTGTCTTGACAATTAAATTCAAGTGTTTCATTTTCAAAGTTCCTGTTTTGAATTATATTTGTATAGCCTTCATTTTCAAGACCATCTACAGAATTACAATTATTTTCATGTGGAGCTTGCCCTGTATCATATATTAGAAGCTTAGTGGTTTCTTGTAAATTACATGAATGAAAATCTTTATTTACATTGTTGTTGTTCTCTCCAAAATTAATATTAATATTTTGGTTTGATAAATTACTATTTAAAATTAACATATCCTCATTGCTTTTTATTGATATTCCATTATCTAGAATTTCTTGCTCAACTTTAACCTGTAAGCATAAAATATATGGGTAAATGTTAAAAAATTATTAAAATTTTAAATACCTATTGGTCTTTTTCAGGTATAAATAAATGGTGTAAAAACGTTATAAAATTCATTGCTTTTGATTATTTTTCCAAAAAATCAGGTTCATTATTTACAGACAAAAAAACCTGAAAGATGGCTGATTTCTCAAAGTTGATTCACAATATTTTAAACATACATAAATGAGATTAAAACTTAAGTCATTGACTCAATTTGAGATTAAAGAAAATATAGGTTTTTTTATTAAGAGTTTATTTTAAGTTTTTTTGAATTTACTCCTGAAAATTATTAATGTTCTTTTATTTCAAGAAAGATTATGAACTGTCAATAACTAAAGTTATTAATTTTCATATATATCCAAAATTTGAGCAAGTTAAATTGAATTTTATGGGGTACAAAATGAGCAAAATTTGATCAAAATCGTTAGAGCCGTTGATCAAAATCAAATATTAACAGATTTATGATCAAATATTGGCTTCAGATAATGTACAAATAAGACCTACATGCAAAATCCCAAGAAAATTAGTCAGTTAGTTTATTCCCAGTGATGAGTACAAATAGATGCATATACACACAAAAGGACAAACATCCAAGTCGAACCTACTTTTTTGGACTCAGGGGACCAAATGGATAGATCAAAATATCAAGATCTGTATACTTCATATGGTGGGAAGTGAAAACATAAAATCATAAAAAAATTAAGATAGTAATTAAGAGTTTAAGTTTTAATAATTTATTTAATCACTTGCTTCTTCAAAGTTAATTTTAGCCAGATATACTTTTTAATTTAGCCAGTTAATTGATAGCCAGTTATCTACTTTTGCAATACTTTCTAAAAAACAAAAATCTATATTGTAATAATTGTCACTGCTTAGTTCATTATACAAAACCAATAAATAATCTCAAGAATTATTAAATTAGCAAGAGGGAAAGAGGTCAGAGCAGGGGGAATTTGCAGAGTCTGTCTACCAAGGATCAAAATGCGTTAGAAATTTGAAGCAAAATGGTGTATTATTAGCTCAGTTTTGCTTTTTGATATAGTTTGACCTGAAATATTGTTCTTTATAATCATATTTTACTCTTTCAAAGAAAGTTTCCCTTATAAAAAAATTGTGTTTTTGTTTTTTATTTTAATATGTAATTATATTGATAGAAATATGCATTAGGGACCTACATGGTACAACTTTTGACATTTGGTAGAATCTAAATATATTATGCTTAGGTTTAGTACAAAATATTTTTCCTAACTTGAAATTGCTTAAGTTAGAAACATGAAAGAATTACAGTAGGCTTAGGTTACATTCTCACAAACGATAATTGAAGAAGTTAGGAAATAGGCTTGAAATTTTTCAAGTATATAAATGATGTTTAAACAATATATTTAAAATTGCTTTAACAAAAAAAAAACTCAATTACTTTAATCAATTATATTGACCTGATTGTTGCTAATTCCCTTTTTCTCAACTAAAAAACTTAGTAAAAGAATTTAGGTTGGGGTGGTGTATAATAAAAATGCATACATATTTTCTATTTTTTCTGGACTCAGCTGACCTTCGCTTGTTTATAAAGTCTTTCCTACAAAAAAAGAGAATTGATATACATCACTTACATTATCTGAATGATCATCATCAGTAAGATCCAGAGAAGGTGTTCGTTCTAAAGCAATCTTGCTTCGTCTGTCTGGTGTGATGATAATATCTGGCGGAGGGAGAGGTAAGCTTCGATCTAAGGGAAGACTATCTTCACTTTCCCATTCAGTATCAGAACTTTGTTTACACTGAACAATATCTAAAACATTTTAAAACCTGACAATTAATAGAAATTTGTAATAAGTTGAAAACAAACATTATTAAAATGTAACTTTTATTCTTCATTTTTAAAGATTGTAAATAATATTGTAAGTCAATTTTTTACACAAAAATATAATGTATTTACAAAGTAATTTATTTATACTTGAACTATATCAATAATTTTATTTGAAAAATAAATCATAATTCTAAATTTAAACCAATATTTCAATTTCAGGTTAGTTGGTAGGGTTAACTGTAGCATAAGTCTTTCACTAATTACATTGGCACTATAAGGGGATGTGGAAATTCTTTTACAGAAATTCAATGTTCTACAATAAGTATGTAGGTCTGTAGAAAGTTACACTTCACATTTCACATTGACTTTGATATTAAACTTTTGTGAAGAAATTCTTAGAGAAATTTGGATCTGGAAAGCTAAAACTTAAAAGGGGGAGTGTATAAAAAATATTAAAGACAATTTTGGAATTATTATCCCTCCTTCAAAAAAAAAAAATTTCATGTCCACTAAAGTGAAAATTGGTAGAGGAAGGAAATCAGATTTGTTAGATGGTGTAATTAATTCCAGTGCAATGGTACCGAAATTTCAGTTATAGATAAATAGTATATAATCACCTCAGAGTAGCACATCATAAATCACCGAACCCTGAACTCACCTTAAAAAAAGAAAACACCCATATCCCATATTCATTTGAAGTCCATATTAAATTAAATATCATATTCATAATAAAATCATAACCATCATTTAGACTTAGGTTCTCTCATATAACACAAATATAAGAATTATCTCAATAAATGATCAATCTATAAAAAAATACAACAATGGCTTTAATCATCAAACTTTAGGACATAATTAATCCTAAAAAACGTATAAATCCTTTTTTTATAATTAGTGAAAATTCAGACTGTTTTAAAACCAAGGTAAAATACAATAGTCTAAATTTAATTTTATCATTTTTTATTTTAGTGTCATCCATAAATCATTTTAGATATTTCACCCGCACATCACTCATACAGTTATTAAGTAAAATTAAATATATTAATACAGTTTTAGAATTTAATTAGGATTCCTAATTCTGGTAGACATCAGGAGAATATAAAGGGCACTTTAGAGTCTACAGGAATGGCTATTGTTCTGTATTAGTAACTAATGAATGAATTCACGAAGCTTGTTAGAAGTTATGTATGAGCTAGATATATTAAATGAGCCATCCAGTGTCAGGTGAAGTCTAATCAATGGAGATTGTGGTACTTATACTTAGATTGGTCATAGGATTAGAAATGAGTCCCACAGAGTTTTAAAAAGCGCAAAAAGCTCAATGTAGCTAATGTGCCTTGCAGATGTAAAACATCAAACTCTTTTTTTCTAAAAAACATAATATCATAATTGAAACTTAAATTTACCTACCTTCACATATTGTCTTACTACCATCATCATTTTGGATATCACCACCTACATTGTTTACCATGCCTCCGCTGTGAGGACTTGTAATGTTGGCATCACTGAAACTATCTCGATGCGAGCGTAAAGTACCCAAAGCCAACAAACTGCGTCGACGAATCTATTAATCAAATTTTTACTATTAAAGTTATACAGAAACTTTTATAGCTAATATTTAGTGTTTTAGCTACAAATGTTTACTATAGAATATATAGGCTATAAATATAGGATAGTCTATGCACAATTTGTTCTGAACAATGATGTAAACATAACATATTTGTATTTATAACAAAAACATATGAAATCAGCTGTTTAATCAATAAGCAAAAAATTGGGTTTTTGTTTTATCTTAAAAATAAAATCAGTTCATCATTAATTAGCAAAATTCTTGTATCTTATAAACTGTAACAAATATTCATTACTCTGTATAAATTTAAAAAATGCATATTTATGAGATTGTTTCACTTTTTTAACACTATAATAGTATACTATCAATATTAATGTTTATTTAGAAATTTAATTATGAGAACATAAACACATTTAAAGAGATAAAATAGTTTCTTAACATGACTACAGACACATCTATTTTAAAGTTGTTATGCTAAGCAATAAAAAATAAAAGCAAAAGCTAAATAAATTGTAACATTCAACGTAAATATATTTTGAACATCTATATATTTACTTTCCAGAAAATACTTAACTTTTAATACAACAATTTTTGTTAAACAACAAATAAAACATTTAAAAGCACTACGTTTCTTCTTTTCTACACCAAGCACATTAGGGATGGGCCATCCATCCAATGAATTAAGCATTTCAGTAAAATTAAGTGGGACATTGAAGCGAAACTTAAATAAATTGACATAAAATTTGTAGACACAGAGGAATTGAATTTGTAAATTTACAAGCATTTATAGCGGTTTAAATATTTAGAACAATTTTTTCATAAGTTGTAACCGATAACCTTCAGTCCACAAATATTTATTAAAAAAAATTTAATAAAATTTAGTTTAAAAGAAAAGTAAAAACAGTTTGGATTGAAGACATTGATAATGTACAGTTTTAGAGTAACAGTGATCAGCATAGTAACATATGTTTAACAACTTTATAGTTTTTAAGTTTTTGTACAGTACATGTTACATTAGTGATAGATTTAAATCTACTTTTATTTGAAACAGATAATATATTTGAATTTCTGTAAAATAAAATATTTATATATATATATATATATATATATATATATATGTATATATATATATATATATATATATATATATATATATATATATGTGTGTGTGTGTGTGTGTGTGTGTGTGTGTGTGTGTGTGTGTGTGTGTGTGTGTGTGTGTGTGTGTGTGTGTGTGTGTGTGTGTGTGTGTGTGTGTTGAAATTTAAAAAAAATAATTAAATAATTTAAAAATTCTAATGGAAATGGCATAACAGCTGTTGCCATAATTTATTAATGAAATGTCAACAATAAAAAGCAAATCTCCCAAATGACAAACAACAGCTAATTAAAAAATATGTATATATAAAACTAGTTATATTACTTTATCCTGATAGAAATTATGGTATTACAGTTATCATTTTTAGTGGGATGCTCCTAATTCTAGATCTACTGAGTAATGAAATGGACAATATTTCTATTAAAATATTCTGATTTATGATTAAAATTAATAAAAAAGACTTTATGTACGCAATATAACTTTATTAACATGAAAAAAGCTAAACATAAATATTTGTGAATTTGAAGACAGCAACCTTGTTAAAACATTTACCCCATAATGTGCCCCATCCCTAATTGTTTAACGTTACCAGGTAGATTTAACGACTACCTGACTGTTGTCAGCCTGAATCATGCCGGCTTCTATCATCTCCCAGCTGCGCGGAGGTTTAAGAGGAGGGGGAGTGATGCACGAACGTGGGGAGTCTTGTGCCTCTTCGTCCACTACTAGAATACTCTAAACAATGTAACAACTCAGGCAAACATTGAATGGAAAACATTTATGTCAACACAAACTTATGTATATGTTGTTTTCCAAACATATAATTTGAATATAGAATTATAAAATTGATTTGTATTTCTTCAAATCTATTCATATTAATCTAATAAAAATTACTTTTATAAAAAATATTGTAAACTTTACTAAACAATTTTCTAATTTTTAAAAGAAATAATAATTTATTTAGTATTGCAAATATTAAATGAAACAAAAGTTAAACAAAAGTTTTATAGTACTCTGTCCATTGTACCATAAAAAAAAAAAAAAATAAAAATAACTACTGAATTTATGTTTAACTATTGAAGTATTTATAGGGAATGTACTACTTGTAAAATGAGGCATATGCATATTGATTTTGTTAATGTTGTGACTGCAATAACTATCTAGCTTTTCCTAAAACAGGTCTGCTGTGAGTGTGTGTGTGCACGCGCGCCGGACGCATGCATGTGTCTGTGCGCAAGTCCTCATAAATACAAATATGCAATGTTATTGATTAATTAATAGCTCAAATAAGAACAAGTTTTGTATTAAGTTGATTGTATTTTTGATCGTTGAATAAGTATTTATTGATTTATTTATTAAATGATTGGAAACTATTAATTTACATTTATGTTATAAATTTGGTTGACTTAATAAAGAAATCATAAAGTAAAATCTAAAACATATTTATTACAACAGGCATGTAGTCATATTTAAAAAAAATATCTTTAATGATGAATGATAGCAAGATGTTTTATTTTGCATCTGATTTTTTGTATAAGATTGTTTTCTTTGTATAATCTTTGTAATTGTTTTTAATCGACTCAAAGTTTTTTTTTATTCAAATCATCTACATTGTTTTCTCACATTAAATCATCAAGTGAATTGACAATTGGACCAACTTCTAAATGAAACAGACCACCATAACAAACAGTTTATTGAAATCATTATAATTAACTTACATGATATTTTCTTGTAATTTTTTTTTTATGTCAGTTACTCTGGGATTCCAAAGTGAGTTCAGTTGTATATTTGACAGTGTGGTAATAGTATTTAATCAGTTCAATTTTATCTTTGTTAATCATATCTATTTAAAATGTTATAAAAAAACTCTTCATTACTAACTTCATAAAATATGCAAGTATTCTGATATAAGTTCACAACAATATTTGTGGTGTGGTTGTGTATAAATTGACAATAAAAATTAATTTATATATATATATATATATATATATATATATATATATATATATATATATAACTTATAGTTATAAATTCAGTATAATAAGTATGGTATTTAATTTGTCTGAAGTTGTCAGAAATCATCTCACTAGAAGTTGTGTTAGAAATTATTTTGTATCGTAAGCCAAATAGTTTATCAGGAAACATAATAGATTTGATCAATTAAACAACTTTATAGTTTAACCGGATTTCTACTTGATGGTTAATTAAATGTTGTTGTATAATGGGATTATCTGGATTGTGTTCAAATCTTGCTGTTGTGCATCACTGCTCATTTAGCAACATTGTTCTGTATCTTTAAGATTAATGTCTGCAGATGAATTATGGAAAAAGGAATTCATTGTTTTATAATTGAATAACCTCTTATTTGTTAGGCATAAAATATGTTGTCTTAATATTTATTTTCATATAGTTACAATATAATTCTTTATTGAATGAGATATTAAAAACATCTGTAAACAAATGTCTGATTGTATATAAATAACATACATGTTTTTTTTGTAAATTCTGGGAAACTTTGTTTGCAGAAGTAGTTTGAACAAATTGGTCTAAAAATTTTAAAGTGGTAGGGAAGTGAAAAGATACATGAGAAAATTTAACTTCGGGTGAAGGCTACCTACAGTGTTAATAAATATGCAGTGCAGAATCTACAATTACTACTGTATTTGCACTATTGATAGTAACTAAACTTTCAAAATAATATCACTTATAAAATATTAAGAGCAATTGGGAATCTTGGTACAGAAGGTACATAACGTTTCTATTGTTAAAATATGAGGCAGCTGCACTTACGTTTGGAGGTGATTTAAAGTCCTGTTCATTTAAATCTTTAGGTTGTTTTTCATCATCAACATCAGTTGTATTTTCTGATCCATTGTTCTGTAAAAATAAACTATGGTATAATTATAGGACATTAAAAATATTTCTTTAAGAGACACAGTAAACAATTATTTTTTGATTAATGCAACAAGTATTATGCAGGTTACTTTTACACACTATTATACAGTTTTACCTATATTATTTATTAATATATAACATTTAATGTAAATATTGCTTTTAAAATTAACTGATGAAATATTCATGTTATTGTAGTTTGTTAAGACATTATTTGTCATAATTTGTGTATAATACATGATTTCTTTTCGAGAGTATGGCTCAACTGTTATTCTCAAGTGACTTAAAACTTAAAACATAAACTTAGCTACTAGAACATGTAGATGCGTAGGTCTAAAACAGGGATTCTCAACAAAGAGGGTCAATTGAATTCAGGGGGACTATTGGGGGTCAATGAAATAAATTCCATTTCTAAAGACATCAGCACAAAATATGCCAGATTAACAAGTATCAGTGAATAACTATTGTTAGCATGTTCTTACCTGGTTGAGGCAGGATTTAGCTATGTAAATAATATATTGCGAAAGACGAGAAATCGATTCAAGATATCCAAATTGTGTGGATTTACAATTAATATTAACAAATATATCTCCGGATAATTGTAAGATAATCGAAGAACTTCAACAGCAACCACCTTGAATAGTTTATGTTAGAATATGTTTGGAATAGAATACAAATTTGTATGGCTAATCAGCAGTATCACATTTCAAAAAAATTAGTGCACTGTATATAATTATATTGTCATGACTTACAAGTTTTTAAGTTTTAAATTTTTTGTGTTTTAAGTAAATCTTTAAGTTGTAAGCATTTTATTTAGATAAACATATGATAGCGTTTATGATAAAACACTCATATGATAAAATAGGAATTATGGCTTTAATGTTTATTCCTTAATGATAATGCTTACAATATGTTCCGGTATGACTTCAAGGCTGACACTAGTTATGCTGTCTTTTGCAATACTTTCATCTTCAATGTGTATCTCAGTAGCAGGAACCTTCAGTTCTGCAGCAAACTGGTTATGCCCTCCAATTACAGCATAATCTTCTGCTGTCCATCCTTGAATAAACGTAAACAAAGATTTTGTTTGTTTTGTCAAATCGATTTGATTTTTATATAATGGTTTATAAATAAAACACAGTTTTAATTCATTATAGGCTTTTATTACAACTGGTTTTAACCTTTATACACCATTTACAAATGATATACTCATTAAGGTTAAAACGGGTAATGAAAAATAAAGGTATATATTGGAGTAAAACTGTTTTTTTTTTATTAAAAAAAAATATTGACTTCTACATAGTTATAAATTTAAACTTCAAAATATTTTTTTTGGTTATATAGCTAGCAAAAAATGCAAATAATCTCATGCACAAAAAATATATTTTCTTATTTAAACTACCACTTTTATAGGATGAATGGAGTTATAAGGCATTGTTTTTATAAAAAGTGCAGCTGTTAATGATTTAAGACCTTCTACAAAAATTGTACATCTTTATTTGATTGTTAAGATTTTTAACATGATGATAGATTTTGAAAATAGAGAAAATATTCTATCTGAATAACTTATATTAATTTCCACACTATCCCACAATAAGCTTAGAAGTTTTAGAAAAAAAATTTTAGAATATTTAAAATTAATTTTCTAATTTTACTACTTTTAGTAGTCAAAATTAAACATTTAAACAACTTAAAGGAAAAGTGAACAAATTTAACTTTTCTGCCACAGAATTGTTTATAATCATTCTATTTTTTTTCAATTGAGCAGCAACTCTACATAAAAAACTTTTACAATAAAAATCACCGAGAATGATGCTAATTTCAGTTTGGTGTAAACACATAATAGAAAAGACTGCAGAGCCAAGAATCTATCACTCTTCCATTAGAACCCACTACTATCAGTCCAGAATTATTTCTCCTATCTGTAGAATACTGAATTAGAAATGTTTCAAATCATTTAAAACAAATAAATCTATTTTCATAATAAAGGATTTGTGAAATCTTTATCGGCTAAAAAGTCAATTGTCTACAAATTTATCAAAATTATAAAACATAGATCTACTATTGATGATTATAATTCTTTTCCATTCACTAGAATTTCTTTAAATTTTACTTGAAAATGATTGTTGAAATTTGAATGTGACAATCAGTACAATTTTATTTATTGGGTATTAATTCGTCACTCACTAAAATTGACTGGCATAATATTCCAAGGTGACTTCATTGAAGGTTTTAGTAAACTTTGTAATATTGTAATAATGGTGTTTTTTTAAAACAATTTAACAAAGTGTGTCTAAAGTCTTTCACAAAAGTCTTCAAAGCTGTCCAGCATCTCTTCTTACATACCAAAAATTTCTATTTCTATTCTCTTAATTGCCTTTATAGTTTTGTATTCATATTTTATAATATTTCCATGACATTATAAATAAATAAATAAGTGTGTGAGATGTAAAAATTATTATTTTATAAAAATGTTACTTTCTAAAAATATTATTGATTTTTTTATAAATGATTAATAGCAAATATTTTTGTAGTTACTTTTAATAAATTTTGATATTGTTTTACAATACTTACCATTAGAATCACAAGTGTCGAGATGAGCTCCATATTCAAGGAACAATGAGATTAAGGCAGACTGTCCATTTCTTGCGGCTAACATCAACGGAGTCCTGTTATCTCGGTCGACCACGTTGATATGAGCTCCGTACTGAAGCAGTAATTCTGCCAGATCTTTGTGTTCTTGCTCTGTTGCTATGTGCAGTGGCATTTCTCCCATCTGTAAAAAAGCTAATTAGAAATGCTTTGAATTCATTTAAAGCTATTTTCACAATCTGTTGATTGGGAATTAATAAATAAGAGTTATCTTAACTTGAGAGTGCCTCAAAACTTGACACAAGTTACAAGTTTTCCGGAGTCTCTGTTTATGAAAACTACATAATAAAATTGGACAACTTTGTTTTTCCTTGCATAGAAATGGAATTTGTACATATGAAGACAGTTTTTTACCACCCCAGTGAATACCCATTTTTGATATCTGTTTTTTTTAACAAATATCTAGGAATTGTGTCAACAGTTTTTAAGTTTTAAGATTTGTCATTCTTACATTAAAGTAATCATTCTGAAACAACAGTAAAAGAGCCAAACTTTTAGTGATACAGCAATTATTTTTATATATATTACTTGTACTATACAACTAATTAGTCAGGGAATTATTATAGATTCAGTCAAGTTCAAGAACGCTACACATGGTAAATATTTTATGAAAAACCATCAAATATATATAAAAGGGTGACAATGATATCTGAAATTTTAAATGAAAGTACTTGTTCTCCAGTAACAAGGTATAATATTTTTTTCGCTATAAAAACTAATAGATTAGTGATTTTTTCAAAATGGGTAATTCTGTGTCATTGGATAGATACAAGGAAAGTTAATTGGACAGGCACAAGAGAAATTATAGTTTTATTTAAAATAACTGAATAAATAACAATAATTATTGTTTTTAACAAAAAAATTATTGAAGCAAAAATCGAGTCAATTAAATTTGCTATTTGTTAGGCTACTAAAAGTTAAAAAATATTGAGAAATTTTTAAACAGATGAAAAGTACTAAATGAAAGAAAATAAAGTTTATTATTTCTGTTTTGATTAGAAATATTTGATTTTAACAATAATATTTTTTATTAAATAAATCTTTTCTATAA
Source organism: Callitettix versicolor (assembly GCA_022606455.1). Lineage (NCBI taxonomy): Eukaryota > Metazoa > Arthropoda > Insecta > Hemiptera > Cercopidae > Callitettix > Callitettix versicolor. The sequence goes on from CM040189.1 coordinate 66,208,890, forward strand.
GCAGAAAAACATAAAGTATAAAATCCAATGGAAATACATATAAAAACACAAGACCTATGGCAATATGGCGTGCAGGTAATTTTCAACTAAACAGATGATTTCGCACGACATCTATTTATTTCATAATACTATTTTAAGTGAGGTTATGTTTATTTTCATTGATTACAACGAATACAATACAGTGATAACAAATAAATAATTATTTATTGTTAGATAACTACTTGACAGTAGCTTGGACAGGTTTGTTAACCACCGAATTTCTTTCAACACTTTCAAAATGGCGGCCATTTCAAATCTTTAAAAATGCATAACTTTTTTTTTGAAAATCTGACTTTACCGCCGTAAAAAGCCTTAAAAACCGAGTATATTTTTTGATTTTTTAAAATCCGTTGAAGTTAAGATATTTTTTCACGGCGGTCAGGGTTCATTTTTGTATTTTCAATGTAATTTGAAAGTTTAAATTTCTACAATATGCAGGTTTTAATGCAGTTTATATGATTGTGAAGTCAGAACTAATAAGAGGTAAGATAAAGATAAATACCTTTGGAAATTCGCTCCTATCACGTCAACGAGACAGCTGCATGCCATGATTACTATTAGCCTATATATATATATTATCTATACGATTACAGTTATATTCTAACTAGACTAAAAAAACGAGGTATATTGAATGAACGTACATTGTTCGGGAAGTCGTAGTTTGCTCCCTTCTTCAGAAGTAAGGACATGATGTTGAAGAACCCCTGCCTCGCAGCCAAGTGAAGTCCTGTGTTGCCGCTACCATCGGTTGTGTTGAGATCCACTCCTCTTTCAACCAACAGATGAACACACTCTTTCACACCGCATTCGATTGCCTGAAATTACACGTTACGTTTTGCAAATTATCGATTATCGATTTTATCATTTATGTTTTGGACAAAAAACTGTTTGTAAATAATTTTTCTGAAAAAAAAAAATGATGGCTAAATACACACACATGCCAAATTTCAACAATATACACAGACACAAAGACATTCAAGTTATAACCACTTTTGATTCAACCTGAATACCAGTAGGCCTATATCGTAACGATTGGTATTTTCCTCAATCAATATAATATCCATAGAGAACAAGCAATAATTAGACTATCTGCTGCTACAGAATGCTGCAACATACAGGAGACTAGCTGCACTTATTGAGAGGATTTAGACGTTCCTCGCGGTACCAGAGTCTAACACACACTTACACTTACAACACTACAATTACGACTTTAACACTTTACACTCACACTTACATTTAGGGAGGTAATAATAGCCTTAATGTGCTTTTCGCCTTAAAAAAAAACAAACAAAAAAATGCAACCTACAAGAACATGGGGGGAAAGGCGTTTGAGGAAATAAACAGTACTATTATCTATTTAACTGTAGTTGAACACTTTGCCGCAAGATGCCACCAGCAGCGAGTGCTAACATATCTCTCATAAGGGTTATCGTTCTAGTACGTTTATATTCAATACCGCTGCCTTAATTTCGTTCAAATTACAGTTAAAAATATTTTAAAAACTATCCCTCTCTTATTATTATAGTTACTACAAAAAAATGAAATGTAACAATAGGGATTTCCCAACTAACATGCTTTTCCGTAGCTGAATTTTTCTAGAATTTTTAGTACTCGCGATCGGCAACGTGTTACTTTTATTACGACACTGAGTGTGACATATTTTGAGCGAAATTTAGAAAAGGCCAAGAGGCGACAAGGCGTGACTCTTAGCTTGTGTAAACTAAATTGAGTACGAACACATAAGAAACTGTCTACTTTTTACAATTTACTTTGATTTTCCAAAATAGTGTTAAATTAATAGAAAGACAGAAAAAAGTAAATCTTCAAAGTTCTTGCAACATAGACACAGACGCTAAAACTATATCTGTTATTATAAATCTATCAAAAAAATTACGGATTAAAATGATGGCGTAAAAAGTTATGTAAACAATTTACACTATTGTCACACTATTTGCCTTTACAAAGCTTGAAGGCGTTCTTTGATATTTAACTTGCTTTAAAGTATTTAATTCGGAATTCTACAAAAACTAGAACTATAATAGTTACAAAAGGACGTTTAACAGCAAATCGATAACCTGCTGCAGTACTAGAGTCTAATTAAGGTCTGCAGTTGTCAAACGAAGTTTGGAAAACACTTGGCTGAACAATGGCTAACTTGGCTAACGTTCTTGATTTTAAGTAGCATCTTGTATAAATAAACACTAAGGTTGTGTTTGAGTGTGAGTCTGTCAGTCCGTTTGTGTGATGGAAACGCACATCTAGCGTTCAAACGATATGTTTAAAGGCACTATAATTTTTTTTGAATGATCAACACAAAAAGTGTACGGAATAAACATATATTTTTATTTAAAAAGTGTAGGAATAAAAATTTAAAAACTAATACAGTGTATATTTTTTTCTGGATATTCTACGACACAAGTATTATAATTGTCAAAAAAACTGATAATATGTCAATTTGAACAGATCTCTAGTTTCGTGACTCATAAATGTCAAAGCATACGTTTTCACTTAAATGTATGATTATGTTTGTGTTTATGCGTTTTATCTGTTATAAAGCAAAAAGTAATAATCCAAGCGAGATAAAATTTTAAAAATGAATGTTTGTCCCGTAGCTCAAAAACTTTTGGTCTGCTGTTACTAAAAATGTGGCAATCGTGGGACTGAAGGGTAGAAGTGAAAATTTAAAAAATTGAAATAATCAGTGTTCATTGCTGTTTTGTACTGGTCCAGTTATATTAGTGGTCTTATTGCGAAAATGAAATTATACACTACGGATATTAAAAAAAAATAGAAGTTTATCTACATCGTGTGCAAATATAAAACATCAATCTTGTACAATATATCCAACTGTAATGCTGTAATAATTGTGATGGTTGAGCTGGGCATGTAGTACAATGGCAATCTTTAGGAAGCCATGAATTCATGAACTTATTTATATAAAATATGCGAATTATTATTAATGTTGCTATAGCAAGTTTATATTTTTTATAACAATATTTTATAAACATTTTTTTAATAAAAAACACGTTTTCTTACACTTAGTTATTTTCAAAGAACCGGTCCAGAAACTATAAACAACCCCAGAAAATTGGTTTATTTTTTCATAATCTGTTCAATAGATTTCGCTCAAATTTTATATGAAGAATCATAACTCCAGTCAATATTTCAAATTTCAAATAAAAATATCATTTCCAGGGTAAGTGGAATATACAAAATTTTCTGCACCGAATCAACATTGTTAAAGCCAATTTTTACAAAAATCAATAATTTTTTGATAACAATTTTTTACCAAAATTTGTTGTGAAAAATTAAAAAAGAAATTATTTCCGAGTAATGGGCAAAGCAGACGTACATTCCAAATTAAAAAAAAAATGTAAATTTGTTTATTTTTTAGCCAGCTATGTGCACAAACACACACACAGATAGTTGTCCAAGTAATAACTACTTTTTAAACTGAGGGGGCAGAAAAATGATACCAAAATCCCACATAGATCTCACAATATATTCCTTGTACTTTGTAAAGTGAAATCAATGCAAATTGATCAACGATTTTTATCAAGATTAGTTGAAATGTAGAACTGAAAGATCATGTCGTCTCTCCAAAAATGATCGCCTTATATCATCGCTCCGAAAATTTCAATTCAGAACTTGTAGGTAAAAAAACAAAACAATTAGCAGAAATTACAGTCTAACATACACGATTTTTTAAGTATGGGTTGGCATATTTTCTCAAATTTAAACGGCACTTATGAAATCATGACTCAAGTCAGTGCACAAAATTTGGAATACAATTGGCTACCAATTTTGGCTGATTCCAAAAAAAGGATGTAAGAAGGAAGAAAAACATGTCCCTAAAATTTTAACCAAATCGGTGTAGTACTTTTTCAACTATGAAAAATATCGTTCAGACATACACAGATGGGCATCCACGTAATAGTACACTTTTTGGTTTCTAGAGTTAGTAAAACATGAATAGGCTATGCGCAATAATTTGTCGTTACGAAATTTTGGACGAGTGCAATACTTTCTTTAAGTACAGTACTGATGAAATAAAAAGATGGCAGAAGTAAATCATTTTAAAAAGGACTTTTAAAATAATTTTGTGTCGATTGACGATGTTTAAAAGCTTTAAGAAAGAAAGTATGTTACTAGTGTCATTATTTAACTTTTTTTTTGTTAAAACGTGAAGTTTCCTTGTATTTACATTAACTTCACGTAAATACAGAATTATATTTAGAATTACATTGCAAATTACATTTAATAATTTGTTAAATAAATTATCAATGTTTTAGAAAACTTCTATTTAAAACAAGACAGATTTATTAGTGGTCATTATGGTAAAACCTAGATTAAGGAAACATGAAATAACCTATTATAAAAAACATATTTTGTGGGTAGGCATATTTACCACTCTAGAATCTGCAGTTTTAATGAGATAACTTTTAAAATTCTGCATACAAATAGATTTTGGCAATAATTTGATTTAATTGTTTCAAAAAACGTCCATGCAGAATCTCAAAAACTTTTTTTTAATTTATAAGATTTTGAAACAATGTAAAAACGTTACACATTTTACGCTGGATGAGAGATAGTTTTGGAATTTTAATTGTTATGTAATAACTGCCGAAGTTTTCACTCTCTGTCACAACAGTATCGATTTTTCTCTAAAAGAAAATGTTGTCAGTGAAAATGTTGCTAATTTTAATTCGATACCAAATACAGTTTACTTTGCAAAATTAGATTTTTAATTTGTCTTCTTATACCTTTTTTTTAAAAAAATAATATAACACCTAAATAAAACATTACCTTGCCAACAGTTTTCTTTTTTCATAACGTATTTTTTTCTGTTTAGTTAAAAAACGAAAGACTTTTTCTGAAACTTTAATCTAAGGTACATTTAAATATTCCTTAATACATTTTTTCAGTTAATCACTTAATTCATTTCTTACAAATAGTAGTTATGTAAAAATAATGTTATAGAATGATAGACAGACCGATAGAGCTACGTGAGATTAGTCGAGAAACCTCAGTTAAATTTTAACATATCGTTAATATTAATTATTCACTGCATACAAACTCAATGGTTACACTATGTTGTAATTTTTTTCTCTTTTTTTTTGAAGTAGTAAAAGAATTATTAACTCTTTAAATGAATAACATTACAATTGAATCTAATAAATTTACATATTTCATACAATATTAAAAAAAACTTTATTCTTAGAAATATTTGTTTTAATTGTGGTTATTGAAAAATTCGTATTTTATTTATTGACTGCAAAATTTCACGTGCTCTATATATTGGAAAAGTGCTGGGTTTTTAAAAACATGTTTTAATCGAGGCTTGCTATAGTTATGATTATAGAGGATGATCAATCAGGTAAGTACTCTAGATAATGTAAGTTACGTGTTCAGAATTTGATTATTTGGAAAGTTACTTTAAAGTAGTTCATATACTTAACAGCAATGGTAGGGCCTATAAGTTCTTACAAAGTGATTGTTATATATAAAGAATTATTATTAATACTGAAAAAATATCAGATTAGTTGTAAGAAGTAAATAAATTAATTAAATCTTGATTTAAAATAAATTTAATTCGACCTCTGTTTTTTTAGCCAACATCCTATAAACAGGTTAGGTTACAACAAAATAGCTGATACCATACATTTATAATGCCATTCATTATTTATTAATTTGTTAACTTACCTTCAAGAAAGGTGTCATCCCTTCAGCGTCATATACGTCCATGGAAGCCTTATTGCTGAGCAAATACCAGACAACATTCGTGTGACCTTGGGCCGAAGCTAGATGCAGAGGGGTTCGGCCGAATTCGTCCACTAAATTAACATCACTCTTTTTCGCGTAAACTTTGATTTTATCCAAATTCCCTTGCCACGCTGCTTTGTGAAGCTTCGACATGAGCTTGTCCTTCCCGTTGAGATCTATGTCGTATCCATAACCTGATTGTAATCCTTCTATGTGTTCGTCTTCACTTTGTATCTTCTGTCCTGACGGATTCGTTATCTCTACAGAAATGTAGGAATTCGCGAGTTTCTCTTTTCTATCGTCCTTTTTACCTTTCATAAAGTTAAACAAACTTTTCATGATTGACACTGTTCAACTTCACAACAATGACAAAATTAAAATAATTAGTAACTCACTCATTCACTGCAACTGATTACAAACAACGACGCTTGTGGTATGAATGGAGGAAAAATCAATACTGCGATGATGCATTCACTCCCCGATGCGTAGTATTTATCCAAGTTTGTCACACGTCGCTCATTGTTGTGTTTACATAACACTGGACTTACCGCTAATAATACTCATCATAAAATGTTTTTATCTAAAAAAAAACTCATTGACTTTACACTTACTATAATCTAAAAGAACACAAACACTGTATTCGATTTTTAATACAGCCGCCGTTTAATACAAACAGCTGTTTTACGTTCAAAGCAGTGCAGCCAACCTCTGAGCTTTGAAAACTTTAATACGGTACTGCAGAATAACAATGTTTTAATACGAACATTGGGTTTCTAGAATAATAAAAAATCTTTAAATAAATAAGAATGCAATAAAGTATTTTAAAGAATTGGTAACAGGTTTAACGGCTTTGGGTGCAAAGTAAAAGCTTTGTACACGTTTTACAATTTCAGAAGTTGAATGTATTAAAATAAGTGTTACTAGACTACATTACAAAAAGACATTTGTTTGAATATATCTTACAATGTTGTTTATTCAATCTATTGGAGTTCATTCTAAGAAGATGGCCGTAAAAATTTATTCTCCTTTTTCTCATAGTATCGGACAGTTTTTCAATTTTCTTATAGAGAGCTTCATTTCTTATATATACAACCTTATTATCCTGAAATTTTGTTCCTATAATTTTTCTTAAGATTTTCCTTTCCGTTATTTCAAGTTTTTCTATCTGGCCTATGCGATTCATGGTTAATGTTTCTGCTGCGTACAGTGCTTCCGGCTTGATCACTGTTTTATAATGTTTAATTTTGGACCCCCATGAAAGGGATTTCTTATTGTATGTTTCTTTCGTCAATTGGAAGGCCAATTCAAGTTTGTTTCTCCTGGATTCCATTGCCTTGCCCTCATCTGCATTCCAACTAATCCATTCACCAAGATATTTGAACTCTTTTACAATTTCTATTTTCTGTTCTTGGATTTTAAGGTATTTATTTGGGTATTTGTTGTTTGTCATGATTTTGGTCTTTTCAAACGATATGTTTAGACCTATTTTAGCTGCTTGTTTCTTCAATTCAAGAATCTGCTCCCTTGCTTCCTCCATTGTTTCAGCAAACAAGGCCATATCATCTGCAAATGCAATACAGCTAATTCTGAGATTCTTCTTTTGTAACCCAATCCTATTCCACTTTTTATATTTTTCTTCCATTCCCTGACTACTTTCTCAAGTGCACAATTAAACAATAAAGGGAGAGCCCATCCCCTGCCTGACTCCCGTTTTACTTCAAATGAATTCGATAGTTCACCCATAAATTTAACTTTCGAAACTGTATTTGTTATAGTTGCTTTTATGATATTAGTTGTTTTCTTATCCAAATTTAGTTCTTCTAGTACGGATATAAGAGATTCTCTATCAATGGAATCGTAGGCCTTTTTAAAATCAATAAAAGTAATTACATATGTTTTAGCTCTTACTTTTGGTATGCCATAATGTTTTTAAGATTGAATATTTGTTCCACGCATGATCTACCTTTTCTAAAACAATGTTGTTTATTATATGCACAATTGTTACAAAATATTTGTACTTAAAAACAGTTTTTAAAATATAGTTTGTTGAAAATCTACGCTTTTGGTGGGTTTGACTGTCTGTTAAATTATAATCTTGGGAAGCGGTTCAAGTGAAAAATAATTTTAGTCTTTTAAGCACATATAGTGAAATTAGAATTTAAAAATTCTATTTCGTTCAGAAAAAAAACGTTTCTAACTAGGTCGACTTTTTTATTACATTTGACTATATAAAGTATGTTCCTACAGTTCTTCATAATGCTGATCTAACTAGAGATGGGCAATATTTTACTGATTATGACTTTGCCACAGATATTTTAAGTCACTTTCAACAGCAGTGATGAACAGAAAAAATATCTGTGACTGCAGATTGCGGTGACGCATTATCGCCTAGTAAAACATATATTGGCAACGACTTTGGATTGTATTTGTCACTGTTTGCTTGTGCTGCGATCTTGCGGAATTATTTATTAGCAAAATTCTCCCTAAGTCAAATATACTTGTGGTGATAAAGTCACAGTTATAGTTGGTGAAAATATTGTCTATTTCTATGCGTCAGCAATTATTTGTGTTGATATATTGTATTGGTGCCAGAGATAAAATAACAAAATTTTCGCTGAAGAAACTTTTACTAGTCAAGAGCTCGCGTTTTTGCTTGGCACAAGGAATTCGCCGAAGGACGGGAAGCAGTAGAAAACCTGAAGGCCAAATCACGATCGTCGGCCGGGAAGGTATTGGCCACTGTATTTTTCGACAATCAAGGCGCCTTTCACGTCGATTTCCTCCATCAACGACGAACAATAAATGCATAATATTATTGCGATGTTTTGGAGGCCGCAAAACAGTCTTTTCGTAGGAAAAGGAAATCTAAACCGGCGAGAAACGTCATTCTTCTTCACGATAATGCCCGACCACATTCGGCGAACGCTACGAGGCTTAAACTCGATCAAATTGGCTGGGAACCAATGGAACATCCCCATACAGTCCAGACTTATCACCCCTGCGACTATCACCTGTTTGGGCCACTCAAAGAGGCGCTTGGAGGCCAGCGTTTCGAAGACGATTCTGCGGTGGAGACCTTCGTGCTCCAATGGCTCAATGAACGCCCGAGAACTTTTACGAAGATGGAATTAAAAAAATACTGAGTTAATAAAGAGGTTTAAATTGTTTGTGTAAAGATCAAGTAAAGCATAAAGAGTAAAGTTTATGGTTCCTGTTTTAAAAATATGTTACAAAAGTGTTAAAAGAAGGAGATTATTTTGTTGAGTATGCCTACACTCAGTGCCTTTCCTAGATTATTTCTCAAATTCTTATTTGTTGAGGTATTTCGCCTTACACCTTCATTCATTATCAAAACTTATTTACTTGGAAACATAATCAACTATTGATCAAAAAATTTTGTATAATTCTCCAATAAAATAATAAAAATCTGAACAATATTTCTATTAATAATACTCAGAAGGTACTCAGCGTACAATACTGAATGGTATTAAGAGAGCTGAATACTAACTTTAATCACGACATTGTGCAGGAAATATCTATTATTTTCCTACAAGTATGAAACATTGACAAAAATATCAGTTGTGGAAAGAAATGTATTTGTCACTGGTGATTTTTTTTGGTCACAGTTATTTAAAAGTCACCAATATTCTCACCTCTAGATCTAACCCCATTCTATACGTTTCGCAGTGTTTATATTCGATTCTCTTTACGCATCGAAGCTATGTCTAATTATTTATTAAAAGCGACACAGAACTGTTTTGATGACGAGAAGAAGCAAAATTCCAAAAAAGTTTTACCTTAATATCAAAGGTTTTTATCTTACTCTTTTTGAAAATGAATTAAACTTATCTTTTCATCGTTAAAATATGCATAAATTAATTTTTTTAACGATAAAATTACATTAAACACAGGAAAATTACCACCTTCAGGTTAATTTTAGTATTTTTAAAAAGAAATTAGAAAATTTTAAATACTAATTGATGTCAATCTGAACGTTTATTGTGATGGTGAAATCAGTTTGTCAAAATCGTTTAAGATGAAAATTATGAACTCTGCTATAAGACTTTTGAACTGTACCCATTTTAAACGGTTGAACAAATTTTAATGAAATAAACATGTCTAAACTACTAAAACAAAATCTGTTTTGTTTCAAACAAATTGGACCAAAATTCAGTTTGGTCCTGCAACGAAAGACCTCCACCCTTCACATTTCAGTTGCCCCCAGGTCTTTCCCTCTCCTTAATTTCCCTTTCGGTTGTCTTTCTTCAAGTTTCTAGAGGCCTTTCACTCTTTCACCTTTCCTGCGGATTCCATTACAGCATTTGTTTACAAATTATGCCGTTTGGGTCTCCTAACCTGTTTGACCTCCAAACCCGTGTGGAGTTGCTAGTCTCCCATCGGGCACCTCCGCAGATGGTGGATAGGGGAATGCTCACCAGATATGGTGGGTACCGGGATAATAAAATACCTGTGGCGAACCAAAACTAGCTAGACTAGAAGGTCGACAAATCCCTGGTGATAGGCAGCAGCAACCACCGGTACTGGTATGAGGCCGAAAACTGCGGCTCGGCTCATTTGTGAATATCACCTGGCGGGGCTGAAGGACTGTTTTCCAAGCAGGTGAACTGCGGCAAAACTACTGCTTCGTGGTTAGAGCAGGGAACTCAAAGCTAAAGAGTAAACTCAACAGAAAAAATATTAGCCTGAGGCCTTAGGTGGCAGCCCCAAGAAAAGGATCGGAAAAGGTGGGCTGTTAACCTGCTTCTTCTTAAATCAAATTATTACAGAAACTGAATTAACTAACAGAAAATCGTAATTAACCTATGCGGAACCATAATTTGGCATCGTCATCATGTCGACCTCAGTCTTCACATAGTTCAGCATTCAGGGCGTCGGACAGGTTTTTGACTAAGTAGTGCTTCTGAACTAATTTTTAATAGAACTAAAATTAATGGAGCCAGACATTATTACACATATATCGATAAATATTAATTTGATAAACACCTCTATTTTCAAGTAGCTTAGTTTTGTAAATATAATAAAATATCGGCTAACCTGGCACAAATTACGAAATATAAATTCGTTTTAAAATCAACCAGATTAATGTGTTGAAATCGGCCTATTTGAATTAATTTATATACAGTAATTTAATATTATAAATGGGCCTCTTATTAGTTCATGTATTTATAGTGACGTCACTGAGTATATTAGGCCTACTTGATACTTTTAGTGATTGTATTACTTAAGCAAATTTTAGTTAAATATTTCGTTTTTTTGTTATAATATTTTTTTATGGTTAATTAATCAGCAAACGCAATATACTCGTAGTTATATTTCTAAATTGTATTTTTGGATAAAATTGATACAGGTTTAAGTTTAATTTTTTTACCCTTTGCTAAAATTGATATGATTTATAATTAAAAATGTAAATTCCTTTTTTCTTATTGTATGAAAAGAGAATTAGTTAATTTTATACTTTTTACTACTCTTTCTTTTAAAATATGAATTGGTCAAAACTAAAATTGTAATTGTTGAAGAGCAACCACGTTGATTTTCTTTGGTTACCCTGAACAACATAACCACTCACTGGCATTCTAGTATTCTTGGCCTAAATCAGTGATATATAAAATATACGAAAATAAAAAGACAACACGAAATTGTCAACCTATTTTACGTTTAAATCCGATACAAAATTAGTTATGGCCCACACCCCTTCTCTGTAACTAGCAAACAAGTCACGCCTCGACAAATTTTTATTACGGTCACGTAATAAAATACGTAACTTCAGTGACATAAAAAAATAGTTATGCTTGATGTTGTGCAAAGCAGTAAATTAAAATAAAATATGCAGCAAAATAAGAATACTCCAAATATCATACACGTTCTACTTATAAAATCACGTTCCTAAAATTTATTTTAAACTAATGTATGTTTTACGTAAAGATTAACATTTTTTTGTAATGAACAGTAAATAAAAAATCCACTCATAGTTACATACTCTTATTGACAGATTTCGACGGAATGTCTCTCATATATTGCTATAGATTGTCAATAAATTGGAACAATTTTTAAAATTTTCAAAAATTATAATTTTTCAACACTAAAACAAATATAAAAATTGAAAAAAAGGATTTTATTTTTGATAAAATTCATCTGAAATTTAGAAATTTGTTACCGGTCTAGTGTTCTAAAATTGATTTAATTAGAATTAGGAATTTTCTGATCTCTTAAAAGATTTTAGCTTTAGTCAGTGTACCAAATAAATAAAATCTACAATTCACGAGCAGGCTTATGGAAGGAACGAAAATAACCTCTCACCTTAGATGATTTGTTTTGTTTTCCCGATTTTAGTCTTCGTAATTTTTTTTATATAATTTGGTTCACTGTAATACGTTTGCATAAATGTTATCAATCTCGCAAAACAGATTTAAAAAAATTGATTTATTGTGTTCTTCATATAGTTATTATACTGTTTCTGCTTTCCAATTCACGTTTCATAAGGTTTCCACTTTAGTCTATAGGTAGCAGCACTTATTCTATTTTTATCTCAAATGTACAGATTTCAACACAAAAATTACTTTAATAATGTAATAGATAGAACAGATTTTCTTAGCGTTACAACCCTTGGTGGATGGTAGTTTTCGGAAAATATTTTCAAATGTAACTTCTAAAAATCAATAAAAAACATGCTGACTGAAAAAGTTAATAATTTTATAATTTCATAAACGTCAGTTTAAAAACAAGATGTAACATAACATATCACTAGCATTGATACGTTATGGTTTTGGTATTTTGTAATATTTTACTGTTTATTAAGATATTTTAAAATTGTTAATGATAAATCATTAAATTTAATCTGTTTAAGTATTTTTTTGATTTTTGTTGTGTGCCTTGGCGAATTCGTGTGGTCAGTTTCAGTAAGGCTTCTGTTCTAAATGCTTCTTCACTAAAACATTATGCGTATTAATTAAAAATTTGACATTGTAATTTCTCTTTTTAATGGTTTTGATAGCATGTTTTCTTAAACAAATATTAAAAATAATAAATACAAATTTGGCAGTAGGTTAAGTTGAATAGGTATATATTTTTAAAAATAAGAAATATATTGGCATTGTGACAGCTTTTCAAAAATTTGGGATATTCATGGGTCCATTTTTTGATCTATTGAGTAAAAAGATGTTTTTGACCTGTATGTGTCGGTGTTTCTGTGCACATCGCTCAACACTAAAAGAATCCAATGTTTGTGAAATTTTGCAAGCTGATGTATTCTTCCATATAACGTGAACATTAATTAAACATGTTTAGTTTTAAGTTTTATTTTTTTTATTATTTATTGTATTTGTTGTTACAAATAAAATTACAAATAACAAACAAAACAAATTAATCATCTTGACCAATCCCAATAAGATCGACTAAAGATTTATCTCTCTTTTGAATCACATTTGTAGGGTTGACACTAGTATCTAGTCCCTTCACTTTTAAACACCGGATCTCTATAGCATCAAATCATGAGGTTTGATTCTCTTGAGGCGGCGTATCTCGTTATTAAATGTGCCAGTCATGTCCTTCATGTCCTGATTAGCATGAACTAGGAGACGTTGTTTATGCCTCAAAGCCACCTTCCTCACTTCTTCTTTTACTGAATTCACTTTTAAATCCCGGTGTAAATCGCTATTACGAATATACCATGGAGCTTGAACTAATCCTCGAAGGACTTTATTTTGAAACTTCTGAATAACCATCATGTTAGTTTCTTTCGTACAGCCCCAGATTTGGATGCCATAGGTCCATACAGGCTTCAGCACCTGCTTGTAAATTAATAGCTTGTTATGAATAGACAACTCAGAGTTTCGTCCAAGCAACCAGTAAAGTTGCCTGTATTTTATATTGAGTTCTTCTTTCTTTTTCTTTACATGCTCCTTCCACTTCAGCTTTGTATCAAGTGTCATGCCAAGATACTTGGCTGTATTCCCATGAGACAATGTTTTGGCGTTTATTGTCAAGGGTATTGGTACTAACTTTTTATTTGTAAAATGAATATAGGTAGATTTTCCTTCATTTATTTTAATGCGCCAACATTTAGTCCATTCAATTACTTTGTCTACAGCTCTCTGCAGTTTGGTAGTAGCAACGACCGCATCTTTTCCAACAGCTAAAATAGCGGTATCGTCGGCAAAGGTAGCAGTGGTGGTATTATTTTCCTGAGGTATATCACGGGTAAACAGTAAATAAAGGGTTGGGCCAAGAAAGCTCCCCTGTGGAACTCCTGCAGCTATTTTATGAAGTTCTGAAAACTTGTTATCATGTCTAACACGAAAGTGTCTATCTGAAATATATGAGTTTATTATTTGAAAGTAATGTCGAGGAAGGTCTCGCCTAAGTTTACATAATAATCCCTCATAAGTTTTAAGTAAATAATCCATAAAATTAACAAAAATTACATTTTAACTAAACGATTTTGTTCAATTTAATTTAAAATATATCAAAACACTAAAATTCCAAAACAAAAATAATGTAAATTTAAAAAAAAAACTCAGTTTAGAATTTTTGAGGTACATCAAATTTCGGTCATTAAAGAGCTAAAAATTAGTAAGTTATGTGAATGTACATACACTGAAAAAATTATTAAAACTTACGGGTTTGTAACGGTGTGAAAAAACCAAAATGGTATCAAAAAATTGCAACTGATGTTCACTTTAATTGTTTGGTTTTCGGACCGAAAAACTTTGAATGATTTAGCAAGCGACCGGTTCAATTTGGGCTCGCAGTTACTTCACTTTACACATATCTTATACGAGATTTGTTAGTACCTCGTAGCCCTGTGTGTCTAAAAAGGTTACAGAAAACAATTAATTCGTATTTGAAATAATAGAAAGCGATGCTTGTTTTCATTTCAGTCAGTGTGTATGTTAACCAATGCCGGTCGTATACCGCAGTTGCCATTCATCAAAATCTAATATTTTGTAGCTGTAGTGTAATTGCCACAGCCTCACAGATTGAAACTTACGTTGAAAGATGTTCACTGCCACGTCACTCAACAATGCCTCGCACGCTTTTAGAGTTTCGATTAGAACTTGCATATTCGCAATATTACTATACGGCGTTGTGTTTGTTGTTTGCTTGTTTGGGATCTCTCACTTCCATCTCTTATTAAGCCTTTGTAGGCTGTTTGGAATAGAACTTTATACAGCGGTGTAGGTTATTGACCTATGTAGAAAACAATAGGCATTTTGTATTGTGATGTATGACAGGAACAATGAACACTTTTTTAGTACTGAAAAAGCCTGTATAAATGTGCTTACGAATTTTAAATGTAATTACTGTTACAAATATTAATTTAACAATCTGCTTTAAATTAAATATGTACTAATTTACTCGTTGTTCAACAAAATTTCCCAAGTTTTATAATTTGATTGTTGAAGTGTCAGTGGAATTTGAATTTGTAGCGATTCCTGTAGAACTCACAAGCATTTGGAAAATAAAATAATTTGTTGTTAAAATACTTTAAATTTTATGAGAGAATTACCAGTTAAATTTTCAAAACTTTGAGTCAGCTTGTAAAACAATGCAAATTCGTTAAGATTAAAATAATATTTTATTCATATCTTTATATCTTCGTAATACGAGAAATTATACTTATTTATATTTATTACATTAATAAATATGTAAATTGTAATAATTACTAATATTTTTTAGTGTGACTGAAAAAAAAAACATTTATCTCTGTAGTACGAAATTGTCAACAGATAACAGCTCTATTTTCGTACCAAACAATGTGTTCATTACAATTCATACAAGCAACATTTAAACAGCTGATCAAAGTGTGCTGACTTTGATAAAAGTTACTTACTTTTACAAGATTGTGTAACATTCGTTCAACTAAAATTCGTTTTATATAAACTTTAATTTACTGCACGGCTCTGTTTTACGAATGTTACAAGTTATACATTCACCAGTAAAATTTAACCAACTTGTGAAAATAGTCACGTGTTTCAGAGACAAAGTTACAAGACTTGTATTAACCAGTAAATATTAACTAATTCACTGTCAACATTTTACGGTTTCACATTTGTAACCTTTAAATTTTTCATAAGTTACGAGTTTACACGGGTGAAAACAATGAAATTTAATCCACTTTCATAGTTGGGTAATTTTATTGTGCTATCATTTTATTTTTATTTTGGTATAATTTACCGCCATTTTACAGATTTTATAGGTAACAAACTTATAAAGGTTATTACCAAAATCTAACATATACACTTATTCATTTCTACTTCAGGCTTGAAGCGAAAATCATCTCGAAGATGCCGGATATGGTTTTGGACGTATCCATCCAGAACAATGTTCTTTTCGAAAGACAAATTTGTAGAACTGATGTACACAGGTTTTCAATGTAATTCATATGTTTAAAGACACGCACACGCGCCAGTCCACGCGCGCACACAAATAACATCACTTGTGTCTCTATCGCACAATGCGTTGCACAAAAACGTTGCTATGTAAGTTTGCAGGGTAATAATGAAGTCAGTATTTATCTCACATTATGCCTTACTTTATAAAGCACTAACTATTCTATTTCGAGCAGTTTCTAATACATATTTGTAATCAAATAAGGAAATGTAACATCGCAATAATGAATGCAATTTGCTTGAACGCTAACATTAATATAGTGTTGATAAAGTTTGTGTTGCATACTGTATAAGCAAATAAGCAGACTTTAAGGATTAGGGTGTCTGAAGGGTGTAATGTAGTTACATGCTTCATGCTTCATGCTTCATACTAAAATGGAAGGTTCAGCGAATTTCAATTGTAAAACGAGTAGCTGAAGCAGCCATTAGAACATATAAGATCCCTGATCCTGACCTCTAGAACACATTTAGAGTGGTCGTTAATTGTTTTGTGTGCAGTATTCCAGTTAAATATGCGTGCGATTGTGCGCATGCGCGACTAAGTGTATCAATACTCTAGCGTTCGTAGACTGAATTTGCTTCCATTCAGATTTGCAATGAACATTGATTTTTAACAACATTTTGAAAGTGATGCTTTGTAGACAATCTAGGCTGACAGGATGGCACCGAAAATTCTGAAACTGAAACTTTTATCTTCATATTTTGTTAAAATAATATGTAAAAAATTCAAATTTTTAAATAAAAAACACAGATTCTTCTCAAATGTAGTTCTTAAGTATTAATCAAAACAAATGGTTAAGATACAGAAACAAAATCTGCTCAACAAAAACTGACAAATCGGCATAACAGGTTAATCAGTGTACCAAATCAGTGTGAAAAAAAGAAATTTACAGTTAAAAAAATCGAAAAATTAAAATAAACCCTGACCGCTGTGTTAGCTGTTTAAGTTTTTTTTTATTTACTCTAGAACCGTAATTGTTAAATTTCAATTCTGCTAAGCATAAGTCAGTTTTATTTACGCCTTTTCAATGGTATTTCAAATAAACGCGTCACCCAGTTGTCTCGCTGGCGTGATGGAAGCAATTTTCCAAAATTATTTTCCTTCAACTTAACCGTTTTTTTATTACGATTCACTGTAAAAAATATTTAAGAAAAAAGTGATTAATTTTAAAGAATTGAAATGACCGCCATTTTGAAACTGCTGAATGAATTTTGTTGGTGGACGAACTAGTTCAAGCTACTACCGAAATAGGACTAAAATTTCGAACGAGAGCCAGCTGTACGCTCTATAAGGTTAGGATTGGCGCATATTTTGATGTTTTGGTGCTGGGTCGATAATCGTCACTTCAATAGTTCATTTTTCAATGGAAATTTACTTATTAAGTGTAGGAGTATAAATTACTTTTATATTATTTTCATTTGTTATGTTGCTTCTTAAGTATTTGCTTCCAATACGTCAGCAAGACAGCTGTGTGCCTGGAATATTTTATTCAGTTTAAAAAGGCAAACTCAAACTGCTTTCATACTGTACAAATTTTGATTTATATTTTTCAATATTCTGCCAGCAATATAATACATTTGTAATATGTCAGTAGTTTAAAAGTAGGATAAGAATACAAGTAATAATTTAGCATTACAATATAACATAACCAAAGAGAAAATATTCGGTTCGCTTCTTGTTGGAAGAATGCAGGCAAATCTAGGTCAAGTTTATCTTCAATACTGTGCAATGAATTCAGCATGTTTCATTTTATCTTACAATCGCTTTAAATTTTTTGTTTTGGAACTTTGGAACGGAAACATAGAAACTGTACTGCGATAAATAAAATAGTACATATTAGTCTGACAGTAAGTCATAACTTGCAACGACTTTTACTAGAAATATTTATTTCTATAAATGTATACAAACTTTTAGGACAATTATTTTGGAATGTTTTATCTGATAGTGGAATTATGTATGAGCGGCCATCATGATACAGACCTTCCGGTGGTCTGCGGGTTGTTAAAATACTTATATACAGAATGTCTCGTAACTCTCTGAACACGCTTTGTAAAATTGTTTTTTGGTTTAAGACAAACTCATTTTACAAAATAAACATGAGTCTCTGGTGTCTAGTATTTTGTCTGTCTCTATGTTTTTCATTAAAGAAAAATCGTATTTTAGAAACTACTGACCCTACTTTAATGAAACTTTAGTTAATTATTTATACTGATAGGATCTATCAACAAAAAAATTACTGTCCGTTTTACAAAATAACTTGCAAGAATAATTTTTTTTTAGGAAAAATTACAATAAATCTAATGACACCTTAGTTTTTGAAATTGTATTAAAAATAACCGAGTTTTTGCAATTTTTGTCTGATCCTGGTACAGTCTATTTTGGATTTCTCCACAATGACCTATCAATACAGCAATGGAACGAATAACAACTCTCAAATATCTGGATAGTTATGATAGTATTTGAACACCTTGTTAAAGCCTGTAAGGTGTGGATTAAATATAAGTTTTATTTTAAAGTAAAAATTTACTGTAATATCTGTTTTAGGTGAATGTTTATTTAATTTAAATAAATCAAAGAATTATTACATTATTACTTTTTTGTTATACTTAACGGTTTAAATAAGACAACCATTTCATTCTACTGTATTTACAAGAATTGCTAGAAATAACGATCAATTCAACACGGTCGTATAAACTATAGATCAATCACTGTTTGTCGAATACGTTCAAAAACTGGGACGTCTTGAATAATTGCAGCTGATTCAGTTAGGTCGATTTCACTTTTAACTGTTAAGTATTATAAAAAAGCATTAATCTAATAGTTTATTGATTTATTGAAATAAATTAAACAGCGCTTAGAAACGAATCTCACATTTAAATTAATATTTTAAAGTAACAATTTTACTTAACCTTCACCCTATAGGCCTAAACAAGGTATTTAAATACTATTATAGCCGCACTGCACTATAGAAAATCAGCATATTCCAGATATTTGGGAGTGATTATTGGTTTCACTGTTAGCTCATTATGGAAAACCACAGTCAGACAAAAATTGCAAATCGATCATTTAATCCGCTTTCAAAAAACTTGTCGTTAGATTTGTCATAAATTTTCCTAAACATAGTTATGCTTTGTAGTTATTTTGCAAAACGACTAGTTCTCTAATAATTTAGAATGATTTAAATGGCAGCGATTTTGAAATTTGCGTAGTAATTTTCAATCATATTTTTTATTTGTTGACTGTATCACTATAAAGAGTTGACTTAAGTTTGGTTACGGTCGGTCCAATAGTTTTTGAAATATGATTTTGTTTATTAAAAACACTTAGAGGCAGGCAAAAATTTAGTTATTAGACACATGTTTATTCTGTAAAATGAATTTGCTTTGACCCAAAGAACAATTCTACAAAGCGTGACCAGAAATTTACGAGACAACCAGTACATATAAGTTATGTCGTTGACTGATTGGTTTAAAAAAAACTCCAGATTGAATTTTAATAATGAATTTGTTATAATAATTATAATTAACAATTAGGTTCAACTTTTTCTTATGTACAGGGATGACTTAACTATCAGCGTTATGCCCACACTAGATCAGACTCAACTATGTTAATAAAGCTTTGTTATAATGCAGTGAGAATGCAAAAAATGATGAGACTTTTGAAGGAAATTTATAACATATACAAGATTAGCTAATCTTATTACATTATCTATTGTCTTAACATAACATACACTATATAGCTTATATTTATTGCATTAAAAAATCAGCGACCCTAAAAAATTTTAAATAATTACGAATTTCATTTCTGATGAAAATCGAAAAACCTAACCTAACCTAACAAAATCAGGATTTACTAGAACTTGGAAAACCTACAAGAGTAATGAATCTTGTTAGTTCACAAGCATAATTTGAGTAAAAGCTGAAAGAACGATAATGAGAAATTGTTAAAGTTTTTCAGTTTTATTTTATCGATAGCCATCGAACAAAATTTCTGTGACCGTAATTCATTTTGAGAAAGTTTGTGCAATGTTCAAGTAACTTTTATTTTAAATACCACTAATGCCAAAACGTAATGTTAGAAAATAATTGTGATATTAATATATAATGTTCATAATGATAATAATGTTCAACAAAATGGGGAACATTTTTGTTACTGAGTCGGTAGGGTAATGAGCAGTGCTGTAATTCGGATCTGCGCACAGGTTCGAGTCTAGTTAATACCATTGGATTTCCCCTTGCGTTATTTCGATATGGGATCTTCATTTCTGGCACAAAATAAAATTGTTAAAAGTGGACTTAAAAAGTAAATTTAAAATACGAGATTAAGCTTTTTAATTGCTACATTAGTGCATTCGATGCTGTTTATAGAAGTAATGTACTTTAATCAGACGAAATGTGTCTATAAATTCAACAAAGTACTGTCGTATTACAAGACTTCAAAATTCTTTTAAAGACTGTTTTAATTAACTGAAGCAATCATGTTTTCCAGACGCTTCTGGAGCTATTTATCTTCTGTAGGTTGAGTAAAAGAAGTGATAGTAATTAATATATTATAAATTAAAAATATTATAAAATAATAATAATAAAATAATAATTATAATAATAATAAAATAATAATAAAAAAATAAAAATATTATTTTTCACAAAGATAAACAAGGATTATTCAATTGTGTGGTAGGAATGGAACAAAACAGGATCAAACTGTTTTTATATTAATAGATTTATTGACTTATTATTTTGGCACATTTATAAAGTAAGTATTCTTACAGTCTTACTGATTTACTATTTTGGCACATTTATAAAGTAAGTATGCTTATTTATTTACTTTTTATCATACATTTACATCTTTATGTTCAACTGGCATAAAGCAAAAAGTTAGCAAACATCTTTTATAGCTCCTTCAGGAAAGCATTGTAAAGATTTTTAAACTACTTTACATTGTCTAGACTTTACTGGATTTTAACATCTCGCCAGAATGTAAAGAAATATCGATTAATTGACCGAGCGAAGCAAGGTCTGTTGCAACTCGACTCTTCAGCATTTGGTTTGTGCTTTTGTTTGTTACGGAGTTTTGGCCAAACGCATTAACAGATTTTTTAAAAATTTGTGTAAAGCCCGAACGACATACAAGGTCTATACCAAAAGTAGTAGGACTGATTTTCTGTAGCTCAAGCGGAGCTGTGGAGAGGGTTTGGCTGGGCGAGGTGAAGGGGACACTTAGCAACAGAGAAACACCAGCCGCAGTCGCCTACGGGCTTTGGTTAAGTGTAGATATGTTTTATTGTGAAGCGTGTTTTTTGTCGTTGCCGATGCACAAAATGAGTCAAAATCTCGAGCAGCGCTATTCGATAAATTTGTGTGTCAAACTCGGGAAATCGGCAACCCGAGAAATGGCAATCCTGGAAACGAGAACCTAGAAATGGTTGTCGGCTTACGGGGATATTGCAATGAACCGCTCCAGTGTTTTTGAATGGCACAAACTGTTTAAAGAAGGTAGGGAAGTGCATGGCTCGCTCGTCGTGAGGCAACTGTTGGCCCGATTCGACGTTGTCACATTGCCGCACCCCGCCTACAGTTCCGATCTGGCTCCACCTGACTTTTTTGCATTCTCACAGATGAAAAGACAGCTGAAGGGACATTGTTTGACTCGATTCAGGACGTTCAAGCAGCATCGACGAGGGCTCTCAACAGCATCCCCGAAGCTGACTTCCAGAAAGCGTACGGCGAATAGCAGCAGCGTTATTCTGAGTGTCTAGTTACCCAAGGGTGCTACTTTGAAGAATTTAAGGAATTGTAAACATATCTTCAATAAATTAAAAAAAAAAAAATCAGTCCTACTACTTTTGATATAGACCCTGTATTTTAAAACTTTTTCCCAATCACTTCTTTTCAAGATGGCAGCATCTGATTTACAATAAGGAGTAAATGCATTTTTGGCCAAAACATTGACTGACTGTTTTAAAAATTGATAAGAAGGCAACCTTGTATAAAGCCCAAATGACGTACGCTTAAGATTTCCCTTTCACTTACTTCTGTTTCAAGATGGCAGCCTCTGATTTAACAATGACATGTGTACGCAGTTTTGGCTAAACGCATTGACCTATTTTTCTAAACTTTGGTACAAAGATAACTTTTATAAAGCTCAAATTATGTATATTTAACATTTCCCCTATTAACCCCTTCTTCAAGATGACGGCCTCTGATTTACCAATGATGGGTGTACGTAATTTTAATCAAATTCATTGACGATGTTTTGAAATTTGTTACGAAAGTACCTTTTATAAAGCCTGAAAGACTTTTGTGTAATGATTTTTCTCAATCAACATGGCTAAGTCCTTTTAAACATGGCGGCATCTGATTTAAAATAACGAGTGTATGCTTTTTTGGTCAAAAGCATTGACCGATTGTTTTAAAAATGTGACACGAAGACACATTGTGTAAAGCCCAAAATGACGTAGGACTATGTGTAAGATTCCCTTTCCACTTACTTCTGTTTAAGACGTATGTGTAAGATTTTTTCCTAGTCACTTTCGTTTCAAGATAGTGGGCTTTGATCCAACGTTGAAGGTATAGTTGCTGGTTATTTTCTGTAATATTGGCTGAACGGCAAAACCTATCACAATTTTGACAGCTTCGCAAAGCGAGAGCATAAAATTTCCAATATAGTGGTTCCAGTTATTACGGTTACCGGTTAAATTGGCGGAAGAAGTTACGAGCGCTTTCGTGGAGCGCTCTGTATGTAATTAAGTAGAATATACTTCGAGGACTACTGTACTATTAACAGTAAACATTGAACAGTTTAGTTCTAAATGTCTAGCGAATTATTGCAGCACTGTCAGATGACCTGTTCATCGGAAGTCGTTCTAACTGATAACGAATATTGTACAGGAACTCCGGCGATTATTTGCTGCTACTTGGCGGCGAAACCAATAAATCTGTGTTAATTAAGAACGCCAGCTCTTTTTAGTCATATTGGCACTGTTAATTAACTGCTACTGATCGGTAACTCTGGTGATTAGCTGTTATTCTCGAGTTGCGGACTGTGATGAATCTTTGTTGTAACTGGAAGATGAAAAAACGATGTAAAAAAAACTTGGAATTTATTTTTATAATAAATGTGCTACTTTGGCTTCAGTTATGAACTAAGTTTAGGAAAACTATAATCAACTTGGAGAAATTAAAAGGATTTTTTTCAATAGATCAAAATTATGTTTTTGGTGCTTATGGATTACACTTGAGCAAAAAGTCAAAATAGTTAAAATCGATCGTGAATTAATCCAATTTTTAACATAAAAGAGGTTTCAAAAAAATGTTTTAACTGAAAAATATCCTAAAGTTTGGAAAAGACATGCCAAAGTTCTACAAAATCCATCAGTTCTTTTCTGTGATGTTCATAGAGACAATAAACAAAAACGGACAGATATCTAAACCACTTGTTGTAATCAGGAGACCTGTAAGATCAATTTATTTTAGAAACCCTATTTTTTTCTGGTTTTGGCTCCTGAACCGGATTTTAACACAACAGTTATATGCCTAACATTTAACAGTTAATGCACAACAGTTAACAGTTATATGCACAACAGTTAACACAACAGTTATATGCCTAACATTTAACAGTTAATGCACAACAGTTATATGGCTAACATTTAACAGTTATGTGCACAACAGTTATATGCCTAACATTTAACAGTTAATGCCAACAGTTAACAGTTATATGCACAACAGTTAACACAACAAATATGCCTAACATTTAACAGTTAATGCACAACAGTTATATGTCTAATATTTAACAGTTAATGCACACCAGTTATATGCCTAATATTTAATAGTTAATGCACAACAGTTATATATCTAACATTTAACAGTTAATGCACAACTGTTATGTACCTAATATTTGAGCAAACAATGGTAATCTATATGAAAAATGTGATCCCGAAGTTTCGATTTTTAAAAATAGCTTACACATCAGATTTCTAGAGAAAATAGAAACGTTAGAGACAATTTGTGCAGTTTAGGCTATGCACCATTTTGGCCAATGAAAATTTAAAAAACTGACTTGCGTGTCTGAATGTGAGCGTGCGTGGGTTTGTTTATAGAATGGAGACTAAGTATTGAGAGGGCGGGAGTGAAAGTTACGTGAGTTTTCGCTTTTACCATTACTTAAAATAAAGGACCTAAATATCCGGTCATCGCATGTTCTGAAAGTCTTGGACTATTACTTAAATCCCGGGCCAAGATAATGTTCACCAGCTTTATTGAACAGTTTTAATAAGTTACGCACTGACCTTGGACATTATTACATTTAAATGAAACAGCTGATATTTTTTTATAACTTAGTCACTTCACTTTTCTAATACCCTATTTAAAGATTACCACCTGATCTTCCAGCTTTGCCCAAGTATATATTTATCACAATTTTCTATTCGCTGTTAAACTAGCTTATGTCATCAATATTAATATTAATATTGTTATCAATTATCTTACTGCTTTCGAATTGTGGACATTTTATTTTCTACTCTGTCCTCATCCTTTTCCATGAATGAAAAAGGATGAGGCTTTTTTGTTCTCACATGAACAAAAAGCGCATTTGAGTGTTACTATTAATCTCTGCAGTTCTAAAACTGCATACAACACTAATATCAGTCAACTTTTCCATATTTTACTTACCTAAACAGTATTTGTTCCTAGTAAATAATACTATAGGTAGGCCTATACCAAATTTGGTTGAAATATCTCTATACATCCTAGAGTTATTGTGACACACACACACACACACTTTTATATATTTTAAAAGTATGTAAAATATAAAATTGATACATTCATTTCCCGTTAATTCACCGAGTT
Source organism: Callitettix versicolor (assembly GCA_022606455.1). Lineage (NCBI taxonomy): Eukaryota > Metazoa > Arthropoda > Insecta > Hemiptera > Cercopidae > Callitettix > Callitettix versicolor. Next base: position 66,233,945 of record CM040189.1, read on the forward strand.
AAAAAAAGTTTCTATATGATATCTCTCCGCGCGCGCGCGCGCGTGTGTGTGTGTGTGTGTGTGTGTGTGTGTGTGTGTGTGTGTGTGTGTGTGTGTGTGTGTGTGTGTGTGTGTGTGTGTGTGTGTGTGTGTGTGTGTGTGTGTGTGTGTGTGTGTGTGTGTGTGTGTGTGTGTGTGTGTGTGTGTGTGTGTGTGTGTGTGTGTGTGTGTGTGTGTGTGTGTGTGTGTGAGTGCGCGAGCGTGTGTGTACACTAGTTTATGTAAATTTTAACGAACCCCTTAAAAGTTATCTAAATTCCAGAATCGGTGCTCATTTTAAGGTCGTGAAATTACAATGATAATTGCTCCTATAGCTCATTTTTCAATGTAAATTCAGTAATAAATTAATAAGAAGTAGATTGATGATATAAAAAAGTGATTATTACAATATGTTTGTTTAAGAACTCCTTTTTTTAATAAAACGTTAAGACTAAACAAATTGACAGGTAACGAATACATTTACTATGCAGTTCTGATATCACATTTCGGAACTATTGTTAAATAGATTTTTTTTAAGAAATCCCCCGCAGGGGGATGCAGACTAGCTGCACCTATTGAGAGGAATTAGAAGTCCCTCGCGGTACGTGAGTCTAACACACACTTACACTTACAACACTACACTTACGACTTTTAACACTTTACACTCACACTTATATTTAGGGAGGCGACAATAGCCATAATGTGCTTTTCGCCTTAAAATTAAATTACTATTTTAAGAAATAATTGTCTAGAAACATATTTTCTTCAACTGTGTCAACGATTTTGATAAAAGTTTGCTAATATATTGTCTAAACAATTCTGTAAAAGGAAGTTACCAAGGAGAAACAGTTCTAAATTCTCCAAATAGCTTTATCATTATAATTAAAATAAATTCCGAAATCAGTTCATATGTCTAAAGCCGTTTGGCTTTTTTTGTAGCTAATTTGTAGTTCAAATTGTAGCTAATTTGAATAAAGGAACAAATTAAACTTCAGGAGTAAATCACCCTCAAAATAGGCTATATTTGTTTAGCTCTTTAATATTGTTAAAGATTAAGCGACAAGTATTTTGTTTTTGTTTTTTGGTGTTAAAGGGATTTTGGATTTATATAAGCGCTTTAATAAATTAAACTGTATGTTTGTCCACTATGTTTCCGCCTTTCATTGAAATTGTTTCAACTATTAATAACTTTTATATTGTAAAAAGCAGTTAAATATCCTTAAGTTATTTGCCTGCTCTGTGGATTATGGACTCTATATTGGATTCTTCATTCTATAAAAGTTACAGCTTCACTTGCACTAAATATTTACTCTTCGTGGGAATAATGCGGATGTACAAATAGATGCCGACTGACCTCTTTGGTTGCAGGAACACAAAGACTCTTTGTCCTTCTGTTTGTTCAGTCTTCGAGTTCACATAGTTAATTACTTTTAAAGTTGAGTTACTCCACATGTGTCGTATAATAGTTCTTAATGCGTGTAAAACTTTATATAACAACAAGCCTCTTGCGTCTGTCGTAGCGCCCCTCTAGCGCATATTGATTGTTCCGTTAAAATTCATTGATTAAACTCGAATATATTAAATACTGAAGTGATATTAGTCACCATTATTTTTCTTCAAAAAAAGAGAATATGTAAATGATACCGCTAAACGTAGAACTTTCTGGTATTGGTTATTATACGAGGGTTGATCAAATATAAACGAGACTGATTTTTTAAATAATTTATTGCTTACTTACAAATTATCCTTGATACAACTTATTTTTCTACATAGTCTCCCGCACGAGTAACACATTTTTCCCACCGGATTGGAAGTTTTTTAATTCCATCTTCGTAAAAAGTTCTCGGGCATTCATTGAGCCATTGGAGCACGAAGGTCTCCACAGCAGAATCGTCTTCGAAACGCTGGCCTCCAAGCGCCTCTTTGAGTGGCTCAAACAGGTGATAGTCGCAGGGTGATAAGTCTGGACTGTATGGGGGATGTTCCATTGGTTCCCAGCCAATTTGATCGAGTTTAAGCCTCTTAGCGTTCGCCGAATGTGGTCGGGCATTATCGCGAAGAAGAATGACGTTTCTCGCCGGTTTAGATTTCCTTTTCCTACGAAAAGACTGTTTTGCGGCCTCTAAAACATCGCAATAATATTGTGCATTTATTGTGCGTCGTTGATGGAGGAAATCGACGTGAAAGGCGCCTTGATTGTCGAAAAATACAGTGGTCATTACTTTCCCGGCCGACGATCGTGATTTGGCCTTCAGGTTTTCTACTGCTTCCCGTCCTTCGGCGAATTCCTTGTGCCAAGCAAAAACGCGAGCTCTTGACAGGGTCCTGTCCCCGTATTGAGCCGTCAATCTACGAAAGATTTCAGTCGGATTGACCCCCTCCTTGGCCAAAAACTTAATAATAATTCTCTGCTCCACGGAAACGTGCACTTCACTCTCACTCATTGTATAGTTTTATACTGAAGGGTCCGAACGGAAATGTTGCCCGTCTACGCCCGTCCCAAACCTCCCAGGCTACCTGAAACCCCACCCTTTAGAGTTCAATGTCCAACGGAAAAGTTTTTAGAAAGTCAGTCTCGTTTATATTTGATCAACCCTCGTATTTATAAAACCCCTCTTTGGAAATAATCGAAAAAATGTAAGGGTAACAATCTAAGATAATCAATTTCTCACAACTGGTTTCTATATTGCACTATATTTTGGTTTATTGCCACCAATTTATTAGTAGAACTCTTTCAAGAAACGAGACTGTATTATTTGGGTCTCTTATTACCCGTATTTGAGCTAACCTTGATTAACGATGATTAAGATTGTAAAACAATATTTTCAAAAACGTGTAATTAAAAAGTAAACAGTTTTAACGTTTTAATATTTTAACAACCTCTATAATAAAACGGATAAACTAATTTTGCAACTACTACAATTTTTGATAAAAACGTATCGAACTCTTAGTTCACGTGATGTTCAGTATTGTCAGTTTGGAAAAAACGATCCCATTCGTTACGACAAAGCTACGTGTGTTATTATTTCTAAACACACAACATAGATTTAGAGATTGATTCACCAACAGAAAGTTTGATTTTTGCAGTGACTGTACCAAAAGTTATTTTGCAGAAACGTTTGGAGATAAATAAACACTTTATAAAAAATATTACTTTTTGAAATTGGCAATCTATCAGATGGAAAGGTCAAATCAGTTTGAAGAACGCAATACACGACGACCAATTTGCAGGACTTGCCTAAGGACAGCGGGTCTATCACTTCGAGGATTTCTTTGAAATTGTGTTTTACAACACTTTCTGTAACAAAACAAAAAAACACTTTCTGTAGAAGATTTTAAAAATATATGGTCTATCTGTAAACATTACGCAAACTTTCACACTCCCTGTTGTGTTACTGTCTCCCTTCCAAAATATCATGTTCGCAAACTTTCACACTCCCTGTTGTGTTACTGTCTCCCTTCCAAAATATCATGTTCGCAAACTTTCACACTCCCTGTTGTGTTACTGTCTCCCTTCCAAAATATCATGTTCGCAAACTTTCACACTCCCTGTTGTGTTACTGTCTCCCTGTCTCCAAAATATCATGTTCATAAACTTTGTGTTACTGTCTCCCTTCACATGTTCGCTCCTGTTGTGTTACTGTCTCCCTCCAAAATATCATGTTCGCAAACTTTCACACTCCCTGTTGTGTTACTGTCTCCCTTCCAAAATATCATGTTCATAAACTTTCACACTCCCTGTTGTGTTACTGTCTCCCTTCCAAAATATCATGTTCGCAAACTTTCACACTCCCTGTTGTGTTACTGTCTCCCTTCAAAATATCATGTTCATAAACTTTCACACTCCCTGTTGTGTTACTGTCTCCTTCTATCAAAACTATCATGTTCTGTAAACTTTCCCTTTGTGTTACTGTCTCCCTTCAAAATATCATGTTCATAAACTTTCACACTCCCTGTTGTGTTACTGTCTCCCTTCCAAAATATCATGTTCATAAACTTTCACACTCCCTGTTGTGTTACTGTCTCCCTTCCAAAATATCATGTTCGCAAACTTTCACACTCCCTGTTGTGTTACTGTCTCCTTCCAAAATATCATGTTCGCAAACTTTCACACTCCCTGTTGTGTTACTGTCTCCCTTCCAAAATATCATGTTCGCAAACTTTCACACTCCCTGTTGTGTTACTGTCTCCCTTCCAAAATATCATGTTCATAAACTTTCACACTCCCTGTTGTGTTACTGTCTCCCTTCCATGTTCAAAACTTTCATCATGTCTCCTTCAAAATATCATGTTCAAAACTTTCACACTCCCTGTTGTGTTACTGTCTCCCTTCCAAATATCATGTTCACTTTCACACTCCCTGTTGTGTTACTGTCTCCCTTCCAAAATATCATGTTCGTTGTGTTACTGTCTCCCTTCAAACTTTCACACTCCCTGTTGTGTTACTGTCTCCCTTCCAAAATATCATCATGTTCTGTCTCCCTTCCAAACTGTTCACACTCCCTGTTGTGTTACTGTCTCCCTTCCAAAATATCATGTTCGCAAACTTTCACACTCCCTGTTGTGTTACTGTCTCCCTTCCAAAATATCATGTTCGCAAACTTTCACACTCCCTGTTGTGTTACTGTCTCCCTTCCAAAATATCATGTTCGCAAACTTTCACACTCCCTGTTTGTGTTACTGTCTCCTTCCAAAATATCATGTTCTTTCACAAACTTTCACACTCCCTGTTGTGTTACTGTCTCCCTTCAAAATATCATGTTCGCAAACTTTCACACTCCCTGTTGTGTTACTGTCTCCCTTCAAAATATCATGTTCATAAACTTTCACACTCCCTGTTGTGTTACTGTCTCCCTTCCAAAATATCATGTTCGCAAACTTTCACACTCCCTGTTGTGTTACTGTCTCCCTTCCAAAATATCATGTTCGCAAACTTTAAAATAGAATCTTAATGTCGGCGTAATTCCTAAAAATTGGTCCATCAGATTTTATTCGAGTGATTTCATATGTTATACGAGTATAATGAACATATGGGCAAATTGTGACATTATGTAGATAAGGATCATATATTTTCTTTTTGTTTAGATAAATCCCAAAATGAAATTTCTAGTGATATAGAGATTCTACAATATTGTTTGACACTTTATATTTTATTGGACACTTGAATAAATGCAGACAATTTTTACGGCTGATATTGATAAAATTCAATATGTAATAAGATTGCACCTATTGAGAAGATTTAGACGTCTCTCGCGGTACTCGAGTCTAACACACACACTCACACTCATATTTAGCGAGGCTATACTAGCCTCAATGTGCTTTTCGCCCTAAAATAAACGATAATAATAATATCCTGTACTGTCTAATAACAATGAAACAGAGTGTAGATAACAGAGCTTAGAGGCAGGACAGATATTTAGGCGAAGACTGATTAAATGTTTACTTTATGGTTTTCTATGTTTGTCGACTTTGATTACTGTCAAAATACAGTGTATTGTGTCTAAATTTTACCAAACGTTTGGAAAAAAATACTTTTTGTATATTTACAGAATTTGTGTTTCATTTTCAGACTTCAATAGTGTAAAAAGAGATTATAAAACAGATCGAAATATCCCAAAAGCAGATATGTTTGCCTGTGTATAGAATTTTGAATGAAGACCGTTTGTTCTGATCATATTTACAGAATAAACGCACTTCAATTACATACATACGAGGGTTGATCAAATATAAACGAGACTGATTTTTTAAAAAATTTATTGCTTACTTACAAATTATTCTTGATACAACTTATTTTTCTACATAGTCTCCCGCACGAGTAACACATTTTTCCCACCGGATTGGAAGTTTTTAATTCCATCTTCGTAAAAGTTCTCGGGCGTTCATTGAGCCGTTGGAGCACGAATCTCCACCGCAGAATCGTCTTCGAAACGCTGGCCTCCAAGCGCCTCTTTGAGTGGCCCAAACAGGTGATAGTCGCAGGGTGATAAGTCTGGACTGTATGGGGGATGTTCCATTGGTTCCCAGCCAATTTGATCGAGTTTAAGCCTCGTAGCGTTCGCCGAATGTGGTCGGGCATTATCGTGAAGAAGAATGACGTTTCTCGCCGGTTTAGATTTCCTTTCCTACGAAAAGACTGTTTTGCGGCCTCTAAAACATCGCAATAATATTGTGCATTTATTGTGCGTCGTTGATGGAGGAAATCGACGTGAAAGGCGCCTTGATTGTCGAAAAATACAGTGGCCATTACCTTCCCGGCCGACGATCGTGATTTGGCCTTCAGGTTTTCTACTACTTCCCGTCCTTCGGCGAATTCCTTGTGCCAAGCATAAACGCGAGCTCTTGACAGGGTCCTGTCCCCGTATTGAGCCGTCAATCTACGAAAGATTTCAGTCGTATTGACCCCCTCCTTGGCCAAAAACTTAATAATAATTCTCTGCTCCACGGAAACGTGCACTTCACTCTCACTCATTGTATAGTTTTATACTGAAGGGTCCGAACGGAAATGTTGCCCATCTACGTCCGTCCCAAACCTCCCAGGCTACCTGAAACCCCACCCTTTAGAGTTCAATGTCCAACGGAAAAGTTTTTAGAAAGTCAGTCTCGTTTATATTTGATCAACCCTCGTAGTTTCGAGCAAACGAAGTAAAATAGAAAATAGGCAGAGGAAAATCCAAGTGGCATACTTCTTCTAACTCGGTCAGAAATTTCCTTTCTGTCGGTATTAAAAATTTCAAATCAGAAAGATACACTTAGGAGGGAGATAAATAGATAAAGTATTTCAAAATTTATTTACTGCATGAGATAAATGAGCAAACATTACCGTTAAACGCGTAATTGGCAAGATGGTTCAAGACGTAGTTTTTTTGATTAAACACACTTCATCAAGTCGGTGTAAACGATTTATTTTTAAAATTGTAGAACACAACTATCTCGATCACGTGACGGATAAATTTACAAAAACTAACAACAATGAATAATGTCACGCAAACGAGCATTTCAAAACTCAAAAATATTAGTATTTATTTATTTTCTAAAAACTTTTCTACCTTCTACTTTTTAGTCGTGAATTTAACTTGAAAATTCAAAATGCTAATTTATGCAAATATTAATGCTGATTACGGTGGCAGGCTAAAATTAGATTTAAAAAATATGTAAGGTTGAAAAGTTTTTTAAAGAATTTAAATGATTGCAATTTTTTTGGGTAACACTTGTCCAAGCTGTTAATAAAATAAATGTTTATGTGCTACATTTGAATCAACTCAAATTAAAACTCTTTGAATGTAATATATATATATATATACATTCAAAGATATATATATATATATATATATATATATATATATATATATATATATATATATATATATATATATATATATATATATATATATATATATTTAACGTCCGACTATTGTGCACACTTGGGCTATTGCAGACGATGGGATTATATATAGCGTATAAAAATGCCAAGCACTGGCAGGGAATCGAACCCGGGTCCTCGGGGTGAAAGCCCAGTACGCTACCAACTAGGTATATATATATATATATATATATATATATACATACATGTATAGTGTATATTGCTTGCCTTTCTCGGCTCCTGTTGCTGCACGACAGATTATTACTATATGTATGTGATTCAATATATATAGCCTTTTTTGTAACCCAAGCCGCATGGCTCGTATGCCATCACGCCAGACCCTATTCATATGCAAGTATATATATATATATATATATATATATATATATATATATATATATATATATATATGTATACTTGTCTACATATCTACTTATATATGTATAAGATTCTGACGTGACGGCAAATCGAAGATTTTTCACCATTAAGCCCGCCAAAAAGTGAACTTTTTGTTCACTTCAAAAATTTACACATTCGTCACATAGGCTTTATACGTCCATACAAAATTTCAAAACAATAGGCCAGTGCGTTTGGCAAAAACTGCGCAGCAAACAAACACAAACCAAATGCCGAAAGGTCGAGTTGTAACAGAGATCTCGCTTCGCTCGATCTATTATTATTATTATATTATACTGAACATTAAACTCAATGTGAGCTACTTTGGACATAAAAGTAAATTACCAAATGTTTGCGGATATTACTGAGTTCATGAAACCAATCTAAATTTCTAAAATCTATTTTAACAAAGTAATCTTTGTAAAGCGAGATCTTGGCAGTATTTATTTGTTTACGTCACGCAAGCTGATGTAATTTATGCGCTTCTAAGAGCCCCCGGCTCGATTCTTTTAATAAATATAAATCTTCAATTTACAAAGCCAATGTAGTTCCGTCGATGACGTCATTCAGTAGAATGACGAGATTGTCTTTGCCCTCAATTTCCTTCCTAGGCAATAAAATCTTTTTGTATCTCTTTTGTTTAATCAGTTTTTTTTAATATAAATAAAGTAGTGCTGCTATAAAATTGCACTAACTTTTTTCAAATTCAGATAAACGAATGCTTAGGGGCAGTTAACGTAAATTAAATTCTAAACAGGAATTTATAAAATACAACTAGCAACATTTTAGTTATTTTACTGGAATGTAGTCTATAAGAATAGAAAAAGGCGTGTGGATCAATTTTCTTCCTAGAAATTCTGAGAAATAAATAAAATTCGATAATGTGAAATTTAACCAACAATTCTGCGTGTTTGTTTAATTAAGAATAAAATATCTACATGGTCCTTTTGTTATTTTGATTAAAACAAACTTTTATTTACTTTATTATAATTTTATATTTTGATAATATTTTAGTTAATCAGTGAATTTCTATTAGAGTTGCCGTCATCATAAAGACTAGTATATTGATTTTTGATTTTAATAACTGTTTGGACAAGTTTGGTACCCAATAAAATTTATTCTACTGTTTCAAAATCTTGACCAAAAGTTACCGTGGTTTTTAAATAATTTTGACTTGAATCGTATAAATTTCTAGTTTAAATTTTGTACACTAAAGTATTTCAAATTATGTAACTTCACGAATAACCGAAATTAATACTATATATGATACATGATTTTTCTGCAAATTTGTATATTATATTGTGTCTTTTGAACTGAATTTATTTTACAGTAAGGATGCATTTTTTTGTTTAAATGATAAAGAGCTTTATTTAAGATGCTGTTGAATAATTAATTTGATGCTGGAATAATTTTGTACCATTTATTATTCACGTTTATTTTTTACTTTAGGAAAACATTTTGTTAATGGACGTAATCCTATTGAGTTGTTAATAAATACTAACATCCACTCTGGTTTCCTCTACAAAGTAATTCCCTCTTTAAACAAATAAAATAGAGCACATTGTAATATGACATAAACCTTGTTTACAATTTATAACGTTGTGGCTTTAAAATGTAAAATACCGCTTAAATTAAAACTTTAATAACAGTAATAAAAACGTACACTGTCTTAAAGTAATTAAATTAAAAAAAAAGTTACAGGGAGTTATTTATGTAATTATTGTTTATAAACAATTTTAAGTTCTTAAACTTTATAGAACGAAACTTGTTCTTGCAATCAATTAATTTTGTATTTGCGTTTGTAAACATCGCTAAACAGCTAAGCGAATTTACGGCTAAGCGAAATTTTCTTAGAATTTACCTAGACCGTTAGTTTAGAGAAATACCGGTACAATGTTTAAATTTGAATTTTCAACTTTAATTGAAGTAAAAAACATGAAAATTAACAAAAAGAGTTATTATTTTTTTTAGGATAACTTTATCTTTAAAAAAACTGATATGTTATTAATAAAAGAGAGAAGAAAACATTTCTCAAAATAATCTCAGGAGGTTTTGGTGATCTTTTATATTAAAATGTTTGTATCTTAAAATGAGTAAACGTAATTTTAATAAAACAAATGTATGTTTCGAGAATAACTTATTACTTGAACGTACAAAAGTGTGTGTGTGTGTGTGTGTGTGTGTGTGTGTGTGTGTGTGTGTGTGTGTGTGTGTGTGTGTGTGTGTGTGTGTGTGTGTGTGTGTGTGTGTGTGTGTGTGTGTGTGTGTGTGTGTGTGTGTGTGTGTGTGTGTGTGTGTGTGTGCGCGCGCGCGCGCGTGTTTTAATCTGGTCACTGATAGGAAGTTGTTATGACATAGTGAAAATAAAGTACATGATATGAACTATTAAATCACTTTATTTAAATGGTCACGGGATTTATTTAAATGGTCACCATAATAAATGGTCACGGGAAATAAAAGAACAGTCAACAGAAATAATACGCTTATGCTTCAATTGCAGTGTTCTTGACGTCCAGTGGAGGAGAAGCTTGACATCAATTCGGATCAAGAGCTTGACGCACTTGGTTATCAATCCTAGTAGGGATGCATGAAAATAGTCCATTTTTCTAATCGAAGTTTGGACCATCTTCTAAAAGTATATTAATATCGAGGTTTGGACCAACGTCTATGTGGATTTTTTTCTAATCAAAGTTTGGACCATCGTCAAAAAGAGTATTAACATACATTTAGAAGATGGTCCAAACTTCGATAGTCCAGACGATGGTCCAAACGATGGTCCAGACGATGGTTTAGAAAATAGTCCAGACGATGGTCCAAACCTCAATATTTGAACCATCGTCTACGTGAATTTTTTTCTAACATCCCTCCCAGTGTGCACATCGACGGACTAGACTAGATTCAGTTTAAGCATATCCAAAAACAATTTTTCAAACAATTCAATGTTCAATACCTTTTTTGTAAAAATAACATTCAAGATGGTTTATCATCCCCGAAAGTTCGGTTTAGTATCAACAAAAACCTGAAAAATCGGCATAAAGTTTCAAAATCATCTCATAAGATTATACTCAAATTTTTGCTATTCTGGAGGACCATAATCAAAATAAGCGAATGAAATTTATAAGAAACAAGTTTACTGTTCGGGAGTAATTAAATAAATGACAGTTGTTGTGGTTTTGTTTTGCGTGACAAAGCCTTTGCAGTGTTTCTGCATTCACTTTTTGTACTGAAATAAATGTTTAATACTGTGTACTGGTGGACAAAGAGAATTGTGACACCTAATCCTAATTATTAAGTGATAACACCAATTTACTTTTTGTCCCTTGTGGAATTGATCGTCACCGATGTCCATTCAAAGTTAATAAGTTCCAAAGCGCACGCGCAAGCAACAGCAGCAGAGCGAGGTATGTAGTAGCTCTATCAGTAATTCTGCGTGCCTCTCTCTAAAGTGTACAATGTGTAGCTCCGCTTCGCCACTCAACTTGGTACGAGTTCGTGTTTATTGAAAAACATTCAACTTCAACTAGAAATAAATTCATAACAAGGTATTTTAATTATTTATTTAAAAATTACTGAAGCATTTCTGAGTAATAATAGAAGACATATTCTTCACACTAGTTAAAAAAAAACTTTTTAAAACAAGTTCGCTCTAAAGGAAGTTTTTTTAATAAAACCAGTTTATTTAATGATTGGTAACAAAATATTGTAATTTTTATGTTTACTATTCACAAACAAAGGTACACAATAGGAAAACGGTACACTATATTTAAAGAAAAACAGAAAACTAATATTTTGTACAATTAGATAATTTTATTGAGGCTAACCGACAATAATTTCATAATAGTAAATAATCATAATAGTAACAACAGTCATAAGTTTTTCTTTGTGGTTATCATGAAAAATATAACTTGAAGAATAGTTGGATCATACAGAGAAATGTTTGTAAAATTTTTACATGCTTTATATAGTAAGAAATTACAAATATAGTTATATCTACATTTTTTAAATAAAAAGATTAATTAAAAAAAAACTTACTTTGTAGACCTATCTTTAAATAAATGGTGAAAAAATAAAGAATAGAAATCCTATTAATTTATTTTCCTAAACATTTACATTTTGAACTTAAAAAACATAGGTAAATTTCTTATAACCATTTTAGTAATATTTCAAGAATTACAACTCAATGGATAAGAAATTTACAGTTCCAGAGGAAATAATAAAAAACGAAACAATATGAACGACGGTAGGATCGATTTAGTTTCATTCTGTTACCTCATTCATTTTTAATTTGTTAAATTAATTTGAGTTACAAACCTTCACTATGACCAACATTGGAGGAAAATCTGATACATTTTGAAAATTTAGGCCATTTTTTAGGTCGATAAATTTAGAAACGGATTTTTGTGGAAAGATAGCGACCATTTTGTTTTGGTACTTACAATTTACACTGAAACAAAATATGTTTAGTAGTTTTTGATAAAATTAAATTATTGTTGATTTTTTTTAAAACTACCTTAAAAATTTTGAGTTCAAGATGTCTCTCTCTCTCTCTCTCTCTCTCTCTCTCTCTCTCTCTCTCTCTCTCTCTATATATATATATATATATATATATATATATATATATATATATATATTTAGAGAAATAAAAGTTTTGTTATTTTAAGTTTTTTGCGTAAAAAATTCTGAAAATTACATTTTTTTCTAATTTAGAGAATTGTTTTCTGGTGATGGGCAAACTGTATATACCAAAACATTTAATCGATCGATCAAAGATGTGTAAATACACACAGATGGTTAGATAGAAGAACCAAATATTTTTTATCGACTGAATGAACAAAGTAATTAATCAAAATTGCACACCGATTTTGTAAACTCCTCGCAACTCTCTCTATATTATTTACAGTGATTAAGTAAACACAGTAAGTTTATTTGGAGTTTCTTTCACTACTTTAATTAACTTAAAGTAATTCATTTGTTACAATTAATTGTTTATTACGCTAACTGTGTTTTAAAATTAAATATTTACATTATTAACTCTGTTTAAAATACATCACGCGCCATTGTTTTAATTCAAATGGCAGTGGTTTTAAATCCTTCTGTTCATTAAGCTTGAAAACGTCGGGTGTTATAAAGAAGGATACTTTTGTTTTCGGTTTATCTGCTATGATAATCCTACCGTATTTATGGGGGCGTGGTGGATCTAACAATCACAGGGATAATTTAATGAAATAGGGATGATTGTTAAAAGGATTGTAACTGAGTGCACAAACTGAACAGAGTTTTATACTCCGCCCCCGCTAAACTGAGGGGAAACAAAAGCCCCAAGCTCATATAAATTGAAAATATATCTGTGTTATTAATACCATTAAAAGTTCCTATCAGAAATCTAGAATTTAGCAGACGCTTAATGTACTTTTCTTTTAACACTCCATTTTTTAAAAACTAGAAATTGCATAGGTTAAATATTGTCGCATTTCAGATAATTTCAATTTAATAATAATGGTATTCTTCTTATAGAAAGAAAGTATTACAGTCGATTAAAAGATTCGATAATTCAAGTTTAACAGATCTCCACGTTCCATAACCTCTCCAATTAAAAATTCTAATATTAGGCTTCTACCATTCACTCTAAAGACTTTTAGAACTAGTTTAGATTAGACTAGATTATATACTAGATAAAGGGATTATAAAATCTCAAGCACTACGATCGACGGATCTTTTGTGTAATTAAACTTTCTAGTTCAGCAGATTGATGCCCTTAGTAAGTCCAATATACTGAATAGCTCTTCCTGCTGGAGGCCTGCCTTAGGGTACTGGAAACCAAAAACCCTTAGTCTGCTACTAGCAAGAGCCTCACAATCATATATGTTCTGCAGTTTCTCCTCTTTACTGCATAACCTTCAGACGGTTTCTCCGTGGCACGTATCTATTCTGTTCATATGCACTCTCAGAATAGTGAGTACTCTCCACAGTGCTCAATAATGAGCACCATGATTTTCCTGATTTGCCTGGTGTTGCTTGTTAATCCACCTATTTATAACTGACCCAGCCAAAGATAGAGAGATCACTAAAGCTGGCTCGGGTCCGATAAAGTCAGATACAGAATCGAGTCGGGCCAGTCGGTCTGCCTCCTTAATACCCTCAAGCACATTTCCTTCTTTTGGAACTAGCAACGTGATCACGAAATTAAGGATATATGCTAAAAAATAAAAAAAAATGGCGCAAAATATATCCTGACAAAAACTTTCTTACAGTCAATTATTTTCCAGAAAATCCAGTTTGGACAAAGAAATACTCAACTGTGAAACGATCTAATTTCACAAAATCTTTTCATCAGAACTTGCTCAAATTTTGATCATATACGAAGAATTATTATCAAAATAGTGTATCGAATTGGAAATGATAAAAATACGTTTTGAAAAATGTTGAGAAAATCCAACACTTTAGATGTTTTTTATTGAAAAGTCCTTCAAAACGGTTTTTCTTATAAATTGTTGCCCAGATATGAGCTCACAAGACTAAATTAAAATCCGTCAATTAATTTTGTCTCGAGTAATGTGCAGAGATACACATATGGACAGATATTTGGGGGGGGGTTAGAACCTAGAAATGGATAAATCCATTGATTTATGCGATCAATTTTTTATGTGATCAATGATAAATTTTTTACAATCACAAAACTTAGTAGCCTATAGTGAGTAAAATCGGGCCTGTTAGATTTCCATCAATCGTCATTTTTCTAAAATATTTTCTCCAATAATCTAACAAACAACCTGCAAGAAAGTGAGTTCTGCTGTTTTTATTTTACTTGTACAAAGTAAAGACGAATATTTTCTGTTGTGTTGGCGCACGCGCTTTAGTTCGTGGTACAGGTGTGGGATGAACAGAGTTTCCTATTATAGTGCAGCTGTTACGTTAACCTTATTTATAGTTTGGTATACAGTACTTGTGTTTTGGATGTAACATCGCAATGCCATTAGTTTGTGTTGTGGTTAATGTAGCAATTGTTTGACTAAATCCAGAATAATTGATTGCATTAGTTTAGAACAAGGTTTAAATCGATATCAATATTCTTGGTTTAGTGGAGAGGAACATCTACAATATCTTATGCCTACGGTTCTATGTTTTGAACATAGAGGTTGTTTGGCATGTCCTCTGGAGGTTGTTGTTGGTATGAAACTCTTTATTCGCAGATGATGGAAAATACGAGGGAATGGAAGGGATAGCTTTCACAGGATTTGCGAGTTACCATTCAATAAATTATATACAAATACATTATGGATCCGAACAAACCTAAACCACTTCTGGCCTATTTATCATGATGTTTTTTTAGTGAGTTTCCATTGTAAATAAGGTGCTCCAAATTAACCATTACGGTAATTTGAAGACCATGCTTTTTTAGAGCTAATAAAAAATAAATTGTTTAATAATAAATAATTGAGCTAATAATAAATAATTGTTCGTTATTTATTAACAATTTTTATTATGGTTTTGATTCAAAATAGTGGCAATTACAGTCATAAAAATCGTATCTTTCCATTTTGAAATGGTTGAACGAATTTTACTGAGTATTGAAGTTATCTAAGCCAAACTCTAAGGGACTAGTTCTGCCAAAATAAATGTTTATGTCATGTTTGTATAATGTCGTATCAAAATTACGAACGCCACAGAAACACACAATTTTTGAAGACATCTGAAAATTTTCAGGCATCATACTGTTTAAAGTTTTGGGTCCGGGCCTCACAATCACAGTTCCAATAAAAAATCTCAGTAACAATGGCTTTGAATGTACACAAAACCAGTCGGACAGCTGACTCAATAAAAAGCAAATATTGTCAAATATCTGTACCGAAGAATGGGACTAAGAGGTTGTCATGGCAACGTCACTGCATTCTTTCAAGCCACAACCTAACAATGCGATTCCAGCAATGCCAATATACAGTATGTCTCTGATTTACAAACTTGTTCGTGGCGCTGGTGTTTTATGTCTTTTCATTGTGTTAAAAACCTATTCGCGGCATCAAACACGTCCATTTCTGATATAAAATAAACAGTGACATAATATTGCGTAACCTCTCATATCATTTAAAATGTTTTAAAAATCCATTTTATAAAATAGGCTTAATATATTTTATAAAAATATGTGCAGTGATTTTGGCCAAAATCTCCTGAAGCCTGAAGACGTTCTTTGACGTCTTTCGATTACTAGCTTCCAGTTTTCTTTGTCGTTCCATAGATCTTGATCCAAATCCCCTCTCTCTCGCTTCCTTATCAATATTTTCTCTCCAACTAAGTCTCAGTCTTTCTCTTTTTTTGTGACCAAGTGGTTTCCATTTTAGAATCTGTTTGGGAAGCTGATTTTCGTTCATTCTTTGGACATGATCAAACCATCGAAGTTGTGTCGTCTATAGTAGTGTGCTTCACATTCATGATTTCACGGATTCTTAAATTTGCCTTTCCCGTTTCGACCGACCTGCGGCTCTTCGTCCATTGTCTTCAAGACAATTTTCTATTTTTTGTTTCAGTGGCCACACGTCGCTTCCATATGAGATTATACTTTTTATAATTGTATTATATATTCTATGTCTATTTATTTTTGATATCTGTTGATCACATATGATAATGTTCAGTATCCTTATTGCTATTTATCCAAGGTGTTTCGTTCTTTTATCGTTGTGTCTAAGAGTCCATCGCTAGTAATTGTCATTTCCAAATACTTGTAAGTTGTATAGTCCTTGATTTGTGTGTTGTATTCTAATAGAAGATTCCTGCTCTGACATCCAATGCGCATGTACCCGTTATGTTTAGGTTTTTGCAATTATCATATTCCACTATTAATTTCCTACTCATGATCCTATTACACTAGATCCTCATAATCCTGCACTATAACTATTTGGTCATCTGCAAAACAGATAATGTGTAAGGTGTTCTTTAATAATATACCCATTATCTCGTACTTGCGTTTCCATTTGTGCAGTGCTTGTTACAGGTAGATTTTAAATAATTTTGGTTACAGGGTACATCCTTGCTTAAGTTTCTTAGTGACTTTGAAACCTTTAGACATTTTATTGCTTACTATTAAGTTTGCTGTTATATTTTCGTAGTGTTTTGGCTGCCTTTATTAATGTTATTCCTATATTGGTATTCTCTAACGCCATCTAGAGTTTATTGTGTGGCACAATGTCGTCCGCGTTTTCAAGGTAAACGTAACCCTAGAGGACTCAAATATTATGTATTGGTCGTTGCCCAAAAATTATATTTCAAAAGCTATAAGAAAAGTAATCGATACAGACAATGGTGAAAATGTAAGCGATACGATTTGCTCATCAGTAAATAAACGAACAACTATGAAAATATCGAACTGGAATTTTTGGAATGGCTTATGAACCATTATGTTTTACAACACTTTAACAATATATGATGAACATTGGTTGGAAAAATTATACAATTTTTTGGTTTGCTTTACTGCTATAGATTTTTAAAGGAAATACAACCACATGGGAAAGTATTAAAGTTAACACCTTTGTATTGCAGTTCGTGCATAGGTAATATAATATGGAAGATTTCTTTTGTTCTTTTGCGGAACGGGGTGGAAAAATTAAACCGAATGAAGTAGTTAGAGTAAGTACAATGAAAGGTTTTATAGAAAGTATTAAAATGAAAGAATCGAGGGTAAAGTGAACTGTGCTTAAAAGAAGGCCTAATTGTCTCTCCGAAGGAAAATAACAAAAGGTAACAGAGCTGAAATAAAAGCCAAACACATTGTAAATTTGCAAGCATCTACAGTTAAGTAAACACGTATAACTAGAATATTCATCAAGAAAGTATATGAAAAGGTCCGTTATTTAGCTTTGTTAAATATCGCTTTTAATTTATCTGGCGATATACGAGTATAAAGAATGTCATTCGCTATGGATAAAATTTTAAATCTATGAGCAGATATTGAGAAGATACAGCAGATATTGTAGTGTCAAACTTGCAAATACCTTGACTAATTTCCATTTAAAAATAAGCAATTGGATAGGTTTTAAAATATCCTGGTTCCGGACCAACACGTCATGATATCAAGAACCAACACGTTCTGAGGGTAGATAAAATTGTATATTAATTTTGTATATATTTGCAATTTTTTCCGATTGCAATTTTTTGACACAAATATTAAATTTGACAATAGCTTGAACAAAATGTAACAAAATGTAGCTTATAATAATAGTAACAGGTAATTTATGCAGATGTTTTTAATGCTGATTATAACTTTGAAATAAAATTTTAAAAAATAAAGATAAAAAAGTTGGTTTAAGTTGACAACGTTCGCTGTTTATTTTCGTAATTTTATTTCAAAATACCAAAATATTATCACTTTAAAATGGATGTTTATGTTACGTCATTATACAGTATTTTGTTATTCTTTCAAAATGAATGGATTTTTAGTGTTCTTTATCCGTTCATACATACTGTTAATAACACTTAACT
This sequence comes from Callitettix versicolor, assembly GCA_022606455.1. NCBI lineage: Eukaryota > Metazoa > Arthropoda > Insecta > Hemiptera > Cercopidae > Callitettix > Callitettix versicolor. The sequence goes on from CM040189.1 coordinate 66,252,189, forward strand.
AAAGCAGACATTTTAAAAAAAAGATTGATTTATTATTGAAAATTTCTATTAAAAAAGTAGCTATGGTGAACGATCAACATGGTGATAACCAGACCGGCAACCATGAAATAAACGTCAGTTATAACCACAACGGAATTTAGTCTCGAACTGTAAATTTGTTTATTTGAGAAAGGCTTGTGCTAATCTAAAAAGTAATGAATCTTCACATATTATTAAGATTTTGAGTAAAATAACAAGATTTAAAGAAAGTTTGTGAAATAATTTTTGCTGATTTATTTACATTTTAACCTTAAAATGTGATAGAACGTAGCAGTGTCGCTGACGTAAAGGAAGCTAATTTCTAAAAATTAACACAAACTACGCTAAACAAATAGAATTATCGGTAAACAAATAGGTTATTTTTGAAAAAAATGAGAAATGTATCTCGAAAAATTTTCCATTTTTTTGTTGTGTTTGCGTAGACTACTTTTCGGGCTAATAATTTTCATTTGATTGATCAAAATCGTTAAAGCCCATTTTAGGAAAACCAGAATTTTAAGAGTTTTTTTTTACAAAAACCACTTGAAAATGAAAAATTACGTAACGTTAAAAAAATCTTCTTATTTCGGCAAACTAGAAACGCTTAAGTAAATTTTTCAACTAGTTCCCTTGCTGTACATAGTCAGAGTAGGATAATTGTAGTCAATGTTTTCTATCAAATATCTTAATTTTATTCAAATTTTATTTCTTTGAAAAACAAACAATATTTAAATAAATAAATAGAGCAAACAACGTGCTCATTTAATTACTGTTACCAAACTTGTGTTATGAGTTTTACATAAATTTACAGAATTTTAGTAAAATGTTAACCTATTTTTAACAATTTCAGCTTACATTCAATGTTTAGCTCACGGACTGTTTATTTCATTGAATGTTAAAAATCCTTTCAGGTGATCCGAATTTTAAAAGAGATTCAAGAGATTCGCTGTTAAAATAGACTTAAGAATTAATATTTCTGAACAATTAAAGAATGGTCTCGAGATAGCGGCAAACCCCAGATTGGCTAAGAGCCCAATGTCGTGAACATCCATCAGTGTGTTTAGTCACCAGTGATTTACAAAGACACTAACCTAATATCAATTTAAAATCTTATAACGACTGTAGAAACATTGACCATATTCATAATGAAATAACTAAAATAATTCCTTCAAACATTTTATATTAATTTATTATCACTTTCTTGCTAAAATAAACAACGATAAAAATAAAACTTTTGTTAAATTGATATTTTAGCTGGAGCTATCAAAGGTGGTTTTAATGTTTGATATTAGCGAAATGAAGAGCTTTGCTTCAAGGATCAATGCTTCCTAGTTAGGTTCACAATTGCAGAAATGCCGGGGGGACAGCTGCACTTAACGACCAGTCTGTAAGTTTCTGTTATGAGCTGCGTTACGATACGAGCAGGCTCTGTAATTTTCTCTCTGCACCCCCACCCTCACCGATCTTTCGCCCCTTTCTACCAGGGCTGCGAAATTTAATACAGCTTAGGTTCAACTCCCTAATACTCCTAAATTACTAATTAATAAAATATTAAGTTTAACTCATGATTTATTGTACGTTAGTTTATTTTTAAAACTAATATTTAAAAAAAAACTTCTATTTCACTGTTATATATACCCGTGTTTCGCAACGGTTTTTTTAGGGAATAAAAATTACAGTTGATTATTTGGAAAGTTGACTTTAAAGTTTTGTTTTTAATACAAACTGCTGTAAGTTTATATGTTTTAAAGAGAACTTTTAGTTATTAAAAAGCAAGTAATTGTTACTGGTAAAATATAGTATTTTTTAAATTACTAACAAAACTGTACTCAAATAACTTCATTTTAACCCTTTAGGGGTGGAATTTTAGAAAACCCCTTCTCTGTGCACCTAAGATAAATTTGTGTACGAAATATAAGCTCTCTACACCTCTTGGATTTGAAAATATAAAGTTCGTTTTTATTCCATTTGAACAGTGAACATTTTCAAAACCGTTTCCTTAGTGAGAATTGTAAGAATTTCTTTTATTCCATGACTTCAAAGAGACACCTGTGTGATCTAGATATTTATCTTTAAAAATTAGGCGAAACACTTTAATCTGAGAAAGTTTCCTGGATCAGGTTTTTATGTTTTCTTTTTTTTTAAATTACACAAACTTTCTCAAGTTTTATTAAATAATTTTAAGAATGTTGAAACTAACTTTATAAGCACATAAATAAAATCTATGCTGATCTGTTTTGTACAAAATTTTACTTTTGAGGCTATCAACAATTAACGTAATAAATTCCAATGGTTTTTGTTTATCATTTAGAATGTATAGGGCTTCTATATTATCTTATATATATTCTTATATTTTCTCTGATTCCCGGTTTTCGGGGTGAATCGGTTTTTTTAGACGGTCAAATAAAGACGGGTTTTATTTTTAGCAATCGAACTGAAACCAACATCGTGAACGGGTTATACTTTTTGTGCCTAAAGGCTTTATTTAACTTTAGGCATAAACTTTAACAAAACGTTCTTTTAGCCTCAAAGGACCTCAAAACAAAGGGTTACTTAACACTGTACTGAATTATTCAGTTCACTATGTAACTGAATTACCTTACAAATGTTCCATAACAAAGCATTTGAACACATTCGCCTTTTGTTCCGAAATAGTACCATATTACACGAAGTGCCTGATTTGAATTAATCGAAATAAACGCGAAAATGATAAAATCTCCTCAAAATTGGTTTATAAAGAAAACTTGTTTTCCGTCGGTTTTTTTATTTTCTCTATTTAATGTCGAAAGTAAATCTATTTTGGTATAATGAAGAATATTTGAGTTTTGAAAAATTAGACCGATTTTATGACTTTGTTTCTATTTTCCGAATCTAAAGTTTTTGGGAAATATTTGAATGTGAGAAAATTTTGTTGATAATTTGCACAATAAAATTAAAATAAAACCGGGATATTAATAAATGATGCATCAGATTTTAAGTTTAAATTTTGCATTTCTGGCCAAAGTTATATATTTAAACATGGGCTTACGCCAAAACAGTTTGTTTCTAAGCAAGACTTTTAATTCCAAGCTAGTGCACATTTGTTTTATGTTAGTTGGCCTAAGTATTACCCGTGCACGTACAGTCGTTTCATAAAATGCATTAAATTTTATATCCCAAGATGACGCAGGATTAGGTTGGGGTGTTATTTATTTATTACATAATACAGTTAAACTGTATTACGGTTAAACGGTTTAGATCCTAACGATAAAAAACAAGAAAATTGACCTAATTTTTCAAAAGTGGTTTGTCAGATATTGTTAAAATCTTGTAAGTAAATATTCAATGTAGTGAGGCAAATTTAAAATAATTACGGCGTGCATATGCCTCCCTGAAGTGATGAAAGCGAATTTCCAGAAAATGCCAATATCACATTTACTTTGTTTTATCGTATTCAGCGTCAAAATCTGCCAACATCTGATTACTGTGGTAAAAAAAATAAATGTTTGATTAAAGCAATATACATTTTTTAAATTAGAACGGATTTGTTTGACTTGTCTAAGTAAGCTATTACCGAAATCAATTTTTGTGCGAAGCTTGTTTTCACACGCACGCGTGCACACTCACACACACACACACACACACACACACACACACACACACACACACACACACACACACACACACACACACACACACACACACACACACACACACACATATATATATATATATATATATATATATATATATATATATATATAGCTAGATAGACAGATAGATAAACAGTTTAAATGGAGTTACTTGAAACTTGACAAAGTACTTGTAACTTTCTTTTTTGTAAAATTGGCATGGCTAAATTTGGACTCATTCAGCTTAAATGTCTCCACATATCTAGACAGCCGCAATGTCGGTGACGGTAATATAGTTTGAAAGAAAATTTATTAGATCTACTGTAAATAAAATAAACGGCTTATTGTTAACAAGAAGTATTTTCATAAACGTCACTTTAATTGGCTTTTGTTAAACAATTAATTGTCTGCTTACTATTTATCAGAAATAAGCAATCATTAATCGCAAATCTTACAACATTAAAAACAAATCCAACATCTTGTTGTAATTTTAAAGCACAGAAAATTAATTAAAGAGAAAAATTGTAATATCAGTTTCACAAGTATTCAAAGATTGTATAGGTTCAATACGTTTCTATGGGTCAAAATTTATTTTAGAGGACCCTAAATTTATAAGTTTTTGTATATAAGTTTGTAAATTTATAAGTTTTGTATTATAAGTTAAACTACATTATAACTATCATAATATAAGCCGCTTATTAATAAAAGGCCAGCTGAACACCGATGAGGCAGAAAGAAAAAATGTGCAAGTGAGAGGTAGAGTCTCCACTGTCTCACCACAGCTCCCTCCTTTTCTTTCACTATCTTTGAGTAGTAACAGTTTGTAAACTCAGACTGGCATACTGTGTCACTAGACTGTTGGAAGGTGCTGGAGGGGAATTCCTCCTAATGGCCTGAACTATCAACTTCAATATAAAACAATTAAAAATAGTTCAATATTTCTTCTATAAAATCCCATAACATTCTTCTTATTTTTAATATTTGGGATTGGATAGTTCATGTAAAATATTGCGCACTTTTACATATCCAGTAAGTTTTCCTGTCATATTTAAACAAATTTTGTGCCACGATCAGCTGGCAAATGAAGCAAGACGCATTCTGATCGTTACGGCGCTGTTATTGCTACAAAACTGAATGCAAGACCGCGTATTTAAATACACAAATTTAACTGAGTTACATCTGATTGCCACCGCCACCAATATCGCGGCTTGTCCACGTGTAGGTAACTTAATTCTCCAGTTTCTTGTCCATACGCTATTATTGTCTATTGATTTCTGAAGTTTAATAGATGAATTTTTATAGCAGTCTTCGCAGAGTATCATCTGCAGAACTATAGTAGCTTCTGTTGTTTCTTCATCTATGGATATGTCTGTTGTGAATAATAAATACAAAATTAGCCCAAAGATACTTCATCGAAGGACCTCCCATTGACGTACTTGAAATCAGAGTAACCTTTCCCTATATTTTTATATGCGAAATAACGTACTTTACAATAAAATTACTAATTTAACGCTGACTGAAATTCCACAGCCTTACACTTTTTTACAAATCTTATTTCACTATAAATCTGTCTAAAAACGTAAATTAATATTTTAAAATATAAATGAAATTCGATAATTTAAAATACTAATGCAGGTTTTATAGCTGGTAAATTGTGAAATCAAATTTAAAAAGCAGTGTTAAATAAGAAAATATTTTGAGTATCCGCAATTTTACTAAGATTGAACGATCTATGTTACACTGCTAACGCATAGGCTTATGTATGCTTTCCCTGCAACAGCTCATTTTACATTTGGAATTCGGTAATAATTAATTCATTTAGGCCTATAGAAAGATCGTTCGATGTACAGACAAATCAGTTTGTCCAGATAGAAAATACTTTTACCGTTTCTATTGTGCTCACTTCACACCAATGACAGTGGATAAGCATGTGTCCCGTGAAGCTCTCTGTTTTATAATTCATTATGTATTATATTGATGACGTTGATTAACGAGTGCATCATATCCCGTTCCCATAACACGATTTGTTCCTCATTGCAAAGTGATTAATGCGAAGTGCAAAACATACCGAATTGCAAAATGATCTACAGAATTGTGCAAAATATTTAAAAAAAAATTTCTCACATTCAATTGTTGTCTTGCATAATGCCGTTTCGAAAGACATAGATAAAAACTGATAAATGGGCTTAATGTTTCGGTAATCTATAAAGATTCCTAACTGTAGTCACTGTAATAAATTTAAAATAAAATAAATTCTCGTTTCAAGAGTAATTTAAAAATATAAAACAAACACTGCTGTTGGCTTTGATTATTTCCGGTTTCTTTGGGTTATTTTTTATCTTTTGTGAAAAATAAAAAAAAGTTGTCTCAAGATGTAGCAAAACCAGATCTTTCTAATAATAAAATTTCATCGAAATTATTCCATTCGTTAAGTCTCCAGTGAAGCGTACAGACACATAAAAATTAGAAAATCTCTAGATTTCACAGGATTCTTCTAAAAGTTTGGTATTAGGGTGATTCATAAGCCAAGATAAAACAAATTGCCTGTTCGAGAAGAAGTAATAAAACAACGCACGACAGCGATCAAGTCGTTTGGCCTTAAGTGATGTTCATGAACACACAGATGTTGAGACACCAAAATGAAGACCACTTTATTGAACTCAGAAAACCACATGTTGATTTACAAATAAACATATCAAAACCGATTTTTCCTGGTTTTATTTTTCATACGCGAAAAACAATAAAACCTGTGTGATGAGAAGTTTAAAAAAATTTAAAAAAAGTATAAATATTTAAAGCGATTGATAAGTACAGTTAGTGTTCGTTAATTTGTTCAAGGTGGTTTTAAATATTGAATTAAATTACTTACTAATGAAGCAACAATAACAACCCCCTTTTGTTCTTGTAAATAAGAAAGGCGAAGAAAGGAAATGTTGCTTAGTATATATTTCATAGAATGTAATAGATTCTATTATTGTAAACCTTTTTCCAAAAGATTCGGTGAGTAGAAAGCTCTTTTTCTTTAGACTTTCTGTTCTTATAAAATGCCAGTTGTTATTTTATTTGTAATAACATGTATTAGTTATATTTATAACAAACAAAATTTATTTGAAATAAACACAAATTACGGTTGTACAGCACTTCCTGAAAAACTGAATGTGGTCAAGATTCATTTAGTTTTTTATATTTATTATCAAACCGTAAATACCTTTCCTACTATTTGACTGACATAACTGACTTCAGTTATGAATTTTCCTATATGACCTAAATGTAAATAACTCAATACTGAGGAATAGGTCATTTTTGTTTTTTGTGCCAAAGCCTGAACAGTTTTTATTTGCGGAAATTGGAAATATTTTATTTACGTTTTGTTCGAATATTTATCAGCAAAACATTATTTCAATCGTTATAAAATTTTTTTTATAAAATTAGAGTTTTATAAGATTTTTACCAAAACGGGCTTAGAAACATATATGTGAAAGAAAAATTAAAAACTTAATCCCGAATCCAACTTTACAAATTTAATCAAAATCAATTAGTTTTAGTTTAGCCTCCAATCATGTAAACATATATCCATATGTTTATTGTATCGGATCTATAAATGAATGCCCCCAATTTCAAAATATTTCGATGATCATAATATTTTTATGTACTTCATTTTTTCTGAACGGTTACATATAAGTCGTTTGTGCCTTATACAAGGTATTTTCGTACCAGACTTTAAAGTAATCGGTCATGACATTAGCCAAAACTTTCCATACATTTTTCATCGTTAAATCAGAAGCCGCTTCTTTTTAAATGCACGTTAGTTGGGGAAAAGTTTTACACATTCAAGGTAATTATGCAGTGTAATTTCGTACTAAATTTCAAAACAATCGGTCAATGCGTTTTGCCAAAACTGCTTAACAAACAAATATACACAAAAACTAAATGCTGAACGGTCGAGTTGCAACAGAGATTGAGCGAGATCGTATATTCCTTTGCCTGTTTCTTAGAATTATTATATTTTTACTTATTACCGTTTAGACTGTTATTGTGCTCTTTCTTTCTGCTAGGATCTGGTTGCCATGGCTCCCGACAAAGAAGAGTTTGTGGTGGTCAGGTTTGTCCCCACTTCACCGACTCCATTTCTGCACAACAAGCAGCGACCGACGATATTCGTTTACGCTACAGGTAAGGGTCTACGAGTAGTCTCTAATCAAATATTTTTCTTGTTTGCAAAATTAATGGTTTTTATCTTTTCCGCTCTTTAGCCTTTCATGGCTTAAGCAGCTGCAAATTTGTATGTCAATAAAATAAATGCTGTTTTCTTGATATCGTGATAGAAGTACATTTCTAAAACCTAAGAACATTTTCATGTATCATAAAATGAAAAAATGGAATAAACGATGAAAACTCATAAGGTTTTATTTTACATTATTTTGTATTGTAGACACGTTACAACTAATTTTACAGTTTTCAAGAAACTTTCCGTAACAAAATCACTTTTGTCAGTAAGCATCCACCGAACAGACTGTCCACTAGCTCACGTGGTTACAACTCTTTTTCTTTCCTTACAAAACCACATCACATGCCTTGACTCTTCTTAGCCGCCTCACCAGATCGCTCACCAGATCTTCTTACGCGTTCCTTGCGCTTCACGGCAAATCTTCTAATTTCACTGGCAACTGTCGCATCTTTAAATGTCATTTCTAATGTACATTCCTAAAAGACCTGGATCATCCTGTCCAGGTTACTCTTCTTGGCACAGTCCCAAAATGGAATGCCATAGGTTCAGATAGGCTTTAATATTTGTTTATATAGGCCTAAGAGCATTTTATTGCATAGGCCTATTACAACTCTGAATTCCTTTTAAGCAGCCAGTATATTTTCCTATATTTTTATATTCAATTCTTCCTTTTTTTAACATGATTTCTTCAACGAAGTTTATCATCCAGAGTCATCCCCAAGGAATTTGCAGTGTTTCCACGGGGAATTATTTGAGAGTCATCCAATACCGGGTTTGGGACAGTTTTCCTGTGTTCCCACCCAACTTAAAAACAAAGGTTTTAAACCAACACAATCAGCGTCAAAACTAAGTTAAGCTATTAAACTTGAAAATTATAAATTTTAAATTAAAAAGATTTTAACGTTACTAACGATAGTTAATAGTCATATTTAAAAAAAAATCAAAGATGAACTTTTTACGATTTGACGCCGTATTTAAAAAGGCTGACCGGTTTTCCGTAAACAACAAACCTGTCCAAGCTATTACAAAAACCTCTTGTTGAACAAAATTGAATACATTTTCATTGCTTCTAAACGTTTTTAGAACTCATAATAGAGCTTTATTTCTTGGTCCCTGGTCTGGGCTTCATAAGTAATTTGTTGTATTTTTTTTTTTTTTTTGGTATTTAAGGCGAAAAGCACATGGCCGCCTCCGTAAATGTAAGTCTGAGTGTAAAGTGTTAAAGTCGTAAGTGTAGTGTTGTAAGTGTAAGTGTGTTAGACTCGGATACCGCGAGGAACGTCTAAATCCACTCAATAGGTGCAGCTAGTCTGCACCCCTGCAAACAAATTAATTAATTTGTTGTATTAATTAATTACTGATTGAATACGAAATCTACCAATCAGTGAATTTTGTATTACTAGTCTGGTACACTGATTGGGTTATTAATCCTCAGAGGACAAAATTTGAAATAATTTGCAATTTCTCCGTTGAGGAATATGTCAACATTGATCGTCAATTTGGCGGTTTTCCAAGTAAATTGTACAGGTCTGGTTTTGTTTATTTAATTAATTCGAGCAAATCGAGGTCTCGGTTTCAACTCGACTCACTTAGCATTTGGTTTGTGTTTTGTTTTTTGTTTGTTTGTTACGTAGTTTTGGTCAAACGCACTGACCGATTGTTTTGAATTTTAGTACGAAGGTAGCTTGTGTAAAACACGAACGATATATGAGTAAGATTTTCCCCCACCTACTTCTGTTTCAATATGGCGGCCTCTGATGTACAATAACGAGTGTACGCTATTTCTTCCAAACGCAATAACCGGTTGTTCTGAAATTTGATACGATGGTTCCTTGCATAAATCCCAAATGATAAATATGTAAGATTTTCCCTACTTACTTCCGTTTCAAGATGGCGACCCTTGATTTAACAAGGAAGAATGTACGCAGTTTTGTCCAAACGCATTGACCAATTTGGTATTTAAATTAGGTATTAAGATATCTTGTATGTAGCTCAAATGACGTATGCGTAACATTTCTTCCGACTTACTTTCTTTTCAAGATGGCGTCCTCTTATTCAACGATGATGAATGTATGCAGTTTTAATAAAAGGCAAACCTTCATATTGGTTTGAAATATGAAGGTATCTGGTATAAAAGTCGAAAGATTTATGTGAAAGATTTTTTCCCATCCACTTCCGTTTCAAGATTGTGAACTGATTCAGCATTGAGAGTGTAGTTACTGGTTCTTTCCTGTAATACTGGCTGAACGCAAAACCTATCATAATTTTGACCTCTTCATGGAGAAAGCGCACAAAAGTTTCAGTAAAGGTGGTCCAATAGCATTTTTCATAAATATCACGGTCACCATTTAAGTTGGCACAAAACGTTACGAGCGCTGTCGTGGAGTATTAATTAAGAATATACTGCGAGGTCTATGTTCTTTGAACTACTAGTTTATTCTCAAAGCCATTGTTTTCAAACTTGCTAAACCATCTTGTTTTAAGACCGAAATTAGGAAAAAAAATGATTAACCGATTTTGAGATATTGCCAGATTTCTTTCTTACCGATCCCTCCTGAACCGGATTTTTTGTTTTGCTTAGCAAATAAAGAAAAAATCTTATGGAAATTATTAAAACAGATTTTGAAAAAAATATACAAGAATGATTTCACAAAAAAGTTTGAAAATTGTTGACATACCCAAATGCCATGATTTTAATCTGTTTTTTGTCACGGTGATAAAAACAAAAGTATCAATCAAATCCTTAGGGTTGATTGTTCACGATTACAGTACTTTTACTATAAAGAAATGGGTTGTAAATAACTCTTAAAAATGTATTTATGGAATTTTCAGACAGCCGCTTCTTTAATGTAGCGAGGGGAAAGTTTCTCTCTTTGTATTTAATAATAAGCAGCAGTGGAACCCCACGTCTGTCTGGGGTAAGTCTTCGTGTACAAGTACTCATCACTGTGGAGAGTGTCCACAACTCAAGAGCTTGTGTGGTTGTGTTTTTGTGTCATTTCTTTTGTTTTATTTACTGGATTTGATTTGCTTGAAACAAGTACACACTATACTTGCTAACTTTAACAGTTATCAACAACTGGTGGATTGGAGGTCTTCTACTTCTTTTACTTTACAAAGTTTAAAGAAACTGTCGTGATAGTT